>CM072531.1:23697064-24292064 GCA_036898165.1 Silybum marianum | reverse complement strand
TGTTTTATTAACTGCATGTACATCGATTTAATGCTTGACTGTTCGGTTCCCAAATGGGTTAACACCCTTGGGTTTTCCGATTTTCCTAGTTCCTCTTGATTATGGACTGAATATCACTCCGATTAGTGCATTAATATGTCCATCGATAACCATAGTTGCCTAATCCAGGAATAAAAAGAACTCAAACGTGTGTTTCTAGGGGTTAGAGTCGACTATCATACATTTAGGGGGCGTTTGGTTCGTCGGAATGGAATGGAATCTGGTGGAATTGAATCTGATTCCATTGACCAGATTCCAATTCCTTTATTTGGTTCACTATTTTCAAGAATTGGAATTTGTTAAATTCCAAAGAATTCGAAAAAAGGGGCATTTGAGATTCCTTGGGTTATACATGGGATTTCTATGGAATTGAATTTGATATATTCCTAATACCTAAAATAACTACATCCTAAAAAAATAACTAAACCCTAATCTCTTAGAATTGAAGCCGACACCCATCACTTGGATTTTCGGTTCGGCTTTTTCGGGGGTTTTTTTTTCAGTTTTTGGTTTTTCGATTTCGGTTCGGTTTAGTTTTTTCGAGGTTTTTTTTCAATTATCGGGTTTTCGATATCGGTTCTGTATTTCGGGAGGTTTTTTAGTTTTCGGCTTTTGGGTTTCTCGGTTTTTTTTTTCAGTTTCGGTTCGGTTTTTTCTCACCCCTAGCAGTTAGGTTCTCCATCGTCTCCTGCAACAAACTAAAATATGTCTTGCCCTAACAGATGTTCTCTTGCTGTAGCTTTTTGTTTTTTTCTGCAATTTTTAGCTATTTTTGCTGTAAAAAAAATGATTTTTGCTGTTTTAGCAGCTTCTGTAGTTTTTGCCTGTTTTATGCAGTTTTTAGCTGTAAAAAAGCTCAAATTATTTTTAGTGTTAAAAAAATTGAAGTAATTAATAATTATTTTATTAAACTAATTTTATTTTAAAAAATTAAACTTAATAAAAAGGGTATTTTAATCAATTACTGGAATTTCATTCCAATTCCAAAACTACATTCTGTGAACCAAACAGACAGATTCCAATTCTTTCAACAGATTCTATTCCATTTCTGCCAACCAAACAGCTGGTCAAACCTGACAACATTCCAATTCTAATTCCTTCAAAGTCAAATTCCTTTGACAGATTCCATTCCATCCAATTCCATTCTGTGAACCAAACGCCCCCTTAGGGTTTTATCGATTCCCAGGAATTTTTGTCGGGTCTCATTAACACGACAAAAATCCCTTAGTGTTCTTAAATATTCATCATGAGTTTTTGTCGAGTCCCAGTGTATGTTCAATCATCTACTTGGGTTTTAAAATGCATTCATTGTTTTTTCATCGACTCTTGGACACCCGACATAAATGCCTTGTCATGTTTGTCGACTCTAGGACACCCGACATAAATGCCTTGTCATTTTGACAAAACTCTAGCATACCCGACATACATTCCTTGTAAGTTTCTCGGCTTAAATAGGACCCGACATAATTTATGTCGATAGCTACTCTGCACATGGTTAGAACTTTTTATCGACACTATTATACTCGACATAAATTTTTATCGGCTTAACCACGCCCGAAAAATTTGTTTGTCGACTATTATACACCCGATAACTATTCTTGAACTTTGACCATTTTGATGTCAACCAACTAGACCCGACATCATGCTATGTCGACTTCTCTTCAATTGATAAACCATCCTGTGCAAACACAAGGATGTCGACTCTCTTCACTCGACATCCATACGTTTCTCGATTTTGTTGTGTCTCACTACAGCAACATGACCCGACATCCTGTGCAATTGATAAACCATCCTGTGCATACACAAGGATGTCGACTCTCTTCACTCGACATCCATACGTTTCTCGATTTTGTTGGGTCTCACTACAGCAACATGACCCGACATCCTATCTTAGACATGTTCTAACCTATTTCAATGGTTCTCTAACACTTCTTTTCAGTTCTCATGGCGGCGATTCAAGACCCGAACCATTTTGATGACGAACATCCTCTGCCATCCGAAAGATCATCCCAACCAAGCATCAACCTTCCCAATCGCGACGATGTACTTATGCCACCCGCGGAGAAGAAAGACTTAGATCCTAACAACCATCGCCTAGAGATGAGCATGACGGTGGAACACCAAGTCATCATGGAAATACTAAAGAGACATCCACTCCGCTATGCCTTCAGCTTGGAACACCGCGTACCGGTCTTTTACATGCAACAATTTTGGTACACTCTAACATACCATCCGGTGGAAGGCAATCACCACTTCACGGCTAGGATCAATGACTACACATCTCGCCTGACCCTCTCCCGACTACGAACCATGCTACGACTCCCAGTGTCGGACCACAATGACGAACCAGTAGCTGAAGAGGAACTCTGCTGGGATATTCTTGCCCTCGGATTTACCAACCCACTTACCTCGGTTGGCCAATTCAAGCGCATGTACTTACCACCAATATGGTTCACACTATTCACAATAGTGAATCGTTGCCTAATAGGGAAACACACCGGCATGGGGAATGAGCAAATAATAGAAGAGAGGGGAAATGACGATGGGGGTGCATCTGATCCGGCAATCCAAACTTCCTCCAACGCCGACATCCCCACTCCACCTCCAACCCAAACCACCTTTGGAACAACCTCTCGCCCAAAGGTAAGACCACAACGACGAAAAATCCTAGTTAGTAGTGACCGAGTCATGCGCGAACACTCCTCATCCGACTCTGACACTGATACAAACCTTGAGCCTGATGACAGTTCTGAAGACCTTCGACCACGACAACGCCGAAGAATTACTACTGCTGATGATGCAATCACCCGTATTGGCCGACAACCACCTCTCCAAGAATCCTGTTCCGACAATGCCACCATGGAGTTTGGTCTAGATTTCACATCTTAACCCGATCCAACATCTGAACCCTAACAAATCCATCAACCTGAACCGCATGAAGGAGACATAAGGAGAGCGGAGGGAGACATAGTCGAAAAAGAATATGTGAGCGTGAGTGAAGGGGAACTTAATATGCAAGAGAGTGAGATACCAACAACCACCTGCCGGGTAACCGAGTCTCATGTTGACACTCATCCGTTGAGTACCGACATAGGACAAGATGTTGTGGACCCAACAACGCAATTGCACGCCCCACCCAGCCACTCGGTAGACTCACAACAGTCTACTGTTTCAGCACTACTTGTGAGTTTAGCTCCTACTCTAGTTCCCCTCCTCTCGGGAGGCATAACTACTGAAAACAGAAGTAGTATCTCACCTAATTCGACTTCATTTCTTTCCACATCGAGTCTAGATCCTCCTAGGACACAAGCGTCATCACACTCCGATAGCCTTCGTGGCACGGACGGAACTCCTATAGTGATGTCTATTCCCGACATTTCACGAGGATTGGGAGGAAATCCTACCAGCGCCACATCAATGCCAACGCTGAACGTTGGTCCCGGAGTTGCTTCAACTACGGTGACAACGGGTGCTCTAAGTGACCCCGGATTTCCCACTTCAGGTTCTACCGCTCTGCCACACTTCACGATCACACCAAATTTGCCAACACAGGTTGGCGACACATTTCGCCGAGTTCGAAGTTCCTTAGATCAGCATGAAGCTCACATGCAACTACTGTTCAAACAAGGCCTAACTACGGATCCCCGATCACATCCAAGCAATTCTCGCCCAAGTACAAGTCGATCACCACCCCCTGCAACACCATCAATCTCTTTCGATTCCGAACAGCCCTCTGAACCTCGATCTCCACACCCTCATTCGTCACCCCGAAAATCCCAGTTCAATAGAGATGAACTTATGTCTATGCTTCTAGCGGATTTACTTATGGAGGTGGAAGCACGGGGGCTCTCGGAAGACGATTTAACGGGCCTGCTTCGAAGAAATGTGCAAATATCAACTGTCACACGTCATGAATTTGATGTGTTCCGAGCCCACATTGATGAACGGTTAGATGCTATGGAAGCCCAACAGAAGAAGAAAGAAGATGATATCCTTGGATCGATAGAAGCCCTACGTCTGGAAATTCAACAATCTTGCCAACCGGCGGAACATCTCAAACGCCATCGACCTAATCAGGACGATCCGGATTCCGATCCCAACCACCCTGAGGGGGAGACACGTCGCTGAGTCGCAAGGGCTCAGCCTTCTGTTAGCACAAGAACTCCACAAGCTCCAAGATCATCAACGGGTACCTCAACTCCTCCACAAGCCACCCCTGCCAGCCAACAACAAAATCAACCAACGGTTGAAAAGCCTTCAGATGATTTTGAAGTTGGAAGTGCGTCTCGCTCACAAGAACCCGAATCAAACACGGAGGAACTGGTCAACGTTCAGAATCTAAGAGTTCAAGTTCATAACTGGTTCAAAGATCCTTATGCTCCGGTACTCGGTGAAGAAGATTACCTACACTTACAACATGCAAATCTTGCTTATCAACCTGGAGCTCCAGCTGCTACAGGTTTACTGCCACATCAAATCAGGTGGGAAAGGATTTTGATTGAAAGAGACTCCAGATGGGCAAATCAACAAATCAGAGTTCCTTATCTTGAAGAAACGATGAGCAAGATATTTGTGGAAAAGAAAAGCGAAGAAGATTTGTCTCACGTTCAACAAGTCATGGATATGAATCCAGAGCAAACAAAAGAGTACGTGTGGTTATTGAAGCTGAAATCCCAATCTCCGAAAAAGGTTATGTCTCGGTTCAGGATTGTTGGAATCAAAGAAATCAGCTATGAAAAGTGGCTACATGTCAAGTTTCCATCCTTCCGAGTACTGCGAGAAAACGAAAAGGAATATTATTTCACCGAAGCTGATTTGCAAACACTGACGTGACAGATATGGAAGAGATGTACATGGATCTGCAAGACAAACCAAAAAGGAACATTGATGAGCAAAGGGCCTTACGAGCAATTGTTAAGCATGTACAGAAAGAGCTAACATTCAGCTATCTTCATGATCTACAAAGAGGTATAGAAAGCAAACAAAAGAAGATTTACCTGAACAAGCCAGATCAAAGTATTCCGGGGCTCGACCAATTCGATGTTCTTACTTATCGACATGCTCCAGCGTTTGGTGTGGTGTACTTAAAGGCTACTAGTGAGAAAAGATTTCTCAGATTCTCAGAAGTTGCTGCTTACTCAGATGGTACTCTAACAAGTATTCGCAACAGATTATCTGCTGAAATCAGTACTGACATGAAGAAGAAGCCAATACAGTTGAAGCCAGATCAAAGAGAGGATATTCTTAAAGGAATTGAGCTGATTGACAAGAGACTGATCTATCGCCAAACTCTTCGACGTTTTGAAGGGATGTTCGAGATGAGAAGATAAAGACACTTTATGTCACAAAGGGGGAGATTGTTAGGACTTCTAGTTTTGAAGAATCCTTGAAAGATTGTGCCAAAAGTGTAAAATAAGGAATGGATAAGCTTTTATAATTAAGGAAGCTTTTATAATTAAGGCAACTTTAGTTGACCTTAAACTCTAAACATTCCTTATTCAACTCAAACTCTCTAGTATATATAGAGGCTTAGATCATACATTAGAGGGCACTTCATATATTAAGAGAGAGAGCTATAGATATTTTGGTGCTTACATTGTATTCAAATCTACAAGTAAGATATATGAATTATGAAGTTCTTCATTATTGTTCTTAATTGATTTACATTATTATTACTTTAATCTGTTTTCTGTCTTGTACTTGATACACTGGGATCAACAATCCATAAAACAAAGGCTTTAATAAATTGGGTATAATAGATAAGGGCACAATAGGTTTTAATAAATTGGGTATAATAGATAAGGGGTATAATGGGTATTATAAAAATAGAAGATTAAATTCCATCAAAATCCTATACATTTGCTAAGGAATGAAAAAAATCCATTAGTTATGGAATTGAAAGGAAATTTATAATACCATTCTTGAAAAAGAGCCAACCAAACAATGGAATTGAATCTGGTCAAAGGAATTCACATTCCTATTCCACTAGATTCCATTCCATTCCACCGAACCAAACGCAGCCTTAGATATATTCCCTGACTCCAACATATTTATGGCAAATAGTGTACCTCAGCGATAAGTTTTTTCATAAACTGAACCGCATCGCTGAAGTAGGGGCGTTCATCGGGTAATTTAAATATAGGGAGGTGGTTTCAGGGTTTCACAGCACCTTCGTCCAACTTGAAGTTCATGAAGTCAGTAGGTTTGAGTTCACTGAGAATGGGAGTCTACTCGTACACGTTCTCTTCAGTGTTGGCCATTTCTGTGAAGAAAATCGGGGATCCAAATAGAAGAAACATGGTTTAATATATAAGTTGTATAAACCAAGATTTTTGGTACAAAGAACACTTAAATATTCAAGGAAAAAGAAGTATTTTGATGAAAGCATATCAAAGTACTCGTTATTTGGCCGATTTTAAGAAAAACGTTTAGAAATATTATGGTTAAAACGCAACAAAAGTGTTTATTTGGTACAAAAATGTACCATAAACAAATTTTTTAATTGAATTTTAAGCTATTTTGGATGAAAAGACCAAAATAATCTTTTGTTCTAAGAAGGAACCTTAGAACAGGTTTTTGTGGTGTTTGTTAAACGAAATCAAAAAAAGAGTGCAAGAAACGTTTTAACTAGGAGTTATAATGTATTGGGTACAAGTCGTAAACAACATAAGAGTTGTTTTGTGTATTAAAAAGATTAAACCAACCGTTTGAGTAGGAAAAACGAAAAAACACGCACAAGTGTGTGCTCTTGGTGTTCTGAGTTCATAAAGAGAATTAGAAAGTCTTTCCTTTCCTCGAAAAATTTGTGAGTGTAATGAATGGAATGGAAAAGGAAAATACCGTTTATAGGTACAGGAGAGAGAAAAGGACTAAACGACAGTTTACTTTTTGAGAAAAGGTAATAATGACCTTTACATGGTCGGCGTGTGTCAGAACGTCTTTTCAAAGATAATAATAACACCAAAGAACATTTGGCCTAGTGGTATGTGAGTCCTTTTGTTAGATATAGAATTGTTGAAAGTAGAAGGGCTAAAATTGTATTTTTTTTACTATAATAGGTTTCTTGCTTTTGACTTTTAGTTAGTTCTATTATTATTGTAACATTTGACATTCAAGAGATATATGACAGAGAGAATTTTGGTGCAAATTTGATAGATCTTATTTGTGTTCTTATCAAGTTCTTGTGTTTTGCTACTAATCTTGGTTAACGATTGGTATTAGAGCATGCAGATTGGAAGAACAAATCATCTAATTTGGTAAGAAATCGTGTATTTTTGAAATTTTACATTTTCTTGAATTTTATACAATTTGAGATCAAATTAATGGGTGTTATGGATTAAGATTGGTACCATTGGGTTCGATTTGATTAGTAACATGTTCGACTAAAAGGAATTTCAGATCACATTTCATTTACATGTGATTTGATTGATTTTTTCGAAATTTTTGGGTTTAAAAAAAAGTTCACTGTTTTCAGATCGAATATGTAATTTGAGACTGTTTTAGGTGTTGACTATTGAACGAAATATTTTTTAGAATGTGTTAAGGATGAACCCTACCAAATTTCAATCGATTCAGAATTGATTAGAATAGGTTTTGGGGTGATTTTGGGTTTTTCAGACTTAAAGAAAACTGCACTGTTCGTGAGTTTTGGATGGTGTTCATAACCTTCGGATAAGTGAATGTTCATAACATTCGAATAGTGAATGACCATAACTATCAGATCAATCATCTTAGAATAAATCATCTTCGGGTCAATTTTTAGAATATATTTTCATCCAAACCTTCGCATGCTAAAGGAGTTAAATAGTAAATCCTCACACATAACTGGTGCGAAGACATGTATTTATGAGTTGAAAATAATAATGCGAACCCATGGATAATCAACATTCGAAGCCAAATTACTCTCGGATAAAACTTCTCCGAAGTCAACTCTTGAATAGTCTTGGATAGCTTCGGTTAGTCAAGTTTTGTACGAGCTTCGGATATACTTATATACGAGCCTCGGATACTGCTTCGGATATAGGCTTTGAGTACAAGACTCAGATACTGCTTCGGATACATCTTCAGATATTTCATTCGAACTCTCGGATAAATGCCTCTGACAACTTTTAATCCGAAGCCTTGGACAAGCTTTATGCGAAGTTTCTTTCCAACAATATCCTTTTTGATATTCGAGCCTTAAGTACTTAGAATATTTTTGAAATTCTTTTTTACCAAAGTCTATTCCTTACATACTAACAGTTTGATTTTCTTCTTTTAATCTGAGATTAGATTTGTAGCATTACAAAATGAATCCAAATTTCAACATAATCATGAACACGAGAGATGCTCTTGCAATCGGGTTGTCAACAAAAGGTCCAATTCTCTATCATGCAGAATATGATCAATGGCGAGATAGATTCATTGACTTCATTGAAATGCATGATGGAGTCAACATTATGGAGTCTTTAAAAGATGGGCTGATGCAACCACCTATAATGGAAGCTCCAGATAATAAAATGATTCCTAAACCAAAAGCAAAGTCATTTCTGTTACAAAGCTTACCAAATGACATTTATACAAGCATGGAATCTTTCAAAGAAAGTGCTAAGCTAGTGTGGGACCAACTAGAGAAAATGATGGTGGGTACCAAAGTGGGAACTCAACTAAAAGTGACTAACTGCATTGTAGCAAATGAACAATTCAAGCAAAAGGAAGGAGAATCTTTGGAAGACGTACACATGCGATTTGTCAGTCCTTTGAATGAAATGGCTAAGCACAAGATACGTAGAACATTGATTGAAAACACTATGAAGTTTTTAAACAATTTACTTCTAGAATGGAAAAAGTATGCTGAAGTCATTACTCAACACAAGATGCTGAATGAAATTCCTCTACATGAAGTTTTTGAGATACTCATTCAAGATGAAACTGATGTCCCGTTGAAGATGAATTCAAAGAGGAAAGTGGAAGAGGAAAAGAAAGCGAGTGATCCACTAGCACTTCTAGCTGAAAATAAACAACAAACTTCAAGTAGTAAACAATTGTTGGAACAGTTAGAAAAACTCACTAAAGCGTCACAACCTATTTCAGATAATGGTTATGACTCAGATAATGGAGAGGAGTTAGCACAAGCAATGATACTATTGACAAAAGCATTTCAGAAGAAATTTTTCAAACCACCAACAAACAACAGTCAAAGATATTCATCTTCATTTCAAAAGAATGTTACACATCGTGATAAGGTTGAAGGCAACAATCAGAGTGGTGAACACAGAAATGAGAAAAAGAAGTTTGGGCAAAAGCCAGAAGATGAGTCATTCAAGTGCCATAACTGTGGTAAAATTGGCCACTTTGCTAAAGGTTGTAGAATGAAAGTAGTTAAGAATCCTGCTTATTATCTTAACAAATTGATGTTGGCCGAACAAGAAGAAGCTGGAAAATTGTTAGTGGCAGAAGCTGATTACTGGCTTAATCATGGACAGGATGAATCGAAAAATATAGAAATTGCTAACATGTGCTTCATGACAAGAGTTTCAGGTAATGCTAGTGATGAGGATGAGGAAACTGAACCTGTTGAACCTCAATTCTCTCCTTTACGTCTAAAACAGACTAAAGAAAAATCAATTACATATTCTTTGCAATCATAGGTCGATAAACAAACAAAAGAAATTTATTATCTGAAAATCGACTGTACTGCAAATGAAGATTTAATTGCTTCTTTAAAATCTGAAAAGGATTAGTTTGAAAATGCAAAGCAAGCTTTAATAAGTCAATTATTTGATCTAACGGCTAAATTTGAGATATTAGTAATTGAGAGGGATGGATATGAAAGACTTTATAATTCTACAATGAAAGAAAAGAATGATTTGACCGAACAAATTAAATTTCTTGAATAAAAACTTTATAAACAAGGTCAAACTGAGCAAAAAATCCATCTAAATAAACCAAATTAAATGGCTTACAATTCTAGATGGAGATTAGGATATAATAATCCTTAATTTCTGAAGAAAGCACTGTCTGAGATTTCAACTCTATATAAGTTTGACTTTATCAATCTTGGTATTACATATCCTCAATATAAAACTAGATGGACTAAATCAGATAAAAAATTGAGCATCAAGACGAATGGAATAGGTAAAACAAAGCGTAAAATACAACTTACTTTTAACTACGAGTTATTAAATGATAGCTATTCTAATAACAACTCGGTTTCTCTTTCAACTGATTATTTTTCAAGCTAGACTACTACTTGAAGCTGAACCGATTGAAGGTAAACTGTATGTTCCACCATTAATGATGGAAAGTAAAATAGTTGAGCTTGAACAATTATTATCTAAAGAAAGACAACATTTTGAAAAACAAAAGGAAATTTTAATGCAAAATATTTATGATTTTGAAAAGAATGTTTCTGTCAAACTTGAAGATATACCAGAATCAAGTGAAACCATGGGCACTGATTCTGACATCTCTTCTTGCAAGGCCTTTATGGGAATTTTCTTTTTCAAAAGTAATCAAAGTGATTCAAATGATTGAAAATTGTTGAAGAATCTTATGATACTATATCTGATTTTCCGCCTTCTCAATTTTCCGATCTACTTTTTGATTTTCAAAATAATATTCCAAATCATATCACATCTGATAGGGAAAAACAACTAAGAAATGAATTTAATGAATTTCTAGATCCCAGTCGTGCCAATTGCATCAAGAAAAAACAAGAACAAGATCTTGATTTATCTGATGATTGTTCATCTGAAATTGATTTTTCAAAACTCATGAATTCAGATAATTATTTAGATGAAGAAATTGAAAAGTCTGACTTTGCACCTACACAGTCAAGTCATTTGGATTTCCTAGTTCAAGAATCACTGAAAAAATACCAGTTTGCTTTGAAACGGGCGAATACTCAAATACTAAACCTGTTGTTGAGAATTTATGAAATCTAAATCAAAAGGTAAAAGATCTTCGCAAAAGCGGAAGAAAACTGGTAAATCTAAACAAAAACCTACTTCTCATATTACCGATTCTCGTCTTTATCTTCTTTTACATAAATCTTCATTTTTAAAGAGGCATATATAGACTGAATAAAGGGTGAAACAGTCTACTGATAAAGTAGACAAAGCCAAATCATTTGTCCATGTTTCGAATGTTGAGAAAAACAATATTAGTCATGATGTAAAGAATAAATGTAATGATATACAATGTTATTCTATTTTTCCAAAAATGATATACTGAGTACAACAATTACTTTCATTTGCTCATGATAATATTTCTTGTTCTACATGTGGGATGAATGATTTTGTTGCTTCTCATTTGATTTATGATAATAATTCTTCTATATATGCTTCAAAAAGTTTTCAAAATCGGTTTTCTAAGCACAAAGGGACCAATTTAAAATGGGTACTGTTGATACCAAAAATTAATTTAACAAAATTCAACTTTAGGTGCTTTTGAGAGGTACGTAGCCTTCTACTTCGGGAAATTCAAAGTTGGTCGGTTCGAGGGATCCCCTCCGGTTGGCATTTCCGTGTTTGTTCATGATACCTTGACGATGTCTTTAGATCAAGGTCCAGTCTTTGGTCGTCTCTAAATCGCCATATCATGTATGTTGATCTTGCTTTTGGTTGTTTCGTTTCGATCAGGTTGCGACGTCGTAGCCCCTTCCGCCGAGAGTCGATCAGGTGGTCGTAATCATGCACTAGGGGTTTCGGGTTCGACTTTGTTTGTGTCCATTCGTTGAAGAGTCTTCGGTCATGGAACGACCCTCGCTGGCGGATCGGAAGGGCTCAACGAGTGTTGCAGGAGTTCTTAAACGGAAAGGATTTCCATCAAAGCGACAACCCTGATGAGGTTGTCGCGTATGTTGAAGCGGTTATGGAAGCACGTCCGTGATAACGTCTATAAACCGTAATTCCGAGGCTACCTATTCCAACAGGTGCAATACGCCCTTCGTGCCGTTCTTGTGTATGGCCATACGAAATAATCGGGTTTTAGCCGAAGGTGTCCAGTTAACCCTTATTTGCCGGTTGGTTTGAATGATGCCCCCATTGTAAGTCTCACGACTAGGGTCGTCCATGGTTTTTTGGCGACTGCTAGGTATTTTACCGAGTTTTCAGGACTCTTTAGGACCAGTTCCATGACATGACATGTCATCCAGAGGGAAACCGTTAAAAAAAAGAATACGCCGTTCGCCGAAGAACTTCTTTAACCGGGTCCCACGAACGGCGCCAAACTGTTGATACCAAAAATTAACTTAACAAAAGTCAACTTAAGGTTCTTGTGGACCTGATCAATTAAAGGAAGGATTCTCTCAACAAACGTAAATAAAACGAAGAACAATAGACGAAGACAAGAGATTTGGTGACGCGGAAAAACCCTTGGTTGAGTAAAAAACCCGCGAACGATAGGTTAATATCGTTAATGCACTATGGAAAAGTGAGGCCAAGCAGGGGCGTCGTCCTTTAGAGCTATGGTCGTACGATTACAAGTGAAAAACGTATGTAATAGCTAAACTAGCGTATGAAATCTTGAAGGTTTTTGTGTATTCTTTGATTCGAGAGTGTGTATGTAACATCCGGTATTTTGTGACAAAAATAAGTCCATTATTAGAGGTTGGTTTAGAGCATCTTAGAAGTTTAGGGGCTCATTTTGTTATGTGTGCAATCTTGGAATTTAAGAAAATTAGATAATTAAAAGTATAAATTATTTGAGTCTCCTCATAAGTGATAACCACAGGTCTCCTATTTCTTTGGAACTAGGATTCCACCTCATGCTTATCCTTAGGCTTAGGGTTACCTTATAGATATTTATATAAGCAGATATATATATATATATATATATATATATATATATATACGAAGGATAGCATATTTAGTTAGTCTCTATTATCTGAGTTTATTCTGCTGCAATCTGGGTCAAGTCTAATTTTTGAGGTTCAAGATTTTGGGTCAAGATTTTAAGGTAAGTTTTAGTTACAACTTTTTATCAGATTACTGTATGGTCGTTCTCGAGTTTTGAAGGTCTCTCTTTTTCTGTATATGTGACTTTGAATGATTTAGAATGACACCATTAATGGTGTTTTTAATCTAATTTTGGGAGTTGCTTAAATATGACTATTTTATTTAGACTTTTTAATGAAACCGTTGGTTGAAATATTGACATTTGATTTCCCTTTTTATTTTTCTTTATTTTAATTCTTTTTCAAATAACCCAATGATCCTTCAAATACTTGGAACCTGGTTTGTAATATATATATATATATATATATATATATATATATTTATATATATTGAATGTGGATCGACGTGAAGAACACAACATCAAGTGGGTACTCACAATTCTTAATTATTTACATTTTAGACCCCTATTTATAAAAGACTTTTATAATTGCAACAACAATATATGTTTTCTGACAGCTTTACTACCCATCTTTTCAATAATTACGATACGCCCCTGTTGGTAAAATTGTTTTAATCCCATCAACTGTTTTGACAGCTCTGGTCCCTGTCTCATAAAATACTTTACAAAACGGTCCAGTATAATTGTATTGTGAAGATTTAATAGTCTCAACCTTGATTTAAAAATGTTAGTGCATTTTAAAAGAAATATCTATCTTTTATTTAAATATTTATATACATTAAATAATCGTTATATTTTGGTTTTAAAGGTTCTTTATAAATAAATTTTATATTTTAAAAGTTACTAAAAGGGTAGTGTAGTGTTTTGGAGCATTATGTATTTATTTTGGTGGGCTAATGATAGGTTGGTTTAAGCTATGTCTTAGTAATAGGATTTTATGATTGTATCGGTTTAGTTATATTAATTACGTTTATTGGGATATTAGGCGTTGGTGAGGGCTTTTAGCACTATCGGATATTGTGTCAGGTACGGATCTCCGTACTTCTTTCAGGGATATTCTACTCAATTATAGTTGCTATATCATGACTTTTATTGTGAATCTTTGTTATCAATTTCTTCGTTGGTTGATATTTGCATATTTCGATCCTCGGGATATATTAGTTGTTTATCACACTTTTTGATATTAATGATATTTACTTTGTTTTGTGGTGTCGGCCTATACTTAGAGAAAAGCGTTTTTGGACCTTCCGAATTATAAGATCTTGATGCATGGTGAATATATTTGGAGTTGAGGTTGGTTATATATTCATCCATGCATACTTAGAACCCTTTGTTAGATAGTTTGGAGAATAGGAAAAACCGAGTTAACCACCTGTAGGGGTACTGCAGGCATGTCATTGTGGCGCCAGTGGCGTGACACTACCCATGGCAGTGTGATTAGTCCACGGCGTCTCCTTTCGATTTTTGTGTGCTCTGTTGAGAGATGGCCATGGTGTGAAGGATGGTTTTATTCAGGAGGCGTATGGGTCGGCCTTAGGACTTTTGGAGCTTTGTTATCGGTGTGCATTGTAGTGCCATCCATGCCACTGATTTTGGATACACTTGGAGTCGCGAATCCAATGTATTATGATTTGTTTGGATATCCTGTTTTATGATTTTGCTCCGTGTAGGAAACTCGGTATTTATAAACTAACCCTTCGTTGTTTCAGCCTAAAATTCTTGATTAATCCGGAGTTTGGTGGTAATATGTATTGGAGAAAAGTTGAAACTTTGCTCCCATCTCATTTGACATTGGTCCTTTTATTTAATTATACTTTGTTTATTTTGTAATCATAATCCGTACTGGGCGTTTGGCTCACGCTGTGTTTTTCTTCCGGCAGGTATCTAGCTTGGGATTTTGGGGGCTTTGTGAAGAGAGGACCACCAACATTTTAGGACATCCATCTTTTTAAATAAATTATTTTTAGACTTGCTTTATATTTATTGTTTTAGGAATTATTGTTTGCTTGAGATTTGACTTTTTCTTTTGAGACCGATCGTTAAATTTATGTTCAAACTAAGCTTTTGAATTAAATTGATACTTTTTAGCGTTTTATTTTGTTGTTTGGAGATCCCGTTTACGCTGCAAATTTGGGGTGTTACAATTATGGTATCAGAGCTCTAGGTTCTATCTTGTAGATGACCCGAATAGGTCTGACCTCTGAGTTGTGGGTAGAATTTGGGTTAAGAATTAATTAAGTTTGCCTTTTATTTCATTTTATTCTTTTTCCTGCTTTAATGTAGTTCATGTAATAACATGTTTCTTTGAACTTAGGATGTCTCGTCGATCTGAGCGTGTGAATAAAAGGCGTACTCAAAATCTCGGTGAAGGAGCTCAAAATCCCAATGGAGGAGTTGGGGCTTCTAATTCGAACATTAATGATGGTCAAGTGGATCCAAACTTGTTGTCGGCCGTGAATCAAGTAGTAGCGACTCACCTGCCCAATATTCTGGCCCAAGCCATTCAAGCCGCTTTGCAACAAACTAATAGTGGACAAACGCCAAATCAGAATCCTGAGGCAACCAATCAAGTGGGAGGTACTCTTGGGACGACATCGACCGGGGACATTCACATATAGCTAGAAAGATTTCAGAAACAAAAGCCCCAATCATTCATCTCGGCACCGGCTCCGATGGACGCGGAAAATTGGATTGCTCACATCCAAAAGATTTTTGAAGTATTGGGTTGTCCAGATGTGCATAAAGTTAAGTTGGGAGCATACAAACTTGAGGGCGACGCTCAAAGGTGGTGGTGTACTTTCGGACAAGCTAAGGGTGATGCATATATTAATGATCTCTCGTCGATGGGATTCCGTGAGGTATTTTATCAAGAATATTTTTCAGCTGCCGATAAAAATGCATATGTGCGAGAGTATGCCAATATTCGTCAACGAGATGATGAGTCTGTCTCGGAGTTCGTGGCAAGATTTGTAAGGCTTGCAGGATTTACTGGAGCATTAGCAGGGACATCGGAAGAGCAGGCCAAAAAATTTAAATGGTCGGTAATTATAAATATCGTTCTGAGATAATTAATGGTACTTTCACCGATGTGTCACAAGCAGCAAATGCGGCTAAAAATTTAGAGATGGAACAACGTGAGCATCAAGCCTTAACACAAGAAAATAGCAAGAAAAGAAATCGGGATGGTCAACCGGTCCAGCAAGAAGAGAGGAAAGGACATCAACAAAGGAATGATCACGAGAACCAATGGGACCGTAATAGTAATAATCGACAAGGAGCATGGCGTGGGCAAAATCATCATCAAGGTCAGGGACAAAACCGGAATAACTACCATGGACAAGTCGGTGCGGGTAACCCGGATAATATTCCGGTCATGCCGTGTAATAGATGTGGGTCTTATCACCCACGCAAGCCTTGTTATCGAGCATTAGGAGCATGTTTCACTTGTGGTCAACAAGGGCACAAAGCAAAAGATTGCACGGTGCAAAATAATTAAAACAATAATAATGGCGGTGCTGGAGATAAGCAAAATAATGCAAATGCAAGTGGTAGAGTGTTTGCTTTAACCGGCAATCAAAGAGGAAATGCCTAAGGTACTATTTTAAACCATTATTTTGTTGTTATTATCATTATTATTTTTGTGTTGGCGTTAGATTGAATTCCGAGGACGGAATTTTTTTTAAGGGGGGTAGATTGTAACATTCGGTATTTTGTGACAAAAATAAGTCCATTACTAGAGGTTGGTTTAGAGCATCTTAGAAGTTTAGGGGCTCATTTTGTTATGTGTGCAATCTTGGAATTTAATCAAATTAGATAATTAAAAATATAAATTATTTGAGTCTCCTGATAAGTGATAACCATAGGTTTCTCTCTCTTTGGAACTAGGATTCCACCTCATGCTTATCCTTCGGCTTAGGGTTACCTTATAGATATTTATATAAGCAGATATATATATATATATATATACACAAAGGATATCATATTTAGTTAGTCTCTATTATCTGAGTTTATTCTGCTACAATCTGGGTCAACTCTAATTTTTGAGGTTCAAGATTTTGGGTCAAGATTTGAAGGTAAGTTTCAGTTACAACTTTTTATCAGATTACTGTATGGTCGATTTCGAGTTTTGAAGGTCTCTCTTTTTCTGTATATGTGACTTTGAATGGTTTAGAATGACACCATTAATGGTGTTTTTAATCGAATTTTGGGAGTTGCTTAAATATGACTATTTTATTTAGACTTTTTAATGAAGCCGTTGGTTGAAATATTGACATATGATTTCCCTTTTTATTTTTCTTTATTTTAATTCTTTTTCAAATAACCCAATGATCCTTCAAATACTTGGAACCTGGTTTGTAATATATATATATATATATATATATTGAATGTGGATCGACCTGAAGAAGACAACATCAAGTGGGTACTCACAATTCTTAATTATTTACATTTTAGACCCCTATTTATAAAAGACTTTTATAATTGCAACATCAATATATGTTTTCTGACAGCTTTACTACCCCTCTTTTCAATAATTACGGATACGCCCCTGTTGGTAAAATTGTTTTAATCCCATCAACTGTTTTGACAGCTCTGATCCCTGTCTCATAAAATACTTTACAAAACGGTCCAGTATAATTGTATTGTGAAGATTTAATAGTCTCAACCTTGATTTAAAAATGTTAGTGCATTTTAAAAGAAATATCTATCTTTTATTTAAATATTTATATACATTAAATAATCGTTATATTTTGGTTTTAAAGGTTCTTTATAAATAAATTTTATATTTTAAAAGTTACTAAAAGGGTAGTGTAGTGTTTTGGAGCATTATGTATTTATTTTGGTGGTCTAATGATAGGTTGGTTTAAGCTATGTCTTAGTAATAGGATTTTATGAATGTATCGGTTTAGTTATATTAATTACGTTTATTGGGATATTAGGCATTGGTGAAGGATTTTAGCACTATCGGATATTATATTAGGTACGGATCTCCGTATTTCTTTCAACGATTATCTAATCAATTATAGTTGCTATATCATGACTTTTTATTGTGAATCTTTGTTATCAATTTCTTCGTTGGTTGATATTTTCATATTTCGATCCTCGGGATATATTTGTTGTTTATCACACTTTTTGATATTAGTGATATTTACTTTGTTTTGTGGTATTGGCCTATACTTTGAGAAAAGCGTTTTTGGACCTTCCGAATTATAAGATCTTGATGCATGGTGAATATATTTGGAGTTGAGGTTGGTTATATATTCATCCATGCATATTTAGAACCTTTTGTTAGATAGTTTGGAGAATAGAAAAAAACCGAGTTAACCACTTGTAGGCGTACTACAGGCATGTCGTTGTGGCGCTAGTGGCGTGACACTACCCGTGGCAGTGTGATTAGTCCACGCCGTCTGCATCCGATTTTTGTGTGCTCTGTTGAGAGCTGGCCATGGTGTGAAGGGGTGTTTTATTCAGGAGGCGTATGGGTCGGCCCTAACCCTTCATTGTTTCAGCCTAAAATTGTTGTTTAATCCAGAGTTTGGTGGTAATATGTATTGGAGAAAAGTTGAAACTTTGCTCCCATCTCATTTGACATTGGTCCTTTTATTTCATTATACTTTGTTTATTTTGTAATTATAATCCGTACTGGGTGTTTGGCTCACGCAGTGTTTTTTTCCGGCAGGTATCTAGCTTGGGATTTTAGGGGCTTTACGAAGAGAGGACCACCGACATTTTAGGACTTCCATCTTTTTAAATAAATTATTTTTAGACTTGCTTTAGATTTATTGTTTTAGGAATTATTGTTTGCTTGAGATTTGACTTTCTTCTTTGGAGACCGATGGTTAAATTTATGTTGAAACTAAGCTTTTGAATTAAATTGAGACTTTTTAGCGTTTTATTTTGTTGTTTGGAGATCCCGTTTCCGCTGCAAATTTGGGGTGTTACAGTGGATGTGTTTGGTTCCGCCGCTGCTTCAAGGCTCGAGTGCTGCTTTTATATTCGTAGTCATTTGTAACGGTTGATCGACATTGATTTCCTCTATAAATGCTCTTGATGACGCTGTTTGTAACCGTCCAATGATTCTGCAAAATAAATAATGGTTTAGATAATAACGATCCGACTTTTAAAAGCCGAGTTTAAGGCGCTTCACGGGACCATCGCACGTCGGAGGTTTCGCCTGGGAGTTTCGTTCAACTGTCATTTTATGATGCTTCGGTCAATATCTGCTGTCGAGAGTTATGCTCGACCATTGTTTTCTTAAGTATTGGCCGATATTTTAGAGTCGTGGAAAGTCATTGGTCGAACATTTTAGTCAACGGTCGAAGGTTCGAGATTTTTGCCCAAACAGGTACCAAAATCTGAACTTTCAGAGACATCAAAGGAATCCAAATTCGTTTGGGTACCTAAGTCAAAAGGTTTGTCTAAAAACGCTTAAATTTGACAAACTCAAAGGAACCAACAGTCTAATGGGTTCCTAAATCCCCTACTAACTCCTAAAGATCCATATTCATATGGGTACCTAAATCTGCTTAGTTATGTTTTGCAGACTAGTTATGTGTGGATAATAGATTCCAGTTGCTCAAAACACACGATTGGACAAAAGGAGATTCTTGCTAATTATATTGAAAGGACTGCGGGAAATGCATTTTGCAAAGGATCATTTCTCTCCTATATTGGGGTATGTTGATCTAGTCAAGGAAAATGTTACGACCAAGAAGGTTTCTTATGTATCGGACAATTTTGTGATAAAGATTTAGAGGTAAATTTCAGATCCAAGAGATGTTGTGTCAGAGAATACGACGGCAATGAATTATTAGCCGGCTCTCGAAATTCAAATCTCTACACCATTAATCTGTCTGATATGAAGTCTGAAGAAAATATTTGCTTGCTAGCAAAAGCGACTAGGCATAGACGACTCTCCCATTTAAATTTTGAGAATATAAATGCGCTGGTAAAGGGAGGGTTAGTCTCAGGATCACTAGATCTGAAGTATGAAAAAGAACATTTATGTGCGCCATGTGAGAAAGGAAAGATGAAGAAAGCAAGTCATAAGCCTAAGGTTGAGTTCAACACGAAACTTCCTCTGCAAGTTCTACATATGGATCTATGTGGGCTGATGTGTGTTCAAACAATAAATGGCCGGAAGTACATTCTAGTCATTGTTGACGACTATTCTCGGTACTCATGGGTTAGATTTTTGCGAACCTAGGATGAGGCTCCGGATGTAATAATTGGATTCATCAAAAGTATTCAGAACAACTTTCAGCTATCAATTCAAAATCGTAGAACTGATAATGGTACAGAATTTAAAAACAAGAAACTTGGGAGATTTTCTCATGTCAGTTGGAATTTCTCAGACTTTCTCCGCAGCTCGAATTCCACAACAGAATGGTGTTATCGAACGTCGTAACAAAACATTAGTTGAAGCAGCTAGGACAATGCTGGTTCATTCTAAGTTACCTATATTTCTATGGGCTGATGTTGTATCTACTGCTTGCTACACTCAGAATCGGTCTCTCATCAACCATCGATTTGGCAAAACACCATATGAACTGATAAATAAATGTATCCCTAACATTAACTATCTACATGTTTTTGGATGTCCTTGTCTTATAACGAATGATATGGATGATCGTGGAAAACTTGATCCCACGGTTGATGACGTTGTCTTCATTGGATACTCTGGCACTTCTACTGCAACATAGTCTACAATAAAAGATCTGGAATTGTGAATGAGAACGTGAATGTTCAATTCAATGAGAAAGTTGATTGGGTTTCTGATCATATCGGTTCAGAATCTATTTTAACTGATGTTAGAGCTTCAGATCATCTAACTATCATCATTCAAAGACTCATGCCGATCCAAATCATGTGTCTATATCGACTGCTTATCTTACTGATTTAGATCAGTTATTTTTTAGATCAGTTATTTGAACATTTTTATGATGATTTAAATAATTCTAATCTTGTTCGATCTTCTGAGTCTAACAGCTCTGAAGTTGTTCAACCAAGAGATTCAGTCTCGCTTTCGAGTCCGTCTGATTTCTCTACTCCTTCTTCAGATTCAAGTCCAATTTCTCCATCTGAAGCTGTACCAGAAAATACAACTTGGGACGCTGGGTTTCAACTCCTATTCAAACAACTGTTGGGTTAGAGTCTGCAACACCTATTCAACCAGAAGCGGATACTCCTACATCAGTTGATAGTGCAGATTCCGGTACACCTAGACATCACTATACTTCTATTTCTACTCCGGCTGAACCTGTAATTCAAAAAGATGAGGCGTCAACATCAGTATCTACTCCACCAGCTACATAAGAAGATAACGCTATTATTACCCCAAACAATTTTGCTGATCCAGACAATTCTCAACTGCTTTATAATATGTTGCCTCATTCGACTAAGTGGACAATTGCACAGCCAACCCATCAGATCATTGGTGATCCGACCAAACCAGTTCAAACAAGATCTGCTATAGCGAATGAGTGCATGTTTGCATCATTCCTAAGCAAAGTATCAAGGGCATTAGCTGGTCCAGATTGGATTTTAGGAATGCAAGAGGAGTTGAATCAGTTTAAAGCTTTAAAAATTTAGCGTCTAGTTCTTCGACCAAAGGAAGAGTCCATTATCGGTACAAAGTGGATATTCAAGAACAAGAAAGATGAAACGAGAGTCATTATACGCAACAAAGCGCACTTGTAGCCAAAGGTTATCGCCAGCAAGAGGGAATTGATTATGATGAGACATATGCACCAGTGGCACGGATAGAAGCCATCAGAATGTTTCTAGCCTATGCAACACTAAGAATTTCAGAGTTTTCCAAATGGATGTGAAAACAACATTTCTTTATGGACCTCTGAAAGAAGAAGATTATGTCTCTCAACCAGAAGGCTTTGTTGATCCTAATCACCCGAATCATGTTTATATTTTGGACAAAACTCTATATGGTTTAAAACAAGCCTCTCGTGCATGGTATGATCATGTCACTGAATTTTGAATCAAGTCAAAATTCTCACGAGCTACAATTGGTCCAACTTTATTCATTAAACGTCAAGGTGAGTATATTATTCTTATACAAATATATGTAGATGATATTATATTTGGTTCGACAAATCCTCAGTTTTGCAAAAACTTTTCACGATTAATGGCAACCAAATTTAGCATGAATATGATGGGGGAAATGAACTTTTTCCTCGGACTACAAGTAAAACAGTTGTCCACGCGGATTTTTATAAATCAATCGATATACATATTAGGCTTATTAAAGAAATTCAATATGGATAAATGTACTCCGATTAGTACCCCAATGGCAATTGGTTCTAAGATCAGAGCTGATCTATCTGGAAAAGCTGTAGACCAAACGAAGTATCGTGCTATAATTGGTTCATTAATATACTTAACATCAAGTCGACCAGATATAATTTTGCTACGTGTGTTTGTGCAAGATATCAGACTTCGCCTAAGTAATCTCATCTTTCTTCGGTAAAACACATTTTGAGATATCTCAAAGGTACACTTGATCTTGGTCTGTCGTATCCTAAGGACACATGATTTAGACTGAAAGCCTATTCAAACGTTGATCATGTTGGATGCATGCTAGACAGAAAAAACACTTTAGGTCATATACAGTTTCTTGGCGACAAATTGGTTCGTTAGGCCTCAAAGACACATAACTATGTCTCAATGTCCATAGCCGAGGCAGAGTATGTAGTTGCTGCGAGTTGTTGCTCTCAAGACTGTGGATGCGTACACAGTTGCGGGACTACGGGTTCTACTAAAATCAGATTCCTATATATACTGTGACTCGAAGAGTGCTATTGCTGTATCTACAAATCCTGTTCAACACACTAAAACAAAGCACATTGGCATCAAATATCATTTCATTAAAGACCATGTTGAGAAAGGTACAACTGAGTTGTATTTTTTGAGTACAGAATTTCAGCTTGCTGATTTGTTTACCAAGGCATTGGATGAAAAATGATCCAATTCTTAGTATCCAAACTTGGCATGCTGAATTTGAAAATCTGATATTTTTCGGGTCTTTACTTTATTTTAAAATTTATCTTATGTTGATGTGTATTACTAATTTTAGGAGGAGCAAGTTGATCTAAATTTTTTTAAGGAACTCCATATTATCATCTGACTACTTTCTTTGTGAGTTCTTAATTTTTTTAACAAATCACTAATCTAGGGAGAGCAGGTAAATTTCTTGAATATTGTTGAAACAGTTTTGTGCTACTCTAACTAATGAAAATATTTTGTATAAAATTTTCATTAGCATCAGTTAAGGAGAGCAAAAAGATTTTTGCACTTATATCAGTTAAAAGTTGGACATCTTTTAAGTTGATAATTTTTTGAACTAAAACTGTAAAATATTTATAATGTCAAAATATTTTTCAAATTTTTAAATTTTTTAAAATATTTCAAGATTTTCAAAATATTCAAAATTTTCAAATTTTCAAATTTTCAAAATATTTTCTAAGGCATTCACCTTCATTGGCTTCACATACATCTTATCCGAAGGCAAGGATGTATAGTAACCCTCGCATGACCTTCATCCAAGACTTGCTTAGCTTTAGATAACCATATCCGAGCTTCGCATGCCTTTGGATACCATTATGACATGTGGCTCCGCATATGTGTTATGCGAACGAACGATTTACCCTTCACATGAGGCATCTGATGGATGACGTCAACTTCGCATATGTGTTGTGCGAAGGCAATTGTTCATCTTTCGGACCGTCCTTCGCATCCAATCTCATGATGACATGTGTCCTTTGCATCCAATCAATTCTTGACACGTGTCCTTGTCAGAATTCGAACGGTTCTTATTCTTCGAGTATAAATACTTTTCACCATTTTATTTTTTCATTTTTCACTATACTCATTTTCAAATTCAAGATTTCCCTCTCTGAGTTTCTTCATTCAAATCTTCTGATTGTGCATCGATTGACCTCAAATTCATCTTAAAGGTTTGATTTTTGATTTGGTTTTGGATTTCAGTTAAATGTTTCACATCGATTTATATTATGTTTTTATCATTTAGATTTGGTCTCAAGTTTCTATCACTTTTGGACCATGAATCTATTGTATGAGTTGTTCATTGCATCTACCGAGTATAATGTGTATTTGGACTTAAATGAACTTAGTATCTTTTGAGATAAATTGGGTTTCAAAGAATTTTAATAAATACTTAAAGACGAACAAAAATCTGGAAAATGAACAGTAATCTTCATGTTCAAAACCTTCAGATGTCAAATGTGTTCATAACTTCTTAGCCTTTGCATGATACTTACATTCATAAATTCTTAGCTTTCGGATAATGTCATCGAAGCTCACTTTGGACATTTTTCATCTGAAGCCCTTTGCCTTCGGATACACTTCATCCGAAGCCTCTTGCTTTCGGATATGTTTCATCCGAAGCCTTCCCTTCGTATAGTATCATGCGAAGCCTCTTGTATGTTATCCGAAGGCTTCCAGACATGGGAATTTTTCAAAAAAGTTCAAAATTACCGACTTTTTATCTTTAGGATCATTATGGCATATCAAGGAAATATTTCTGATGATGAACAACCACTGGCATCCCACAGATCATCAGTTTCATCTGTTAATGCTACAAACCATGATGTTGAACTCATTGCACAAAAAGACAAAATAGAACTTAAAAATTGTAAAAACTGAACGGATTTCCATATGGTCTATGAAAACCCGTCGTGACTGAAATACTGAAACGTCATCCAATTTCCACAACTCTATCAAAAGATGCAACAATACCTCTGATTTATCTGCATCAGTTCGAGCATACACTGAAGTTCCATCCAATAGATATTGATCCTCATTTTACACCAATGATTGACCATTATCAGACAAGACTTACCTTGAACAAGATTCGGTATTTACTGGGATTACCGAAACGAAGTCGATTTCCTAATAGAGATCAGTATGAGAAATATATCTCGGAGGATCAGTTATGTCAAGACATTATCAGTCTGGGATGCAATGATGACCTGCCAAAACCTTCTTCTTTCAAAAGAAAACATTTGCCACCTGTTTGGAATACTAAATTTTCCATCATTAATCGTTGTATCATGGGAAAATATACTAGCATGGATAGTTGCAGCATGGGGTTCCTACGTTTCTTCCATGTCGTTGCATTTAACAGACATATAGACTATGTTTCTTAAGCAAAAAAAGAAGAAGTTTATTTCGTTCAAAGTTACTTAGAAATTTTTATTGCCAGCATGTTGGAAGGCAATGAGAATATTCCCCGCCTTGCACATCATCCAAAGGCAAACTCAAGAGTTATGCGATATAATGCACCTACTCAGGAGGGACATATACAAATGCAATCCCACTTTCAGAAGCTTTAATTGCTTATGTCGATCAGACTCCAACATGTGTTATAGCTTTTAGGAGTGAGCATGCATTGATGCACCGGCAAGAGCCTGCTGGTCCTGCCGCACAATGCCCCCTGAGAGAATTGAGGAGTTAGCTCTTGGAGAGCAGCGTTATAAACATAAGGCTCTTGATCGAGAAGTGATGAGGGAAAATGAAAATGAAAGGGGTACAGGAGCGGGTGCATCTGATCGAGCACTGGAAAATGTTGAAGCAGCTGTTATGCCTGGCAATATTCCTAGAACAGATTCTCCTAATGCTAGTCCTAGACAGAATTTTATAGATCATGGTGCAGATGACGAAGATGTTGATGGTGATGATGATCATACCTTGGTATATAGAATACCACACCAAATTGGTCGAAAACCTCCTGTTGTTGCCAGTTCAGATAACGAGTCTGAACCACCTTTTAATAATATGGAATTGGAAATTCCTAAACCGAATGTGGTTATTTGAAACGTCATTTCTGACACTGCTGAATCTGGTTAGATAAGGATGGATGAGGGAGATCAAGTCGAAATAGAGCTAAATGTGCGGTTGAGTGCAAGGGAAGCAGAAAATCATGGTAAGTGTCAGACAAGGTCAGAAAAAGAAAAATTAGACCTTCCCTAAACCACTTTCACCCGACAGCCACATCTACTACTGTGACGTATTCGTTACGATCCAGCATTGAAAAAGTCATTGTTCGCCCAACAATGCAATTGCACACCCCCCTGAGCCACTCAGTAGTTTCTCAACAAACTACTGTTTTACTTGTACATGAGAATTTAACACATACACTATCTGCGACCCACTTGGGTTTGGCAGGTATTGAAACAGACAGGCCTCTGCCTGGGCCGTCGTCTTCTTTGGTTCATACATCGAGTCTAGTGCCTGGTTTATCACCGATTAGGACACAGTTTATTTTACAGACAAAATCTATTGGGAGACTTCGTGCCCCATTTGGAACACCCAAAGTGGGACCACTGTTCGTTGGTGCCCCCACGAGGACAGGGTGGAAGTCTTGTCAATGTTAACACTATCCCAGCGCTGAACACAGGCACAACGGCTTCACCCGTTGATTCAACTGGTATCCTACGTGGACCAGGTTGGTTATACATGAGACCCATATATGCAACAGATTTACGTAATGGAATGGAGATCATGCGCCAAACAGTTGAAAGGCCGCAGAGCAAGATTCGTTGAATCTTCTGACCCTAGACGAGGATTTGTATCAACTTGGCCACGAGTTACCTATAATCCGAATATCGCTGGTTCTTCTATAGCACCACCTTCCAGATACATTGGTATAGTTCCTGATACAACTCCACCAACACCACCAGTTGATTTATCTTTGGACGAATTCAAGTCACTGCTATATTCTAGGTTACTTGCACAGGCAACTCCAGAACAGAAAGATCTTGATCTCACTCATCTGTTCGGCTACAGATTGCACCCGTTGTACAGTCTACTTCTAGTTCTGCCCTGAGCTCTTTAACTTCAGAGATTGAATGGCTTCGAGAAGAAATGCAGAAAGGCTTATCTGATCTTGCCAATCTTGTTTCAGCTAGGCTTACAAAGTTATCTGATTGGGTGTCTGTGTTAGAATAAATTTGAAAATCTCAGGTCGACGCTAGTAAACGAAGACCTGAGGATCATGATGATCAAGATCCCCATGAAGGGTAGAAAAGGAGCCCGAGTTGAACAAGAACAGTTAAATGCTCAAGGAGTCAGAGAACATGTACAAGAAGCAGAGCATACAGAAAATTGTTTAGTTGACGATGTTCAGGAGATGGTTGAGTTTGATATGGTACATCTAGTTATATGTCAAACCAATGGTTGAAAAGCTTGAGGTCGACGACAAAAGAACTGAGGAAGAAAGGTTGGCTGACTCATTACTGAATACTCCTCCGGATAATAATGAAGAACATCTTTCTGAAGTGGTGACGAGACAGGAGATAAGGGATTTGTTTCCATATGATAATGAAGATGTAGTATAAGAAGGGGAGTATGACGAGATGAAAGAAGATGATGAGATATTTAGAGAGTCTGGTGATCTAGTTGCAGCTCCTGAAAGATTGTGCCTAAAGTATCTTCCTGGACCAATTAGAACTGCAGAAAACTTACGATCTCAGTGGCGCATTCAAAGGATTTATATACAATTCCTGGAGAATGTTGAAAGGAATTTCTTTATCAGACAGCTAGTTCCTTTAGATGAAGCCAAAGTTTTGGTGTTTTGCACCTGAAGGATGAAACTAATTAACGACGATATCTATTTTAAATTAGACATTTAAATATGGAAAGAAACTTTGTCAACACTGATCAGGGTTACATGAATATTTCTTCTATTCTAACAAAGAAGTTCTCTGGATTTGATATTTATTATTTCGCTATCTATCGGCGAGACTCTAAGCAATGGGAGTTTACAGAAGAAGATTTTGTCAATCTATCTGTTGAAGATTTGATAGGTATGGTGAATGACTTCAAAGGAATGACAAATAGGAATGGAGATTATCTGAAGGCATATGATAAGTTGTTGAGAGTCATCAAATATTATCACATTTATCAATCATATGTGTTTGATTTTCAGATGGTCTTGAAAGTAATCAATCGAAGCTCAATCTAAAGAAGTCGGATCAAAGTTTTAATGGAATTGATAATCTGCCTTCATGGTATGTTGTTGAACAACCAGATTTTGGAGTGATTTATGAAGGTTTGGGTAACAGAAAGATTTTCATGCGCTTTTGTGAAATAGCTTGCTACAGTGATAGAACTCTTAAGACTATCAAGCTATATTTAGAAGGAAAGCTAAAGTCAGATGATCGAGCAGTGAAGAAAATGGATCAGAGAGATAATGTTCTAATTAATGATGCTTTGAAAGCAATTCAAGAAAGGCTTGATTACAGGTATGATGTTAGAAGATTGGAAGTCCTTCTTCATCTCCGTCCAAGATATGCAAGGGCCATCTAGAAGATGAATTCCGTACACGTAGTGTTAGAGCTCATGTCTGAAGTGGTCAAATTTTTCAAGAGACGTGCTAATTTCACCAAAAGGGGATATTGTTAGATATATAATAGTTGAAAGTAGAAGGACTAAAATTGCAACTTTTTGTTCTTACTATAAATAGCATTCTTGCTTTTGACTTTTAGTTAGTTCTCTCAATATTGTAACGTTTTACATTCAAAAGATATATGACAGAGAGAATTTTGGTGCAAATTTGATTGATCTTATTTGTGTTCTTATCAAGTTCTTGTGATTTGCTACTAATCTTGGTTAATACCTTGGCCTTGTAGGAGGTCAGGGGTTCAAACCTTACTAAAAGTGAGGAGGGTGTGTGAATTTTCTTATTTCATTTGTCGTATATAAATATTATATCCTACAAAAAAATGACATTATTTAAATAAATTAAATGTTAATCATTATACATTAAATCCTCTTATCATTGAAAATAAGTGCATTTTCAGTGAAAGATTTTTTTTTTAATATTCTCTGAATAGAAAGACATTCAGTGAGTGGTAAGGATATGAGTACATACCTTGGCAAGATTTTCATATCTATCATAAGAGTAAAGGGTATGATTGAGAATATTGACATATTTCACTTTAATATCACTGTGCAATGTTAATATTACTCCTCATCGCTCAACATTCCAAGGTCACTTATTAATATATTAAACTTTGTTTCATCAAGGGGTTTTGTAAAAATATCAGCGAGTTGATACTCAGTGTGTATAAAGTGAAGTTCAATATCACCATTCATAATATGACTTAGATAAAATGATATCTGATCTCAATATTCTTTGTTTTAGAATGAAGTACAAAATTATTGTCAATTGCAATAACACTTGTGCGATCATAGTATATAGAGATGTAGGATAACTGAAGGTCATAGTCACTGAGTTGATTTCTCATCCAGAGGATTTCAGAACAACAAGTGCCAACGACTACATATTCAGCTTCAGCGGTTGATGTAGACACTGAGTTTGCTTCTTGTTTGCCCAACTCACCAACTTACCACATAATAGCTGACAGTCTCCAGTGGTACTCTTCCTATCAAATTTACATCCTGCAAAATCACTATGTGAATAACCAATTGGATCGAACCCAAAGTCTTCGGGATACCAAACCAGATTATTAGTTCTCTTTAGATATCTAAAGAATCGCTTTACAACTATCAGATGAGATTCCTTGGGTTCAAAATGATATCTTGCACACAAGCATGTTGAGGTGCATGATATCCGGACGACTTGTTGTAAGATACAAAATGATCAAATCATTTCTAGAAAACGCAAGATTTGAAGATTACCTTGTTAATGTAGGGATATCACAAAAACTTTTCTGCAACAAAAACCCCACAACAAAATAGTGTTGTGGAATGTAGAAATCGAACTCTGGTTGAAGCTGCGACGTACCATGCTCGCAGTATCTAGTCTACCAACCCACTTCTGGGTCGAAGCCATATCAACTATGTATTTCACACAGAATAGATCTATTTTGGTTAAGAGGCATATAAAGACTTCAAATGAACTCATCAACCAAAGGAAGCCCAACATAAAAATATCTTCATATTTTTTGTTGCAGATGTTATATACTCAATGATTGAGACCAATTTGGTAAACTTGACAAGAAGGCAGATGAAGGAAAGTTCCTTGGATATTCTTTAACCTCAAAATCCTATAGAGTTTACAATCTCATAACCACGACGATCAAGAGAGCATCAATATTTCATTTGAAGACAAGGGTCAAATGACTTCGTAGTACTTGTAGGAACCCAGCTCCTCGTTTAAACTCAATAAATTGGTGAATCCGAACAATAATGAGAGTTATGAGCGGAAGCAATAATGTATTCACCAATTAAAGTAGATATAATGAACTATGAATAAGGTATAAAAGGAATTTCAAACCAATTACTGGGATCACGTACTCATGAAGTGTATTGATGTTGAAGAAAAAGATTTGCAGGTTTACACCAAGAACACAATAAGCGTGGGAAGGAAAGCTCCCAAAGTTTTCTGACAATCTCTTAAGTACAATGGAAATTAATTTGTTAAATCACACTTGCAACCTTAAAAAACTTTACTATTTATAGTACGAAGTAGGAAAGTCAACTCTCCATGCAATGAGAGGATGTCATGTTGTAAAGGTAAATAACCACTTCTGCACACGTGGCATCTTGTGATAGGGCCATCTATACATGAGAGTGTCATTGGGAAAACACTTTCTTTGAATTCGAGAAGTCTTGGACTAGAGGCTCTGTATAGTACATGTAGAGGCTCTGTTTCGGAGATCAGAGCTCTGCATCAATTTTGCCTTAGCTGTGCACGCGTCCAATCTTCTGCTTCCGAGCTCTGTAACCGAGCTTTAGTTCCCTAGTTACCATGCATAACTAAAGTCTTCTGACTAAAAGACTTAGCTTCTTTTTACTTACACTTTTACACATAATTAATCCTAATAATCTCCCTTAAGTGTAAATAAAAAGACTTATGAAAAGTGAAAAAATTAACTAGAAGCAAGAGGCCAACATGATCCTCTGTAAAGAAATTTCACTTTTAACAAAATTAAGATCTGATACAGATTACATAAAATTCAAATGTTGTAAAGTCTGATGAATTTTCTGATAAAATTTCTAAACTCCATTATTGAATCTATGTCCATGATAAACTTGATTCCAATAGCCTTCTAATCTTCCACTTTAGGATTTTCTTTTACTAGTTGATTTCTAATCACGAGTATAGTAGCTGATGAGTACTTGTTGATCTCAGTTCTTCTATAAAAACTCCTCTTCTTCTTCTCTGCCTTATAGACAAACCCCTCCTCTAGTGCGATAAGTATTGTTCCAGACGGATAATCCTTCAAATTTTCCAAATGCTCGTTTGGCGCTGTGACACAAAGCTGGTCAACTCCATTCTCTAACCCGACTTGGAAGTCTGCTTTTCTAGAGAAGATCACCCATTCCTTCATAGCTTGCTTGATTACACTGTTAGCCGTTGCGTAGGTAATCCCTCTGTCCCTTCTCTAATCTGTGTGATAGTACAGAGAAACCAAATCCTAGATAATCCCTCTGTCCCTTTGTGATTGTATCAATTTTACCCTAAGTTCTCTCGATTACATATTCAAGAAAAATAATATGATTATATGAAAGGGTTCTTTTCTTGATGTTGTGAACAACTCTTTTTATTCCCAAAACTAAGATCAATCTATGAATCTATGAAGAAAAACAATGATAGAAAAAGTCAATGTAGTAAAGAGAAAGTCAAATGTCATATATCTCACTTGTCAATTCACAATTACAAAATACAAGGGAATGGGCATTTATACCCTTACATCAATATAGAACAACATACATGTAAATGTTGAATACAACTACAATTTTAATTCTTCACATTCCCCCCCCCCCTTTGGATTCAAGCTTTAAAATATGAAAAAAATTACGTCTAAGAAACAACCGAAGTTGTTCTTCTAAATTTCTTGCAATCATCCTGAGCACCGGCCAATCGTTCACCATATCCAACCCCCTTGTAAGCATAGACCTTACAGTCTGATTGAATCTTCTATCAATAGGAGCTCTATTATCCTTATTCAACTTATTTTCTAATTGGGATCTAATCATCTTTAGCGTTCCATCAGAGTATTTAGCCACTTCTAAAAAAATAAGAGAAATCTTTCTCGACCTTGTTGATTTCTGTAAGTAATCCCAAGTTCTGTATTTTCAAGTAAAAAGAACGATGGACATCCTTCACCAATCTCATACATTCGAATTGGCTTCAACAAATTGATCTTCTTCATATCATTGTCTAAGTTAAGTTGAAAGTCAGTCACTGCTAGATACTTTAAGTAAGGCCTCAGAAATTTCTTAATAGAGCCATAAGCAAAAGCTGAATCTCTTGGTCGAATGAATGCATTCTTGAAGTACTCGTAAAGAAACTGTAGATACTGTTGAATCAATTGTAGATAATCAGCTTCAGTGAATCGATACTCTGACATATTCTTTCTTCTTACTCTGAAAGTAGCATATTCAAACTCCAAGATCCTAGCAGAAAAAATCTCCAAAATATCCATAATTTCACTTTTTGAAAAGACACACCCAACCCCTTGAGCTTTAACCCACATACTATGATAGAGTTACTTCGTTCTTATATCAGCTCTCCTTATATGCCACATCTTTTCTTGACAGATTTCTCAATGTACGAACGTATCTATCTCTGTGTTCATCTTCAAGATAAGGCAACTTAAGTTAAAGTCTCTTATATTTTGCTAACCTCATTTTTTCTTGAAAGGATAGAACTGGCTTTTGAACACCAGAACTTTGCCCAATTTTTTTTTTTAGGTTGAGAAGGTTGAGTTTGTTCAGGTTGAGATTGATCGAGTGGAACTAGAGTACGTGAAAATTTGGGCACGGATATGCTCAGAACACTTGTAGGTTGAATTTCAAGTTTAGATGTAGCTGCAATCACTTCAGCTTCAAAAGATTGAAATGCGGAAGAAATTTCATCAATCGGATCATCCTGTGTAAGCTAATTCAGATAATCATATGTTTCATACTCCGCTATATGTCCCATAAAGTCTTTGTATAACATATCCAAAATTCTCGCCAATTTGTTTTGACGCATTATCAGATCATCTGGCTTTTCAACCGTCGGTGCATACAAAACTATCCATCTATCATTGACATCTACTTGACCTTCATCAATATCTGTAGCAATTCCCAAATCTTACTCAAACTGTTGTTCAACATGTACTTCATCCTCTAATTGAGCATTTTCTTCTACAGTTTGCTCAACATGTTGTTCAACAACTGTTGTTGGGATGTCATCCAAGTCAAATGTATCAACCACTCTCTGTCTTTTGTTCTCCCTCTCAAGGTGATCAGGATCGTTCTGGTCATCGTGCCTTCTTTTGCGAGTAGTGGGGTGAGCTCGACAAGTAGAGATGCATGCGTTCATTCATCGTATTTAAAGACTCCTGAAGTGCCTTTGTAGAACTGATGATGGTTGCATCAACCAAAGAAAAGCCACTAGCCATTTCATCACGAACAACAACAACTTCCAACTTAAGAGAATCTACATTAGGATGGGCACCTCCATCATGTATGCGTTTAAGAATATTCACCAAGTCATCTTCATTAGAATTCAACATTGGTTTAGGCAAAAGTTTGGCTAGAAAAAGAACTTGCAGTTTGCTAGACCTCATTTTCAGAGAAGTATGAACCAGAATTGTACAAGTGCAGGAGATTCGAAGTTCATCTTCTGATCTCACTCTTCACAGAGACGTTCTGAGTTGGAAGAACAGCTGGACTACAACAGAGGTATCACACGCGCCCCTGATGACATGGCCTACACATGTTCCGTGTTTCTAATCGTATAACTTAATTTGTTACAAACTTTGTTTACGTGTCAGTTTGTAATAGGCTAGAATGTTGACTTCTATTCATTGTACTTGTATTAATAGATCCTTTTATGAATGTAATAGTAGTCGCTCTAAGATACATTTCGGAGAACAAATAGAGCATTTCATTCATTGTATTGTAATCATCTTCCCGGTTGTTAATATGATTTACCACTTGTTCTTCAATATCACTCTTATTGTTCTTACTATTAACTGCTTTAATTCATAGATCTAAATTTCTTCCGCTTACATTCACACATTCGACCTATTGATTAATTAAGAAACAACCGACGGGGTTGAAATTTTAACTAAAGTTGGTTCGGGTTCAGGATCTGGCACACCTTTGTCTTTGCCCTTTATCATCCTTTGTACCACACTATTAAGTTGTTATGTGAATGTATTTTGAACAGCCTTTATGGCGCCGTCCAGCTATTCCCTTGACACAAAGTCAGGTAAACTCACACTTGGGTCACTTAGGCTTCCAGTTGTCATAACAGTTGAAACTGTCGGATCTACACTTAGGCTATGTTTGGCAAACTAGCTGATAAGCTAGCTTATGACTAATAAACTAGCTGATGACTTATAAGGTAGCTGATGACTTATAAGCTAGCTGGTAGCTGGTAAGCTAGCTGATGAATAAGTCATGTTTGGCAAAAACTAGCTTATGACCATGTAAAATTTCCAAAAAGGGCATCTTGAGAAAAATAAACAATTACAAATATTTCATAATATAACTCAAATTAATTTCTAATAATAAATTATTACAAACAAAATAATAAAAAACTAAATAATGAAAAATGTTAATTGAATGAATTTAAATTGATTATTATATATATACTATAAATTTTGTTAAAACAAATTTTAGAAAAAATATACATTATCGAGGATTTTCAATAACCATTACGTATGAATATCAATAAAATTGATCAACTTCACATATTATAATTAATTAATACTTTAAAAAAATATAATTAATAATTCAACTAAATATTTTATTAAATTATTTAGCATATTTTAATTTATCTATGAAATAAAATAAGTATGACTTTAATTTTTATGTATCCTACATGAACATTTTTAAAATTGTTACATTTGCCTTTTGATATCTTAATATATTGAATAATAATTAAAAATAATAAATGGTATAGTATAATTAATATTTATCGTATAATTAAAATTAATTAATAATGTATAGTTAAAATTAATTAATAATGTGTAACTAAAATTAATTGATGATTTTTAATTAATTTTAATTAGTATAAATTATATTGAATACAAATATAAATATTTATTTATAATTAATAGTTAATATTTATTTATAATTAATATTCATTAATAATAAGTAATAATATGAATAAGGGTTAAAATCGGAAAAAGTCTAAAAAAGCTTTTCATAAGCTACTCCAAGTAGCTTATCAATAAGCTGACTTATAAGCTAGCTGATAAGCTGACTTATAAGCTAGCTGATAAGCTGACTTGTGCGCATCCAAACGATTACTCAGAAAATAAGCCACTTATAAGCTAGTTTATTTTTGCCAAACAATGCCTTAGTGTTGGTGTGATGATAACACTAGTAGGATTTTCATCTAAACTTCGGATGAGATCTTTTGGTGATCCTCCTATAGATGTTCCGACAGTGTCACACAGTACTCCATTAGGAGCTATAGACATTCCTCAGTCTTATGTACCTACCGAAGAAAATTAACATAAGAATTGATCTAAACTCATTTGTGCATTAAAAGAAGTCGTGAATGGGGGTAACTGTTCACTTGTTTAAATATTCAAGTTCTCTGATTGAGAACTGAATAGATTTTGGGCTAAATCCCCGTGTGAAACTTAAACAGTTTCTTGTTGAGAAGAAATCGAGTGGATGGGAGGGGTGTGCAAATGCGTCTCTGGGTCCAATACGTCTTTTTCAATACCTGAGGTAAACGTATTACGTCTGGTAGTAGATGTAGCTACCCGACGGGAGTAAATAGTTTGGATAGAACCTGTATGTTTCTTATGGTTCTGTCACACGTCTCTCACCATATTCTTTTGACGTTCCTTCACACAACCTCTCAGAATTTTCTACTATATCTCCCTCAGTTCCCATTATGTCTCCCATTTGAATAGATAAGTCTAGATAAACTTCATTTAAATCAAAAATGCCTCCAAAAATATCATCTGAAATGACTTTAGAATGTAGACCTATGTTTTTGGAATTCGCTATTCGAAAGGAATACCTGGTGATTCCTCAAGAACTGGAATAAGTGCTCAGCATCATTAGGATTGTCATCATCATTGTAATCATCATCATCATCATCATTTTCCACTATATCATGTGTAGCAGGATCGTCATGAGTGCTCTCCGAGTCAGAAGAGTTTGCATGATTAGATGTAACCCATCTTTGGCCCCTCTTATTTACATTTTACCTCTGTACGCCCTGTTTTGGAACCCCTTGTTCCTGAACCTGCTTGGCTAGACCTATGCTCTACCCAACGTTAGCCAAAAATCCTTGAGTAGGTCCCTTCGGCTCTGGCTGGACCATAGGATTGTGAATTGGTCTATATTCCATCACACATTTTATACTCTGATCAGCAATCTCAAAAGATCAAGTATGGGTAGAATGTGATCAACATTGTCTGCCTCTCCATGACTCTTTAGAAACTTCATCTCTATCTCCTGACCCATCGGTCTATCTAATCTTCTTGGAAAATCTAGATTCAAACGAATAATTGACCGGATAAGGAGTTGCAGAAATCTTTGGAATGGAATGAATGTTCTATTCCGTTTTGTTGCCTTTGCTCAGACAAGATCAGCTAATTCATTCAAAATTATGACCACCTAGTCATAATGTTTGTGAAATCTAATCCATGAAAGAACCGCAAGAAAGAATCACTACAGTTATCCATACCCATAATCTATAAAGATAAACAACGGTTTAGAATAGTATACAACATATGCCATATAGAAGGCAAACATTTTCTTTTAAATTCAGATGCTGAGTTTATCAGTTATGAATATCCAAGTCTTCGTATATTAGCGAAAATTTCTTCCTCGGAAAAAAATTCATCATATTTATTCTTGTCCGGATAATGATTTGCTTCTGGTAACACGAGAATACGGCGAATGTTCCGGATAATGATATTGTTGCAGGGAAAGTACTGGGACAACGAATGTTCCGGTTAAAGCATAGGTAATTAGGTGGCCTCTCAGTATTTCCAACACAACTGGAAATTTTGTCCGCATTGTGAAGCTCAGGTAATGGGTATTCGGTGTTAGTTTATATGGTGGATCAGGCATAAAGGCTTCATCTGAGTTTACAGCGTTTATGGAGTGGGAAGGTAAATCAGATTTGGCTGATGGAGCCAGATGTTCGTCGTTAGTCTGATGTGGGTAAACAATGTTTTCATTCTCCCCAAAACCTGTAAATGATAAACGGTTAATCACAAAAATTTCAAAGATATGATATTTAAAATGCATTATCACATTCAAAAATGTGACAAACTAGTTTAATTCACTTCACACAGAAGAAACAATCAATAAAAAAATATGAAATGATATAGCCTTGAAGTCCCTAAAAACAATTCAAGAACCACAAATTCAAAAAAATATTATAAGAAACACGGACTTCTGGTTTAAAAAGGAACACGGATTAAAATCACACAGAGAAACACGGATTGAGTTTTTAAACCGTGTTTAAAGAAACACGGATTGGGCATGAAATTTTTTAAACATTGAGCAACTCAAAGATAAGAATCACGGAGCGATCTTACCTGTGATATTTTGCCTTAAAATTTTCCCAAACCTAGAGAAACACGGATTGAACGATCCATGGTTATTTTCCTTTAAAAAACACAAACACACTTTGAAAGATGGAAATTTTAGATCAAAATCTGAGTTTTGGAAAAGAATTTCAAAGGTTTGTTAAACCAAGGTTTTCCCTCCATGGTCAATCAACACAAGCCCATAAATGCTACCAAACTGCTCTACCCCGCGCCGAAGAGAATAACTGAAAACTAATAGACAAGCAAGGATTGAATGCGCCCCTCTACCATCTAATGAATTATGAGTTCAATACATCCTCTATAGCAATGAAAAAATCAACCACAAACACATATCACAATCAAAAATTTAATCCTATCTATTTCAACCATATCGAATCTCAACAAAATTACAAATAAAACCCAAGAAATACTACTCAGAATTACATACTCAAGAACACACACAAGAACATTTGAAGAACACTTTTGTTCTTGAAAACTACCAAGGAATAAATTCAAATCCATACACCTGTTGGATTAAAAGTGAGTAAAAACAAGTATAAGTGCACAAAACCCACATTTTTGAGTGAAAAACAACATCAAATCCACTAAAAAAATGAAGAAATTCCAAATCATGTGCACACAATAAGAATATTGAAACTTCAGAATGAAAAGTCGTGAAGAAGATGAATAGTGGTTAAAATGAAACACAAATGCTTAAATTCTTTTTAAAGCGAAAAAGAATGTGCCACGTGTCATCATCGGACCAACAATTAAACTCGACTGTTGAAATTCTTCAAACACGGATAAAAATGATATCGAATTAGGCACTCCAATATTCTATTGAGGAGAATATCCGATTAGGAGACTCCGAGAAAAAAAGTATTGAAAGGATTACGGATTGCAGACATCCGTGAACAAAAAAAATTTAAACATTTCAAAAAGAATCACAGATTTAATGAATCCATGAATAACCAACCTTGAAATAAACCAAAAGAATTACCGTTTTAACTGGTTCGTGAATCATCAACTTTGATAAACTTCAAAGGTATTACGGATCCAATGCATCCGAGAAAAATCAAGTTTGAAAACTCTTAAAAGAAATACGGATTGCATTGATCCGTAATCATGAATATTCATATAAAACCAAAGTATAACGGATTGTATTGATTCGTGAATGAACCATTTAAAACAAGACCGAAGAATCACGGATTGGTAATATCCGTGAATTTTACCCACTTAGAATTTTTTTGATATTTTTGCTTCCAAACTTCCATTGGCCATGATCCTGCTAAAATTCAACAGATAAAGTATATCAATACTTGTACTCCACCTCAAATCCATATACTCCCTAAAAAAATTCAAAAATCAGATAAAATTATCTGTTTACTCCCCCTTGAATCATTAGTAAGCATGCTTTACTCCCACTACAATCATTAATATTCTTAAGAAATATCAGCCAGATCATAAAATCAGATAAAAGATAAGGAAAAATGTACTGACTTCTTTCAAATACAACTGTTCAACCACAGATAATATGGTAGAAGAAGTTGTCCCCTCAAAGACAGAAATTACTTACTCCCCTCAAACCGAGCATAGGTTGGAGCATGTGTTTGAAAAATCTGAATTCTGCACAACACATGACAACCTGAAAAATCCAAATAATCTGGTAGATGTTCTTACAGTAGGTCTTATCATTGGGGAATCAAGGATAAATATGTATCGTGCCACATGTATTCATACCTTCGGCTTACAAAACTAGTTGGTCCAAGTGATGAACTGCTCAGCTTCTGTTGTCCAAAACTGAGTCACTAATTAGTAGAATAAACATGATGCTTTGAATATGTCTTTATATCATCATGCACAACTGGAGTTGATCATTTTTTCCAAATCAGCTTTTCCTGTTTGGAATTGTTGGTATTTGTACCATAATCAGAAGAATTATAAAATAGAGTGACATTTCCGCTCATTGCAGTCACCTGCGGGCCTCTTCGCGCCTGGATAGTACTAAGACCCATGTGCCCTGGCCCTTGATCCATTAGAAGGATGGATCTGATTTTTTGTTAGATATTGAAATTGTTAAAAGTAGAAGGGCTTAAATGTAACTTTTGTTTCCTCGTATAAATAGCATGGTTGACTTTCATTTTAATGTGGATTCTCATTTATAAACATTTTGACATTTTAGATTTTCTTTGTACTACATTGTGACATCAATATACATATGGAGCATTTCTTATTTGATTTTACTTGTTGATCTACAGTGTTTGGATTGAATTGCTACATTACAAACTTATAATTGGTATTACAGCAGGCAGATTTCAAGAGAAATTCAACACTTTTTGGTTTTAAGTGTTTTTGTGAAGAATGGGTTTCCGATGATTTTTGGTGGAATTTGTGGTTGAATTAGATCAAGATTAGGCTAGTTTGATTCGAATTTGATAGAGGATTAAGTGTATGGAAGGAATCAAAATCATGTATCGGTTTAGATAGGTTTTGGATTGATATTCGAAGGAAGTGGGTTTTTAGAAAAAGTCCATTGTATTGGATTCGAAAGTGGAATTAGAGGCTAAATTAGGACTCGATGATTGAAGGAAAGTTGTTCAGATTGTGTTCGTGAACAACCCTACAAAGTTTCATTCAATTTGGTGCTGCTGATTTGGAAAGGATTAGATTAATTTTTGGGGTTTTCGGACTTTCTGAAAACTGACAAGTTCATAGCCCTCGATCGTGTTCATAACCCTCAAATGATGTTCATCACCCTCGGATAAGCCATATTCATCACCCTCGCATGATGATATCCGAGATCTCATGGTCAACAATAACCTTCGCATAATACTTGTGCGAAGGATTACCATCCTTGGAAAACATATCATTGGAGCCTTCGAATATCCCTTATCTGAACCTCGCAAGGAATAGTAACCTTTGCCCATAACTCTTGTGCAAAGGTTTACCAATCTTGGAAAGTTGCACTTATTCGAACCTTTGCAAACACCTTATCTGAAGCCTAAAAGTGTTCGTATAAATCTTGTACGAAGCCAACCATTCGAGTCTTCGAATTGATCTATACGAGCTTCATATACACGCATACGAGCTGACACGAGCCCCACAAAAGCATCGCACCAGCCTCGCATCAGTCATCCGAATCCTCGGATCAGTCTTGTATGAAACCTCTCTCAATCCGAAAGCTTTCTATAGTTAGAATTGTTTTTAGAAATTTGTACCTTACCAAAAAGTTGATTTTTTTAAAGTTTGATTTTAATTGACTAACTGTTTGAATTTTTCTCTTTTAATCTGAGATTTTTTGTAGCAATATTAAATGGATATGAATACCAAAGATGCTCTTGCGATTGGATCTATCACAAAGCCTCCGTTTCTCTACCGAGGTGAATACAAACGTGTGACATATTTCTGGATTCATTCAAATCAAGTGGTAAGACGATGTTGGACCAGTTGGAAAAGATGATGATGGGAACTAAAATTGGAAATCAACTAAAGGTAACCAACTGCATCGTCAGTTACGATCAGTCAAGATGAATGAAGGAGAATCCATTGAAGATGCGTATGTCCGTTTCGTGTATCTTCTGAACGAGATGTCAAAGAACAAGATAGAGGAGAGCATTATTGAGAACAATGTGAAATTCCTTAACAATATGTTGCCTAAATGGAGGGAGTATGCAAAGGTGATCATACAACAAAAGATGCTAGATTCCATTGGGCTTCATGAAGTTTTTGAGACATTGAAGAAGGATGAGCCTGATTTGCTGAAGAAAATGGGATCAAAGAAAAAGACTGAGGAAGAAAAGAAAGCAAGTGATCCTTTGGCATTAGTTGCTAAAAAGAAGATTGGACAACCTTCAAGCAACAGAAAACTTGTAGAACAAGATTCAACTTCTTTCAAAAGAATCTCAAGTAGTTGAAGATGGTAATGAGTCTGACAACAGGGAAGAGCTATCTCAAGCTATGATCTTATTAACCAAAGCTTTCCAAAAGAAGTTCTACAAGAAGCCATATTCAAATAGCCAAAGATATTCCTCTTCCAGTCAAAATAACTTCGATCATAGAGACAAGGTTGAAGGAAAGAGCCCGACTAGTGAGCAAAGGAATGAGAAGAAAAGTTTTGTGAAGAAGACTGAAGTTGAAGATGAGGCAGTTAAATGATATAACAATGACAAACGTGGACACTTTGCCAAATACTGCCACAAGCCAGTTGTCAAGAATACAGCTTACTACCGCAACAAAATGTTGATTGCTGAACAAGAAGAAGCCGAAGAATTACTAATGGTAGAAGCAGACTACTGGCTACATAATGGTGAAGATGATTCCAAGAATGTTGAAACTGCCAACATGCATTTCATGTTAAGAGACACAGACGATGAAAGTGATAAAAAAGCAAAATCTAGATCAGTGGCTTCTGATTCTGGATCTGAGGTAAATGATCTTTCATATATGGACTTCATAACTCAAATGGACTCCATGATGTCTAACCTCCCTGATTTACAGTTCAAATTGAAGAAGGAAAAAAACAATCGAATCTTGTTTCAAACGACAAGTCGATAAACAATCAAAAGAAATATATTATCTCAAAATCGACTGTTCTACAAGTGAAGATCTTGTCACACCCCGCTAAAGCGGAAACACAAGGTACGACAGCTCAAGTTTCATAGCAATAAGGTATACACAAAACCAATCAATCCTTCAAGCCATAAAACATAAGTTCAAAGTTACAAAGTTACATCCCGAAGTTTAACAGTAATACAGAATGTAAAAGTGTTTTAACAAAACAGGTTTCAAAATAGTAAGTCTTGCATTGATGTTGACACGCATGCATGACTAAGCATTATTGTTTACCTTCTTAACCCCTGAAAAGCACGTTAAAATACAAGGTGAACTACAAAGAGTTGGTGAGTTCACAGGTTTTCAATTTTGTCACACCCCGCTAAAGCGGAAACACGAGGCGTGATAGCGCAAGATTTCATAACAATAGGATAAAAACAACACCAACCATCCATTCAAATAAACAACAGTTTAAGTTTAAAATTTTACATTTTTCATCAATTACAAGTTCTAACAAAAACAAAATAAACCAAGTGTTTCAACTAAACAGTTTTCAAATAAACGAGATGGTTGATGTCGATGCGCCCACATAAAAGAAAGATTCGGTTAATCTTTTCTTACCCCTGAAAAGCATGATAAAAACAAGGTCAACTACAAAGAGTTGGTGAGTTCACAGGTTTTCAATATTTCAAAAAAATCAATTGTGTGAGTGAATATGAGCAAAATAAATTTTTGGCACTTATTGATATCTTAAAACGTTAAGGCATTATGTACTCTAATTTTTGTATATAAAGAGCCACCACTAAACCTTTCGACCACAAAATATATTTTTAATTCTACCTTAGCGGTGGGACTAATACCCCACATATGTAGAACCTTCGTTTTTATAGGTATCGTGCACCCCTACCTGTAGTTTCTAGGTGGGATTGCTATCCACACCCCTACTTATCGGTTTTTAGGTGGGATTGTCCGTCCAAATAGCAATATCCACAAATACCCTCGGCTCCTCACTTGAGTTAATAGTAGTGTACAAACTTTTATGTTACATTTTACTCAATATAACTATTAGTGTACATGCCTTAGTGCCCACAACATCAAATTTAACAAGATTTCATAATCATAATGACAATGGCTCATAAAACACATTCAATCATGCTTTTCACCCCAAAACGTATAAAACACTTTGAAAGAGGGGCTGTGAATACTCACCTTATAGCAACGCTCCGCAACGCAAAACAATACAATTCGAATCTCCGCACAACGACCTAACGCTTCCCTATCAAAGAGTAATACTCAAAACCGTCACTTATAGGTCTAATACTACTTAGAGGTGAATAAATCTTAAGCCCATAAGTGTCTATATATGTCCAATTATACAAAATGCCCATATGCTCATTAATATCGTAATTTATACCGAAAGTGATCTTATTATCCATCACATGATCAATATTTATAAAAATCAATTAAGTCCAGAATTTCTCTTCTGGACAGAAACTAATTGTCCTAAAAATGATCAGTTTTCAAGGGCTTCCAAAATGATCTAGTTTCCTATATTTTTATATAAGATAAATTACTGAGTTATGGTCTTTGTGACGGAATTTCATGCCTTTTGGACATGTACAAGTGGTTCAAATAATTCATGCAAAATATTATATCACAACCGGTAAAACAGATTATACCATGTTAGTAAATCACTCACTTAAGGAGTTATACTCAGTGGTTTCTAGAATTTCCAGTTGGATTGGAATCATAACTCATAAAGGAAACTTTTGAGATAAGATTCACTGATTTTCAAGAAGTTATGAAGGAGGTATGACACTACAAAGTTGCATGCACAATTCTGCCATTAGCTGACAGATTGCACACTTAACTTAAATAAATTGGTTAGTGCCTCAAGACTTCATATTTTTGCATGAAACTGGATCCATATGAATCCTAACTCATAAAATGAAGTTCTAGAAAAATAATCATGCATTAAAGACAAATAACAAAGGAGATACTAACACACAAAGTAGAGTTTAGCTGCTGGTGGTTTCACAGATTGCACACCTAAAGTACTTTAGGTGTTTGGAGGGTCAAAACTCCATATTTTTAAGTGATTCCACTTGCAAACTGAAGATAACTCATAAATATAACTCTCAAAAGAAACATCATCCTTTTTCATTGAGTTTTGAAAGAGATATGGCCATTTGAACATGCATGCACAAATCTGTCAGCTTTGGACAGATTGCACACTCATTTTGTTTTGAAGAGTTGAAACCTCAAATAACCATATTTTTGAATGAAATCAGATGCATATGAAAGGTAACTCATTAAGCTAACTTCCAGAAGAAAAATCAAGTGATTTGAAGGAATATTCAAAGAGTTATGGTCGTTCAAAGTAGGGTTTACCTACTGTTGAACTTCCAGATGCACAAGCATCTTGTTATGAGCATTTGGGGGGTCAAAACTCAATGTTTTTGAGTGAGACCACTTGGATTAGAACCCCAACTCACTAAATAAACTTGTAGAAAGAAGATCCATGATATTTGAACATAGAAATTGTAAGAAATTGACGATTTACACACATGCATGAATCTGCCAGAACCAAAATAACCATTTTTGTTCAAGAACACATAAAATCATGATTTTTCCCCTATTCTCTTGAGTTTTATTTGTGTAGGTCATAGATTATCACCATTTTATAAACATTTTACATGTTTTGGTGTAATATCTCTCCATAAACTCAGAATTTTTGGATATTAGAAGAAGTAGCTAAAAAAAGATGTAAGAAAAGTGGGGTTTTCACCCAAAAATGGTAAGAAAATGAGGGTAAAGTTGTTACCTTGTTTGGATGATGATTAGAGCTTCTAAATCCTTGTATGAACTTGATCTTGATGATGATTTGAAATGAGAAATGGCTGGAGTTTTTGTTTTAGAGAGGGAGAAAATGTCTCTTCACTTCTAGAGAGAGAGAGGTGAGAGCAAATTTTGAATTTTAAACATGCAAAATGAGGAGAAAAATGAAAAAAATGTATTTATATGGGGGTTTAGAGAGGAGGCCGGCCATGGGGGCCCACTCCTCTCAAAATCATATATTTGTTTTATAAATAAAATAAAACTCAAGCCCAATTAAATATACAATGTCATTTTCTCAATTTTTGGCCCTTTTTCCTCAAAATGTAAGCCCAAAAGTGATAAAATTCTATAAAAATAGAAGTTTTATATTTGAAACATTAAAACTATATATTTTATATACATTGGGTATAAATTAGAGCATTTGGCACTGTATTGGAAGTTTCGGACAGTTACGGGTCGGAACCGGACATTTTTAAGCGACTACCGGAAATGCTAGGGGTTTTTCGGCCATTCTAAACCAACTATTTCTTAATCTTAAGATTTAAACTATATAAAAACTAATAAACTTAATAGAAGCTAACCTGAAAGCTCGAATTTTGACAGTTGTCACAAATTTCGACAATCAAATTTTCATCAATTGTAAAATGTAATTGAGTATGCACTTAAAACGCATATAAAATTCAAATTAGGTATTATTGCAAGGCACAATGTACTTCTAGTAAACATAAGTGTTGAGCCACTACTAAACCTTCTGACAACTACGCCCTTTATGTTTCTCGAACTACCTCAGCGGTGGAATAATCCACATGACCCGTGTTTTAGCAGAGTGCACCAATAATCGTCAGTAATAGGTGGGATTGTTAATCCAAATAGCGCAATCCACTAAACTATTGGCTCATTTAGAGTTAATTAGTAGTGTCCCCTATTTGGGACTTAACGTTTTTAACTCAACCTCATGCTACTAGTGTACAATGCCTTAGTGCCACATTCAAACATTTAACAGTTTAACGTTAGTTAACATCTAACGTTTCAAATATTCAATTTATAACGTGCTTTTCCCCCAAATTTGTAAATAACATAGTAAAAAGGGGCCATGAATACTCATCGGTTTGCTATTAAACTTGAAAGATGAACGTAGTCGCTTACTTGTCCAGCCTAATCCTTTCCTATCAAAGCAAGGTATGAAATTAGTCACTTTTTCTTTTCGGGTCTAAAAGAATTAGGTCTTTGCTTGTATCAAAACCTATCTTATGTGATGCCAATTTAATGTATATAGAGTTGTAATATATTTTGTCCTGATTTGTCCAAATTGTTTATTTAACTCCAATTTTTAAAGGTTCCAACTTGTTTCACATAAAATCATGAAATTCCAGAAAGTTCATATTGGTCTTCAAGATACTTCACCTTAGAAATCATCACCAAAATACATCTTCCTCAAATAATTTCTTATCCAAATTTTTGTATGATTGAAGTTACTGAGTTAACAACATTTTGTCCAAATATTATGAATTTTCGAGGGGTTTATGTTATTAAATATTTAGTTTCACTTTTAAGGGTCACAATCGTCAAGACAGAATGCACCATCTGGAGTTTACTGTTGGTTGGAAGGTCAAAACTTGTCCTTTTTGATGATTCCAATTGGATTACAATCCTAACCCATAAACCTAATCAAAAGAAGAAGAATCACTCTTTTTTATTAAGTGTTGAGAGGGTTATGACATTTTTAACATGCATGCAATAATCTGTCAGCTTTGAACAGTTTGCACCCTTATTTTTATTTTTAAAGATTGAACTCCCAAATCTCCATGTTTTTGAGTGAAACCAATTGCATGCAAAAGCTAACTCTTTAGGATAAACTCCAGAAGAAAAATGAAGCATTTTGGGTAAATAACCACAGAGATATAGTCGTCCAAAGTAGGGTTTACCTACTGTTGGATTCACTGTTTGCACACCTGAAATGATTTGGGTGTTTGGGGGGTCAAAACTCCATATTTTTGAGTGATTCCACTTGGGTTAGAACCCTAACTCAAAGTCTAATCTTTTAGAAGAAAATTCATGACATTTGGACAAAAAATGCCTTTTATTATGAACAAAACCACATGCAACTTCATTTTACCTACTTTCTTGTGTTCTAATGCTTGGGTCATGGATTACCACCATTATATGAGCATTTTTTTCATGTATTTGGTGTATAATCTTGTTAGATCCCAAATATCAAGAATGTAGAAAGTTTAAAGAATAAGAACAAGATATGTATCACTGAAGTTGTATGTCGTATTGATTATGAAACAGTATTACAAAATGTGTATCTTTTCAATCTTTTTATATCATTGTTTTTTCTAACAACCTAACAAACTATCAATTTATATAAAAATGGAAATGCGAAAGATACAGTACAAAAATAACAGAAAAGTTCAGAACTTCTTCAGAAGTGTTTTCAGAACCATCTTCAGAACTTCTTCAGAATCTTCAGAACTTCTGAAGTAGTCACTTCAGAAGTTATGCCTTAGGCTTTACTTCACTTGTCTTCTGAGAACTGAACCTCTCTCTTCAGAGCGCAGTTTTCTTTTGAAGCTACTTCTGATATCTATCAATCTCCCCCTTAGCTTCAAAAGTTCAAATCATAACTCCAGAAGTTTAAGATTTGTTTGACATCCTTCAGGATAAGACTTCTGTATTCAAGCAAGGATTCAATGATTATAAGCATCTCCTGAGCAAGCTTTCTGTATTTCTCCCATTCTTCATCACTTAAATTTTTCTGTCTTTTATTTTGTTTCTTTACCAACCTGTCTCTTATGGCCATTAAAGTTCCATTGCAATACTTATGAAGTTCTTTAATCCTTATAAACAACAACTCTTCAAAACATTTGCAAACAAATCCTGGAGGCTGAATAACCAATGTGCTTCTTTTGAGATTATCTATATTTGGTAACTTGAAGTTTGGCCTGCTTAGATGAACTTTTTCTTGATTCAGAACATAAGCAAGTTGAAAATCTGTCTTTGCAGCCCAAATAAATTCTCTATAAAGACCATCTCTGAGAACTGGGAAAGATTTTCTGAATTTGGCAATAGAATCATGAAAAGGTGAACATTCTGAGAATGTGGAGATCTCACCATTCTTTCTTTCCACAGTGAAGAAGGCATACTTGTAATTTGTTCTTGTCTTTACATCTGCTGTAATCACTTTCACAATTGGACTTTCTTTTCTAGCTTCATTTACAGGAATTCTGATCTTCCTTATAATATCTGAGTACCATTGTTTCCACCCAAAAGACTTCTTAGTCCAACAGTCAATGTAATTAAACTTCTGTTCATATTCGATGAACATTTCTGGATGAAAGTACTCAAGAAACATAGTGAAAGCACTTTCTTCAATTCTTTGTTCTTGCAGATGTTCAGATTCAGAAATTTGATTGACAGGAGCAATTTCTTCAGATTTGTTTTCAGAAACCTTTTCTTTCCCTTTTTCTACTTCTTTTGGGCTTTCTTCTGAACTTACTATCTTCTGAATCTTCAAGATTTCCTCTATATCTTGTTTCTTGGTGTGAATCTGAAAGTCATATACATTGCTCAAAATATAGTCAGCTCCTTTAATTTGATTTACTTTTCTATGCCCAGCAAGATAACTTTTTCTGATAATTTTTCTGAAATTTATTCTTTCCTTGATCAGATAGACAATCTCTTCTTTTATATCAGATGCAGGGACAAACCATTCAACATATTTCAGAAGCCAATTCAGAGTAGAAGTAGAGTACTTTGGTATATCAGATACAATAAAAGTTCTATAGGTTCCTTCCACTTCATACATGAAACCTACATCTGGTTTTGTAAATAATTTAGTTAGCCCAGTTCTTTCAATACTAAATGGCTCTAAAAGATTCACTTTATGTAGTCTGAATTCCAAAGATAACTGAAAATCATGGTTGATCAGATTTCTGATATAAATTCCCAAGATTCTTCTAATTTCTGAAACAAGTTCAGAATCTTCTCTTTTAACACAGAAAGCCAGAACTGCAAGTTTGTCTTGTAACCTCAACTTATAAAAGTCAAATAGAGAGAACTCAGTTAGAGTACCATCTCTTCTTTCAGCTCCAAACTTCACAATATAAAGATCATCTATAAATGTTTTAGAAAAGCATATGATCTTCTTAATCAAAGTAGAATCATTTAGGTCTTGAATTCCATACTTTTGAACAAACACCTTCACCTTTGACATATAATCTTCAGACCATTCATCATTAAGAAAATCTTCAAGGGTTGCATGCTTCAAACTTCTTCTTTACAAATTACTGTAAGAATCTTCTGGAAAGTTGAGTTGGCTGGCTTCAGAAAAATCATACATATTTTCCTTTTCATACACTTGATCAATAACAGGTTCTTCAAGTAAAGGCAAACTGATCAAAGGTATATTAATGCAGGATCAGAATCATACTTCCAACTTCTTAGAAAATGCCATCAAAATCTCATCTGAGACTTCCACATCATGCATATGACATAAGTCTATCTCTATATCAAAATACTCAGATGGTTGATTTATAAATTCTTTGAAAACAACCAATTTGTCATCCAAGAATCTACACTCCAGATTCCTTGGACTGTTCAGAATTAGATATACCCAGCAAAATTGGCATATTAACCTCCAAATGTTTTCAGAAACTTCATCACTATCCAATCTCTTCAGAATTTGTGGTTTCCAAATTACCACTTCTCTATGTACATTTTCTTCTTCATCAACATTCTCCTCCACCTCTTCATCATCTTCAAACATTATCACATCTGAAAGACTCAGCATATCTTCATTAGAATCTGGAATAATGTCTGTGTCTTCTGAGCTTATATTCTTTTAGAATCAGGAGACACCTTTTCAGTCTCATATTCTTCTTCAACCAATTCTTCAGAAGAAATATGTTCAGCCTCTTGACCTTCTGTTTCAGCATGTAAAATGTCATCAATAGCTTCATAAACTCTGTTAACATCTTCACCAACAACATTATGAGTTTCTTCAGAAGATTTTTCAGAAGATTGATTTTGTGGTATCTCAACACCTTCAGATACTTTCTGTCTCTTCTCCCCCTCTTGATTATCAGGATCCTGATCATCAAGACTCCTTTTAAAAGTATCTGCTTGAGGCCTACACTCTAAGACAGAGAGTCTATCACTTAATGAAGATTGAGAATTCTGAATTGAAGACAATTGATTCAGAATCTGAGAGATATCTTCCTTTGTAGCAAACTGGGAAGAGTCAAAGAAGCCACTTTAGTTACAACTTCAGAAAAAGCATTCAGAATTGCTTGCTTGAAAGATTGTAGATCATTTGAAGTTGATAGCTGAAAATCATTCAACTTATTTACCACTGTTACCTCCTGCATATCCAACCTATCCTCCAATACCTTAGAAGATTTATCCATCAAATCCTTTATGTCCTTTTGAATCTTTGCAAATTCAGAAGTACAGAAATCCTTGAATTCTGAGAATTCAGAAGATGTGGGAAAGATTCCAAGAACAACAAATGGTCTTGTTTGCAGTCCTTCAGAAGAAGGCTGGCCTGTAGATGCCACAGCATCATGAACCACATCTGATTCTATAAATGGGGCTTTAGTGATGTTCACTCCACCAGGACTTCCAACCAGTCCTTGATAACCTGCAATAGGTATATCTATGATTGTTGTAGCAATATGACAAACACTTTGCTTGTTGACATTTGAAAGATGTGTGCTAGTGTGAAGAAAATCCACATTTAATGGTTCAGAAGGCCCAATGTTGAGTGGACTCTCAGACTCAATGTGTTCAAAACTGTGAAGGGGGGGACATATATCCTTGTTTTTCAACAATAGGTTCTTCCAAATGGGAACCTATTGGTAAATTAAGTGCTTGCCCCATATGTGTTAGTGAAACACCCTTCTGGTGAGACATGGGTGAGTGGCTGGAGGGATTAACAAGATTTGGCATGGGCTCACTGGATTTTTCAATATTACCCTCCAAAGAATGTGGAGTAATAGATGATGTGGGTGCCCGGCTTAGAACAGTTGGTTCACAAGTTTCTTTGTCTTTTACTTGTGTTCTCCCGTCTTCAGTTCTTTTTCTTACTCTTCTACCCAACCTCTCATTTTCATTTTTCCTCTTCACACCATGAGATTGTTCTCCCCCATGAACAAGCCTCCCCACTCTCCCTAGGAATTCTAGACACCTCACGATGCTCACCACTCTTGTTAGAATCAGGGGAAGAGACTACTGGTTTTGGTTGTCCCATTGATTCACAATACTCATTCAGAAGCCTATTTGATGTTTTTACATATGCAAGTAAGTAATCTGGTAGTGGTAAAGCATTGGAAAATTGTAATTTAGCACTTGGTCGCCTGAGATTATCCATAGAAAAAAGGGGAACATGTACCTCATTAGCTAAAACAGGAATAGCATGAACAGCTTTCATGGCCCCTTTGATAAAGGTTTGAAAAAATCTCTGAAATGGTATGTGGCTGTAAGTAGATTTCTTCAAAACTGCAGATTTGAGGTCTTCAAAAATAAGTAAAACATAATCATAATGTTTGTTGAACGCCACACCATGAAAAATGATCCTTCCATTTGTTGATGCTTGATCCAGACTTGAACTTTTCCCAGACAGGCAAGTGTTCAGAATTGTGAATAAACAATACCAGATTAGGGGGTAAACACTTCCTTCTGAATGAGCTTAAAGCATTCAATTGTTCAGAATAACCTAACTTCATAAAATTTGAGATCATCTCAGAAGAGGATGGAATAGGATCAAATGAAGTTTTCCCAACAACATCATCATCCTTTGGAAGAAAATGAATACTTCTAACATCTTCAATAGAGATACAGACCCTGTAGCCGTGTACATAAGATGTCTGCCTCTTCATCGACTTCAGCGTGAAACCACCATTGTTGCAGATATGAAGCAGGAACCAAGAATTTTCTGGATAGCAAAGATCGAAAGGGATGTTTCTTCAAAATTTCAATCAAAATCATTTGATCTTCATTGAAATCAGTAGACTTAAGGTTCAGGCGCAGTTGTTCTTCTTGATGTCAAGTAGTTTCTCTTCAGGAACGTATAGTTTTGACAAATCAGGGCCGTCACTACTTTGTGCACGAGAATGAGAATCATTATCACCAACATTCGATTCAGAGGCCACATCAATGTGCTCAATTTGGGTTTCCCCAATTTTATCAGCGCGCGGGTTAGGGTTAGGGTTCGAAGGACCAGCTTCAGAAATCACAGTAGTAGCAGTGTCTTTCAGTATCTGTTCATCCTCTAGATTGATCTCCATTGATCCAACCATTATCTTTTTGGGAACATATTTAAATGAAACATCACTTGATGATCCATTACTGTCACTAAAACACGACTTTGCAGATTGAACATTGGAAGTAGACATTGTTGAAAATGACTAAGGATTTGAGTTTGATTGAAGATCAATGAATGTTAGGATCCAAAGAATCCTATGTTTGGAATGTTTTGTAAAGTCATTATTCAGATATTCTGAAGTTCAGAATAAAAGTTCTGAAGTTCTGAAGATAACTTCTGAAGAGAGAAAAGTTCTGAAAGACAACTTCTGAAGAAGTTCTGAAGAATTCAGAAGTGGTTCTGAAGTGAAAGTTCTGAAGTTCTGAAGACAGTTCAGAAGTTCTGAAGAACTTCTGAATAGAGTTTTTGATGGCGTGTCTTAATGTAATTGGGCTGTGATTTAAATACATGTAACTGTAGCTTTACCTTTGTAGTATATATAGAGAGTCTGTTAGACAGTTAGAAAGTTGAACATGAATAAAACACCACATATGAGAGTCATCTAAAGGTGTAAGTGTGTGTTTCTCTGTATAAGCTTTCTACAGTTCTTAACAAAATGAGGATTCATTGAGCAATCTATCAGATCTGTTGTAATATGGGATCAACAATGAACACAAAGAGATTTTGGAGGGAAAGATTGCTAAAAAATGAAGACGAAGATGAATCCATGGATTATAAATGTTTGGATAATCGTGGATGGACACGTGGCCGAAAGTAATGGTGATTAGAGTAGTAATCATCATTTATTCTGATAAATGAACCGTTTAATCGACGTGTTTAAGGATTGACCAATGAAATTAAAACGCGTGGCACACGATTAGTCTTTACAATGGGAAGAAAAGTTCTGAGAACAAGTTCAAAAACTTCAGAAGAAGTTCAGAACTTCTGAGAATAAGTTCAGAAGTTTGAATGAAATAAGTCAGAAACACTTTAGAACTTTCGAAATAACTTCAGAACTTGACTTTTAATACTTCAAATCCACAAAAATCATTTAAATCTACAAACTTCTGAAAAATATAAAACATTTGAATAATTCAGAAGTAGCTTTGAACAATATGAAAAAAATTTATCTTCAGAAGTTTGTCCATATTCCTCAGATATGTAGGATTTTGATGTGTTACCCACCATTTCATATCTTGAGTGTCATAGGAGAGTTCTAAAGACTTGGATTTGAGTATGACTTCCCCTTGAATCAGGAATAATTATGATTTTCCCCCTTAAACAATGCTAGACATCAAAGTTGTTAGAGATAAAAGATAGAGAAATGAAAAAAAATTGCAAGTATTGTAAGACAATCAATTTTTGAAAATTAAGAAGAAATTATGCCTCTGAATCATGAAATATAAAGTTCTGAAAACATAACTACAGAAATTCTGAAGTTAAGATTTCTCAGAAATTTGATGGAATAGAGTCGGAACAGATTTTTTTTTTAATTTTGAATTGTGCTTAATATTTACACAGACATGTTCATCATGCCCAATTTACTTACCAAAAATTAAAACGTTATTCATCAAGTGCTTTGGTAAATAAATCAGCCAATTGATAATCAGCCTTAACAAAAAACATTTCAATATTACCTTTTTCAACATGATCTTTGATATAATGATATCTTACATCAATGTGCTTAGTCTTTGAATGTTGAACAGGATTTGCAGTAATTGCTATGCCATTTTTTGAATCACAATATAGAGGGATCTTTTTGAATGTGTAGCCATAGTCTTTTAGTTGTGTTTGCATCCAAATAACTTGTGAGCAACAAATTGCCACAGCAAAATATTCAGCCTCTGCAGTAGAAGTTGAAACACAATTCTGCTTCTTTGAAGACCAACTCACAAGTCTATCACCTAAAAATTGACATGATCCAGATGTAATTTTTCTGTCTAGTTTGCAACCACCATGATCTGCATTTGTGAAAGTTGTTAGCTCAAAGCCAGAATCCTTTAGATACCAAAGTCCCAATGAAGGAGAACTTTTGAGATATCTAAGAATTCTTTTAACAGCAAGAAGATGAGATTCCTTAGGATTAGCTTGATATCTAGCATAAATACATGTAGCAAACATTATATCTGGTCTACTAGCTGTTAAGTAAAGCAAAGATCCAATAATGCCCTATACTTTTTCTGATCAAAAGATTTTCCATTTAAATCAGGTTCTAATTTTGTTGTAGTGGCCATTGGAGTTTGAGTTCTAGAACAGTCAGACATGTCAAACTTTTTAAGTAAGTCATAAACATACTTAGATTGATTAATGAATATGCCAGTGGGAAGTTGTTTAACTTGAAGACCAAGAAAAAATGTTAACTCTCCTATCATACTCATTTCAAATTCAGTTTGCATGATTTTCTCAAAATTTCTGCAAAAAATTTGGATTAGTAGAAGCAAATATAATATCATCTACATATATTGTATTAAGATCATATCATCACCTTCCTTTTTCAGAAATAAACTTGTATCAACAGTACCACTTTTGAACTTGGAATTCAGAAGAAAAGTTGTGAGAGTGTCATACCATGCTCTTGGTGCTTGTATAAGTCCATATAAGGCTTTGTCTAAGATGTAAACATGATCTGGAAATTCTTTGCTTACAAAACCTTCTGGTTGTTCAACATGCACTTCTTCATGAAGAATTCCATTCAGAAATGCACATTTAACATCCATTTGAAACACCTTCATGTTTTTATGAGCAGCATATGCAAGAAAAATTCTGATAGTTTCTAGTCTTGCAACAGGAGCAAAAGTTTCATCATAATCAATTCCCTCTTGATGACAATACCCCTTAGCTACAAGTCTTGCTTTGTTTCTCACAACAATCCCATGTTCATCCTTTTTATTTCTGAATACCCATTTGGTGCCAATGATTGATTTACCTTTTGGTTTTCGAATCAATCTCCAGACTTTATTTCTTTCAAATTGATTTAGCTCATCTTCCATAGCTAAAACCCAGTCTGGATCTTGAAGGGTTCATAAGGCTTTTTGGGTTCCATACTGCTTAAAATATTCACATATAGACAATCATTTGTTGTGGCTGATCTTATTTGTACACCTTTTGATGCATCACCAATAATCTGGTGAATTGGATGACTTGATGTCCATTTGATCAGATTTGGCAATGGTTGAACAGATGAAATATTGTTGAAAGAATCATAATCATCAATGATTGCTTGAGTTTCAGTATCATGGTTGATAGTTGAATTAGATCTGAAGTCTCCCTCTCAAATTGAATATTCTGTACTGGTTCAGAAATAGTATGCATAAGTTCAGAAACAGGGACAACAGGTTCAGAAATGACTTGAACTGTTTCTGAAATAACTTGTACAGGTTCAGAAGTAGGAATTTCTGAATTTGAGGTTGAGATAGGTGGTCCAGAAATATGTGATGTTGTAGGTTCTATAGATTCTTGTTCTGGAATACTTCTGAGTAAAGAAGGATTTTGATAATCTGCAGAAACATTTACAGAAATATCAAATAAGTCTTGGCATAAAGTATCTAAATTTGATTTAAGTAAAGTTTGAGATTCAAAAGTCTGAATTGTCTTGCTGTTTTCTGAATCCAAAATTTCAGAAACTTGGTTAAGCTTGAGTTCTGAACTGTCTTGTTCAGAAGTCACAGTTAGCTCATGAAATCTGATATTTGAAGTCTCAATGATCCTTTGAGTTCCTTTGATGAGTACTCTGTATGCTTTGGATCTTTGAGAATAGCCAACAAAGATACCAGCTGTACCCTTAGGTGCAAATTTATCTAGATATTGTGTATCATTCAGAGGAAAACACCTGCAACCAAGGATTTTAAAATAATCAATAGAGGGTTTTCTTTGCTTAATAATCTCATAAGGAGTTTGAAGTAGTTTTCTGTTAAGAAGAGTCTTGTTCTTAGTAAAACATGTAGTTGCTATTGCTTCTGCCTAAAAGGATAAAGGGAGTTCAGAATAGGCTAGCATGGTCCTTGCAGCTTCTATCAAAGTTCTATTTTTCCTTTCAACAACACCATTCTGTTGAGGAGTTCTAGCGGCAGAAAAATTATGTGATATACCAACAAATTCCAAAAAGTTCTGAAGAGTAGAATTTGTAAATTATGTGCCATTATCACTTCTGATCTTTTGGATCGGTAGTTGAAGGAGAACTTGAATTTTCTTCAGAAATGGAATGAGTCTTTCAGAAGTATCAGATTTGAGTCTTAAAAATTCAACCCAAGTATATCTTGAATATTCATCTACAATGACAAGAATATACTTCTTTCCATCCATGCTTTGAGTCTTCATTGGTCTACACAAATCTAGGGGTGAGCATCGGGCGGGTTTTCGGGTTTTCGGGTTTCAGGTGGAGAAAATAGGCCCCAAAACCGTCTGATGATATTCGGGTTATTCTTGGTTTCGGGTTTTCGGGTTTCGGGTAAGTTGGGGTTCTGGTTTTCGGGTTTCGGGTTTTAAATTTGTATATATATATATATATAAAAAGTTTTAGGTTAAAAACTATGTTATATATATTATTATAAAAATACCTATATATATAAATATTTAAATTCTTAATCGGGTTTATCGGTTCGGTTCGGGTGGCGTAGGACAAACCCAACCCGATCCTACTATAGCCGATTAACATCTTTGGTTCGGGTTTTCGGGTTTTTATATTTGGGTGCATATTCAGTTCGGTTCAGGTTTTCGGGTTTGTCGGGTTTTGCTCACCCCTACACAAGTCCATATGTAGCATTTCAAGTGGAGCTTTGCATGAAGATAGCATTTTCAGAGGATGAGAGCTTGTTTTGATCTTTCCTAGTTCACAAGCAGAACACAAGGAATTCTTTTCAAATCTGATCTTTGGTAGTCCTCTTACAAAGTTGTGTCTTTCCAATTCAGAAACGGCTTTGAAGTTCAGATGTGACATTCTTCTGTGCCAAAGCCAACTATCAGTCTTCATAGTTGTGGAAATATAACAAACTCCTCGTAATTGACTATCTGCTGTGAAAGTAGAAGTGTAGATATATCCAACTCTATAAGCAGTTAACTCATTTTTGTTTGCTAAACTCAGAACATGACAGTAGTCTATATCAAAATTGACCTTCCAATACTTGTCACAAAATTGACTTATACTGAAGAGGTTATGTTTTAGACCTTCCACATAGAAAACCTTCATCATTTTGACATCTCCTTTGGAAAAAGTTTCATATCCTCTCACATAACCTTTTTCATTATTTCCAAAGCCAACTGTTCCTCCATATCTGTCATGATAATTAGTTAGAAGGTCTTTGAAAGGTGTCATGTGTCTTGAACATCCAGAATCTAAGACCTACACATGACATATCTACAAAAATTATTATTGAGATTTAGGTACCCATTTAATAATGGGTCTTGTGAGATTAGTCAATTTTTTTGAAATCCTGAACTTTGACTTAATCTTTTGAAAGTCAAAAGTTTGTTCAGAACTTTTGGATTTATCATTCTTAGTATTATTATTTTTTTTTTCATTTATATATTTATTTGCCAATGTTGCTGAGAAGTTCTGAATTGATTTCTCAAGATTTTTCTTATTTGTTTTGGAGTTCAGATGAAAAATATGATGACCACAATTAATGCAATGAATATGATTCTTCAGAATATTTAAGAAAGCAATAGATGAACAAGAATCAACACTATTTGATTTGTCAACATAAGTTATTTTCTTCACTTTATTAATCTTTGGTACATCAATTTTCTTTGAAATTGAAAAACTATCTAATTTGTCAGTCTTTGATAGTCTTTCACCTTTCTTTCTCCAAACTAAAGTGGATAGCTCTGTAAAAAGATAAGAAATGAGGATTAGTATAAGAAATTCTTTTACCAACTTTAGATTTGACTTCAAATTTAGGTTTTGAATTATGAACTTTAGAAGTTGAACTTAAAAATTGTCCTTTTTCAAACACTTTAACTCTGGTTACAAAGTCAGATGATGATATTGAAGATTTAACTGAAGTCAAAGATGTTCTTGTAGAAGTAGGAGTATCACTTGATGAAGTAGAAGAAGTTTCAGTTTTCAGAAATTCAGTTTTCAGAAAAACAGTATTAAACTTTTCTGAAGATAATTTTGGTGCTTCAGATTTTAAAATTTCTCCTTCAGTCATACAAGATTTTTATTTATATACCAAATACCCATCTTTATCAATGACTTGAACCATATGATCGTCATCATCTTCTGAATCTGAAGCATTCATTAAATCTGAGAACTTATCCTGAGTCATGCTGGATGCAAAAAAAACTTGATAGACATAGTTTTCTATTTTATAGATTTTTTAGAGTAAAAATAGTATAAAAAAAAATGGAACAAAGCGTTTCAGGTTTTGCATAGCTTCCCAAGCGCCCGGCTTTCTTTTTGGGTTCCGAAAGGCAGAGTAGCTTCAGCATCGAGTAGGGTATGGGATAGAGTTCGAGTGAGGCATCAACCATAGATTGCGGAACCGGGGAGAATTCGCAAAACTCCATTTCCATCAAGAATTGAATGGACTTTTCCCGTATTTCGACCGGAAAATCTAACAGAGACATTACTGTGGAGATTCTTACTTTGTATTTTATAGGGGATCTTGGTCCTTTATTTATAGTTCTTGCATTAACCGGTCTGGAATTAGGTGTAGCTATATTACAAGCTTATGTTTTTACGATCTTAATCTGTATTTACTTGAATGATGCTATAAATCTCCATTAAAGTGGTTATTTATTTATGACAGACCGGGAGGCTAGATTCGAAGGAATCGGCGGATAAATTTTGTGTTATATATGGTAATCCTTCTGATATCCGAATTAGATCCTAAATTTACTATTTGTGAAAAAAAGAGAAAGGGCGGGTTGTATAATCTCACTCCTCCCCCATTAGTTGATACTTCAAAGAAAAAGGTTCCATTAATACTTTAATTTCGAAGGAATCTTCCGTACACGGGGTCGAGCGTGACGGGCCGGAACCAGAATTTGAAGGGATTATGTCCCTGGGGCTTTGAAGAAAAACAAAGACGAAGCTTCGTTCCTCAGAAAAGTGTTCATTTCTTTTTCGCCAGGTTTCATTCTCTTTCTTTTTTGATTGGATGATGGAAAAACCAGCAAGCTACGGCTTGAAAGCTTCGGATTAGTTTCCAATTCCTATGGGAATTCTAAATAATGAAACCGACCGCCATGAGTACTAGGGTCACGAAACCATAGGTAAAGACTGTTTCTCCACAAACCTTAACTAAAATTTCGATTAGGAGACACAATCGCAATGTGTATGAGTAAAAAACGCTTATTGTTAATAAAATGGGTCTGTTCTTCATTAACATAAATGTAGCCACTGGAGCCATTCTAAAAAGGGAGAAATTTGCAGTACTTGGTGAAATAGGTTCTTTTATAATCAATTTAAAACCATCTGCTAGAGGTTGTAACAATCCAAATGATCCCACTACATCAGGACCCTTTCGACGTTGCACAAAAGCCATTACTTTACGTTCAGCTAGCACTAAAAAGGCTACTCCTAGTAGAAGAAATTTTTTTAGACTCATCAAAATTATCAAAAATAATTTCTGAATTCTCATCATTATCTTGTAAAAATTCAATGTCTAAGAATTCATCATATTTTTCTCCATGTTCTGATTTATTAACAAAATTATCTACTGGTAGAACTTCAGAGAATAACTCAGAAGTGAGTTCAGAAGATAATTCAGAGGTATGTTCAGAAGATATCTCAGTATTAATAGATGGTTAAAAAAAATCAGAAACAGTTTTTGATTCAGAAGTAAGTTCAGAGATATTTTCAGAAATGTTTGTAACATTTTTATTTATTACTTATGTTTCAGAAATTATATCTGTTTTGCCAGAATTAAGAGGTTTTTCTTCAGAAAATAGAGTCTCTGATTTTATAAAAGGAATTCTTTCAGGCAAAGAGTAGTTAACAGGTTTGGATATGACACCTGTGTTAGTTTCATTAAAAAATTTCATTTTTGAGTAATCATAAATATTTGCAGGCGCCTTTTTCAGAATTTGACTTTCATTATATGCCAAAACAGCCTTTATATTGTAAAATTTGGAATTCTAAGTCTGGTTTGTCAAAATATTCAGAGTCTGTTCAGTTTGACCTCTTTTAAAGTTCAGATCTTCTAATTCCTTAATCTTTTTGTAAAGATCAAGTCTTTCTTGATTCAGAAAGTTTATTTTAACATTCAGAACTTTTTTTTTCAGATTTTTCATTTATGATATCTTTTTGTAAACTATCCATCTTTTCTTTTAATAATAATTTTTCTTCAGAAACTTTTTCAAGAATTTTTTCAGCTTCTTGGCAGTTTTGGTTATAGATTTGGCTTTCAGCTCTCTGAATTGATTTACCAAAATTTCTTCACCTTTAATTCTGTTTCTGAGATTTTCAAATTCAGAAAACATATTCTGAAATTGATTTTGCATTTCAGAATCTTTAGAAATTTGTTCAGAATTTAGTTTAGAATTTGGTTCAGAAGTGGAATTAAATTCAGAATTTAGTTTAGAAGATGAAGAAGTTACCTCAGAACCATGCGCAATTTTATCTTCTGGATCCATTTGGCACATATAGCAATTTGAGGCATAGTGAGCTACTTCTTCATCATATTCGCCATCACTCTAGTTTAACCAATCCTCTTCATACTTGGTCACCAGAGCTGGATTAAGCTCCTTTTTCTTAGAAAGAAGATGCTTCTTTTCATAGTAGCCTAAGGTTTTACCTTTGGGCATTTTGCACTGTCTTGCATAATGGCCAGGCTTACCACAATTGAAGCATCTTACTGGTTCAGATGTCTCAGTTTGACCAGCATCTTGACCTTTCTTAGGTCCAACTATAGATTTTGGTTTATTCTATTATTTCTGATTATATCTATGAGTGAATTGTCTTGTCATAAAAGCAATATTATCAGAAATTCTCTTTAGCTCTTCATCTGATTCATCCCCACCACACAGAGTTGTCTCTGGGATTTCACAAACTTTGATCTTATCCTTTTGTTGGAACAGAATGCCAAAGATATCATGAATAGATTTCCTAGACAGATTTCTAGTAACCATATTATCAGAGAAGCTTGACCATTCATTACCCAAGTTGTTTAGAAATTTGTTGTGTATCTTAGAGTTTGATTTCTGAACACCATTTCTTCTTAGATCATTTAGTATATTGTTGAATCTATGATAAGTATCAGTGATTGATTCATTTTCTATATATCTGAAATTTTCATAAGTACCCACACAGATATTCAATCTTTGTGCTTGGGCTTTTGTGCTATCTTGCATCTGGGCTTCAACCTCATCCCACATAGCTTTGGCAGATGTTAAACTCTTTACCCTATTGAATATTTCATTAGGAATGGCCATTGTGAGTAGAGTTAATGCCCTTCTGTAAACTTTAGCTTGAGCTTTTTCAGCAGCATTATACATACCTGAGCTTTTCTTGATTCGTGATGCAGGAATTTCAGGAGTGGAATCAGTTCTTGGAACTGCAGGGATTTCTACGTAGACCTCCAGAGGGCCATTTACTATTGATTGCATTAGAGCTTCATCAATATTGTCCAAGAATTGAATCATCCTTATTCGTCACTGATGATATTCACCCAAAAACAAAGTTGGTGGTTTAGTTTCTGATCCGATGGAGACTATTTCTTTCGACATCTTTGATTTGAAGTAGATCGAGAATTCACCTGAAATTAAATCTTGAACTTATCGATCAAGAACACCAAGAACTGTCAGATCTGACAAGTTCTTCTCTAAATTGTCAAGAACAGATGAATTGGCTCTGATACCAATTGTTAGATCCCAAATATCAAGAATGTAGAAAGTTTAAAGAATAAGAACAAGATATGCATCACTGAAGTTGTATGTCCTATTGATTATGAAACAGTATTACAAAATGTGTATCTTTATAATCTTTTTCCATCAATGTTTTTTCTAACAACCTAACAAACTATCTATTTATATACAAATGGAAATGCTAAAGATACAATACAAAAATAACAGACAAGTTCAGAACTGCTTCTGAACTTCTTCAGAAGTGTCTTCAGAACCATCTTCAGAACTTTTTCAGAACTTCTTCAGAATCTTCAGGACTACTGAAGTAGTCACTTCAGAAATTATGCGTTAGGCTTTACTTCACTTGTCTTCTAAGTTCTGAACCTCTCTTTTCAGAACCCAGTATTCTTTTGAACTTACTTCTGATATCTATCGAATCTCTCCTTAAAACTCATAAAATTCGGAGGTTTAGAAGAAAAGCAATTCAAAGTAGAAAAAAGTTAGATTTTCACCAAAAATTTGAAAAGCAAAGAGAGAGATGAAGTCCATACCTTGTTTGAGGGATTTTGAAACTTCAAAGTTCTTCAAAATTTGATCTTGAAGAGGGTTTTTGGCTGGAGCTTTGAGAGAAAATGGGAGGGAAAGGAGAGAAGGGAACATGTCCTTTAAGTTCTAGAGAGAGAGAGGAGTTGAGAGAATTTCAAAGTTTGAAAATGAGGTTTTAAAAAAAAATGGTATAAAAGGGAGAGAAGGGGGGGGGGGGGGGGCGGCCATTGGCCCATCCCTTGCCCAAAAATGTATTTTTTATTTAAATAAAAGCCCAAAATGTTTTAATATAAGTTTTATACCAAAAAGAATTGAAATACAAGGAGAATTAGGTCACAATTTCTCAATTTTGGCAAAACTGTTAGATTTTAAATTGGACTACCATATTTGGATTTAGGATTTTGTATCATCAACTCTTATTATATTTGATGCAATTAAGTGTTTTTGGCATTACATTAAGATAAATTTTATCTTATACTTGCAATAGCGGGCTTTTGGGATTAGACATCGGTTATCTAAGCCGATTATGCACTTAACTATCTAATTAAGCCTTGCTAAATAAATTTTTAAATGTAGAGAAGTCCTAAACTATGACTAACCTAAAGCTTCTGATTTGACAGTTGTCACAGTCTCCCCCTGATAAAAGAATTTCGTCCCGAAATATTAATGACTGGCTTTCCCAGGGTTGTTCGCGAAAAGGTGAGGATACTTATGCTTCATGAAGTCTTCTCGCTCCCAAGTATACTCTAGGCCATGCTTCGAGTTCCAACGAACTTTTATAATAGGAATCTTACTACGCTTTAACCATTTGACTTATCGGTCAAGTATTTCGATTGGTGCTTCAACGAAGTATAACCGATCACTAATCTGAACATCTTCCAGGGGTAGTACCAATGATTCATCCGTTAAGCATTTCTTCAAATTTGACACATGGAACGTATCGTAGATAACGCTTGATTCTTGTGGTAACTTTAACTTGTACGGCACTAGCCCAATTCTTTCAAGTATTTCAAATGGGTCAATATATCTAGGACCCAGCTTGCTTCTTTTACTGAAGCGTACTAATCCCTTCCATGGTGATACCTATAACAACACCTTATCACCCACTTGAAACTCCAGTGGCTTTCTCCGATTATCTGTCTAACTCTTCTGACGATCTCTTGCTGTCTTGAGCCTTTCCTAGATGATTGAGATCTTGTTAGTGGTTTCCTGGATGATGTCGGGCCTGGTCAGTTGCCTGTCTCCAATTTCCGACCAGCTAAGTGGTGATCAACGTTTACGTCCGTATAGGGCTTCCTACTGGGCACACTGAATGTTGGTGTGGTAGCTGTTATTATAGGAGAATTCAACTAGTGGCAGGTGGGTATCCCAACTCCCACCAAAATCTATCGCACACGCACGCAACATATCCTCTAGCGTTTCAAATAGTTCTTTCCGATTGTCCATCCATTTGAGGATGATAGGCAGTGCTAAAGTCCAACCGCATACCCACTGCTTTTTGGAGAGACTGCCAAAATCGTGACGTAAAACGAGTGTCTCTATCTGAGATAATGGAAATAGGCACCCCGTGACGTGTAACGATTTCATTGATGTAAATTTGCGCACACTTTTCCATACTGTAATCTTCCCGAATAGGAATGAAATGCCATGATTTTGTAAGTCGATCTACTATAACCCATATGGAATCGTGTCCCTTCCTAGTTCTGGGTAGCTTGGTTACGAAATCCATGGTTATTTGTTCCCATTTCCATTGGGGAATCTTGGGTTGTTGAGGTAGACCAGATGGTTTCTGATTCTCAGCCTTAACTTTACCGCAGGTTAAGCACTTGCTTACGTGCAAAGAAATGTCTTTCTTCATTCCTGGCCACCAATAATATTTCTTTATGTTTTTGTACATCTTATCAGCTCCTGGGTGAACCAAATACCTTGATCGATGGGCTTCACCCAAAATGGTTGATCGTAAGTTACCATCCTTTGATATCCAAACTCTATTTTCAAGGTAACATACCTTATCTGGCTTCGTTTGAAATTTATTTTCCAAGTGATGTAGGGTCTCGTTCTTCAAATTCTGTACCTTCAATGCTTCTTCTTGAGCTTCGAAAATTTGAGCTTTTAAACTCGTCTGAACAAACATTCCCATAGCTCGTACTCTTGACGGTTTCACTCTTTCTTTTCTGCTTAATGAGTCGACTACAACGTTAGCCTTGCCCAGATGGTACTTTATTTCACAGTCATAATCACTAAGCAACTCAACCCGTCTTCTTTGCCTCATATTGAGCATTTTCTGTCGAGGATGTGTTGAAGACTTTTATGATCAGTGAAGACAGTGCATTTAGTGTCATACAGATAATGTCTGCAAATTTTGAGTGTGAATTCTACGGCTCCTAGCTCCAAATCATGAGTTATATAGTTCTTCTCAGGAACTTTAAGTTGCCTTGAAGTATATGCAATGACTTTATCATTTTGCATCAATACACACCCGAAACCTTGGTGTGATGCATCGCAGTAGACCATGAAATTCTCTGTGCCTTCGGGTAATGCTAAAATCGGTGCATTACATAGCTTGTGCTTAAGTTTTTGGAATGCTTCTTCTTGTTTCTCTCTCCAAATTAACTTCTTATCCTTTTGGGTTAATGTCGTTAGCGGTTGCGCAATTTTTGAAAAATTCTCTATGAATCGCCGATAATAGCCTGCTAAACCAAGGAATTGATGAATTTCCGTTGGTGTCTTCGGAGCTTCCCACTTTTTGATGGCCTCAATTTTTGTCGGATCCACGTGAATTCCCTTCTCATTGACTGGATGGCCAAGAAAATGTACCTCGCGATTCCAGAATTCACATTTGGAGAATTTCCCGTACAATTTTTGTTCCTTGAGTAGCTCTAGTATCAACTTTAGATGCCACTCATGATCCACCTTGCTTTGCGAGTAAATAAGTATATCATCTATGAACACAATCACGAACTTATCCAAGTACCGTCTATAGACCCTGTTCATTAGGTCCATGAAAACAGCTGGTGCGTTTGTTAGCCCGAAAGGCATAACTAGGAACTCGTAATGGCCGTAGCGAGTCCTAAACGTCGTCTTGGGAATATCCTCTTCACGGACCCTCATTTGATGATATCCAGATCGAAGATCGATCTTTGAGAAGAAATTAGCACCTTGGAGTTGGTCAAACTAGTCATCTATTCGAGGGAGGGCGTACCGGTTCTTAATGGTCAACTTGGTAAGTTCTCTGTAATCAATGCACATTCGAAAGGATCCATCCTTCTTTTTAACAAAAAGGACTAGATCTCCCCAAGGTGAAGAGCTAGGCCTAATGAATCCTTTATCGAGCAACTCTTGAAGTTGTTCTAATAATTCCTGCATTTCCAACGGTGCCAGTCGATAAGGTGATTTCGCCACGGGCATAACTCCCGGAACTAAATCAATGTGGAATTCAACTTGTCTTGGTGGGGGCAATCCGAGTAACTCATCTGGGAATACCTCGGGAAAATCCCGAACTATAGGGATATCCTGAATGCGTTTCTCTTCGATCTTCTTATCAATAACGTGAGCCAAAAACGCAATGCAGTCCTTTCTCAAGTATTTTCGCATCTTCATGCACGTCACCATTTTAAGACTCCTTCTGGGTTGCTCTCCATGTACTTCGAGTACTTCTCCTTCGAGTAGTGGAACTCGGATGATCTTTTCGGAGCAACAAATTTATGCTCGGTTTTTAGACAACCAATCCATGCCCATAATTACGTCTTTGGTCCTAAATTCTTGTCCGTTAGCATATTCAATAACGTATGTTTCTTTCAATTTCTAAGATCCTATGTTTATCTTTGGCCTAAATTCTAGCGATACATAACTCCTATCTGCTCCAGAATCAAACAATATTGATGCATAATGATCGTTTAGAAGAAACATACCTGTGAGCACATCTGGATTTTGTCTTGCTTCCTCTGCCCCAATTTCGAATACTCGGCCTCTTGCCGGACCTCCTTGATTCCCTTGATTGGCTGGTCGTGCTTGATTTGTGTTTGGCCTTCGATTCAGTGTCGGCCATGCGTTTCGAAAGTGATCTGGGTTTCCACACTCGTGACATGTCGTCTTCCGCCATTCCTACAATCCTTAGCAAAATGGCCTCCCTTATTGCATTTGAGGCATATGATGCATCTTCCACCATGATAGTTATTGCACTTATCACATTTAGGGTATGACCCCTTTCCGTTCTCCTTTGGCTGTGTCTGGATTCCATAGTTCCCTGTGAGCTTCTGATTTTTACTCGTCCTTCCTCCAAATCGCCTTCTCACGGGTTCCTCTATCTTCCTCCTACCTTGAGCTTTGTCTTTTGCAAAGATTCCCGAACGGTTAGCATTATTGATGAGTCTGGTTGCCACGTTCACCGCATCCTGGAGGGTTTTTGGGTTCGCCAAAGGTACGTGCCCGCGTATTTCAAGAGATAAACCCCAGAAATACCTATCAACTCGATTTTCCTCAGGCGTCACTAAATGCGGTACCATTTTCGCCAGTTCATGAAAACGGGCAGTGTAAGATTCTATTTCATTCCCCTTCATTTCATGATTCCATAACTCTGCTTCCAACTTCTGAATCTCGCTCCTTGGACAGTATTCTTATTTGAGCATCTTCTTGAATTCTTCCCATGTAAGACTGTTGGCTGCTTCTCGGCCTCAGATTTGTACTTGAGTGTTCCACTAGGTCAATGCTCGTCCTTGTAGCAGACAGGCGGCAAAGTCCACTTTGTTCCCTTCAGTACACTTGCTGATATGGAGAACGGACTCCATACCCTACATTCAAGTTAATAATCCAACAGATCCTTCAGTTCCATGGAATTCTTTAGGATTACAAGACCTGAAAGGTTTGCATGTGCATTCCCTGTTCCTATTTGCATCGGATCCTGGGTTGTTTCTTTGATTAGTATTCAGACTGGCTGCCACTTGGGTAATGATATTTGGAAGTGCTGACATGAGTTGTTTAGATACAAGTTGCGCAATTTTAGGGTTTTCTCTCCTTGGAGGCATGCTTCTAAGACACAAATCCAAATTGAGGTTCGGTCAAAATGCTATTACTATTTTTGTGCTAGGTCTACTTAACCGAGTTATGCATATCATATAACATACCTATAATGCTACCATTTAAATAAATATTCATAACAACATACAATAAATTTGAAATCATGCATTTTTAATGTACTTGTCATAAATAAATATAAAATATTTCCAACGTGCATTCCAAAATAACAATCCCCAAAAGACATTCAATTGTTTAAAGTTTATAAAATGTAGGCTACAAGCCTCAAAAGATAAGTTCTTAAATGTAACATCCCAAAAGCTTCACGAAAAAGGGGTCCGCTAGTACATCATCGTCCAAACCAACAGCCCTAACGCCACCACTAGAGCTCTTATCATCCAGGCTATGTATAAGTACAACCTTGTAATCGCCCTCCTAGTATCAAGGGTGACCTCCAAAACTCTATTCGTAAATTCATCCTGCGAGCTTAGGATTGTCATTATGTCGCCCAGGGAGTGCTGATAATGGTCCAACCTATGATAGATATCAGAAGTAGCTTCAAAAGAAGACAATGTTCTAAAAAGAAAGATTCAGAAGTCTGAAGACAAATGAAGAAAAGCCTAAGGCATAACTTCTGAAGTTCTGAAGATTCTGAAGAGGTTCTGAAGAAGTTCTGAAGAGGATTCTGAAGACACTTCTAAAGAAGTTCTAAAGATGTTCAGAAGCAGTTCTGAACATGTCTGTTATTTTTGAACTGTAACTTTAGCATTTCCATTTGTATATAAATAGATAGTTTGATAGGTTGTTATAACTAACGTTGAGATATAGAGCTTGTAAAGATACATATATTGTAATACAGTTCAATGATCAATACTATATACAACTTCAGTGGTCTAATTCTTGTTCTTGTTCTTCAATCTTTCTACATTATTGATTGTTTGGGACCTAACAATTGGTATCAAAGCCAATTCATCTGTTCTTGACATTCAGAGAAGAACTTGTCAGATCTGACAGTTCTTGGTTTTCTTGATTGATAAATTTCAAGATTCAATTTTAGGTAAATTCTCGATCTATTTTCAAATCAAACATTTCGAAAGAAATCATCTCCATCGGATCAGAAACTAAACCACCAACTCTGTTTTTGGGTGAATATCATCAATGGCGAATCAGGATGATTCAATTCTTGGATAATATCGATGAATCCTTAATGCAATCGATCATAAATGGCCCTTTGGAGGTCGATGTGGAAATACCATCAGTACCAAGAACTAAGTCAACTCCTGAGATACCTGCATCAAGAATCAAGAATAGCCCAGGTATGCACAGTACTTCTGAGAAAGCTCAAGCTAAAATTGACAAAAGGGCATTAACTCTTCTTACAATGGCCATTCCAAATGAGATATTCAATAAGGTAGATAGTTTAACATCTGCAAAAGTCATGTGGGATGAGGTTGAAGCTCAAATGCAGGGTAGTACAAAGGCCCAAGCACAAAGATTGAATATCTGTGTGGGTACGTATGAAAACTTTAGGTATAAAAAAAAGAATCTATTGCAGAGATTTATCATAGATTCAACAATATCCTGAATGATCTGAGTAGAAATGGTGTTCAGAAATCAAACTTGGAGATAAACAATAAATTTTTGAACAATTTGGGGAATGAATGGTAAAAAATTTCTGACAACATGGTTACTAGAAATCTTTCAAGAAAATCCATTCATGGTGTCTATGGCATTCTATTTCAACAAGAAGACAAATTCAAGACTAGTCAAAATGAACAAAAGAAGGCAAATGAAACAGTAGCCTTGTTGAGCAAGAAGTATAATAATTCTATGACCATTTCTGCTAAGAGCAAAATCTGTGAGATCCCAGAAACAAATTTGTGTGATGGGGATGAATCAGATGAAGAACTTAAAAGAATTTCTGATAATATTGCTTTTATGACAAGGCAATTTACTCAAAGATATAATCAAAAATATCAGAACAAACCAATATCTAAAGTTGTTCTCAAGAAAAGTCAAGATGCTGGTCAAACTGAGACATCTGAACCAACAATATGCTTTAATTATGGTAAACCTGGTCATTATGCAAGACAGTGCAAAATTTCTAAAGTTAAAAACTCAGGCTACTATGAGAAAAACATCTTCTTGCTAAAAAGAAGGAGCTTAATCCAGCTTTGGTTACCAAATATGAAGAGGATTGGTTAAACTGGAGTGATGGTGAATATGATGAAGAAGTAGCTCATTATGCATCAAACTGCTATATGTGCCAAATGGATCCAGAAGATAAACATGCACATGATTCTGAGGTAATTTCTTCATCTTCTGAACTAAATACTGAAATAGATTACTCTTTTGAACCAAATTCTCAACCGAATTCTGAACAATTTTCTGGAAATTCTGAAATGCAAAATCAAGTTTAGAATATGTATTCTATATTTGAAAGTCTCAGAAACAGAATTAAAGGCAAAAGAATATTGGTAAATCAATTTAGAGCTGAAAGTCAAATCTATAAACAAAATTGCCAAGAAGCTGAACAATCTCTTGAAAAAATTTCTGAAGAAAAATTATTGTTAAAAGAAAAGATGGAAAGTTTACAAAAAGATATCATAAATGAAAAATCTGAAAAAGAAATTCTGAATGTTAAAATGAACTTTCTGAATCAAGAAAGACTTGATCTTTACAAAAAGATTAAGGAATTGGAATATCTGAACTTTAAAAGAGGACAAACAGAACAGACTCTGAATATTTTGACAAACCAGGCTCAAAATTCAAAATTTTACAACATCAAGGCAGGATTGAGATAAAATGAAAGTCAAATTCTGAAAAAGGCACCTGCAAATCTTTATGACTATTCAAAAATGAAAAAATTTAATGAAACTAATACAGGCATCATATTCAAACCTGTTAATCTCTCTTTGCCTGAAAGAATTACTTTTGTAAAATCAGAGACTCTATTTTCTGATGAAAAATCTCTTAATTCTGGTAAAACAGAGACAATTTCTAAAACAGAAGTAATGCATAAAAATATTATAAACATTTCTGAATTTACTTCTGAATCAAAAACTGTTTCTGAAGAAAAATCTGAACCATCTATTAAAACTGAGAAAATTTCTGAATTTTCTTTTGAACTTACTTCTGAAAGTTTATCTGAAGTTCTAAAAGAAGATAATTTTGATAATAAATCAGAACATGAAGAAAAATATGATGAATTCTCAGATGTTGAATCTTTACAAGATAATAATGAGAATTCAGAAGTTATTTTTGATAATTCTGATGATGAGTCTGAAAATATTTTAATTCAAAAATCATTTGCATCTAGCATGACTCAAGATAAGTTCTCAGATTTAATGAATTCTTCAGATTCAGAAAATGATGAAGATCCTATGGTTCAATTTATTGATAAAGATAGATATTTGATATATAAATTACAATCAAATATGACTGAAGAAGAAATTTTTAAATCAGAAGCACCAAAAATTCCTTTGGACAAGTTTAATACTGTTTTTCTGAAACCAGAATTTCTGAAAACTGAAATTTCTTCTACTTCATCAAATGATACTCCTATATCCCCAAAAACATCTTTATCTTCAATATCATCATCTGATTTTGTAACCAGAATTAATTTTTTTGAAAAAGGACAATCTTCAAATTCTACTTTTAAAGTTCATAATTCAAATCCTAAATCTGAAGTTAAAACTAATAAGAGTAAAAGAATTTCTTATACTAATCCTCATTTCTTATCTTTTACAAGGCTATCCACTTTTGTTTGGAGAAAGAAAGGTGAAAGACTCTCAAAGACTGACAAATTAGATAGTTATTCAAATTCAAAGAAAATTGATGTACCAAAGATTAATAAAGGGAATAAAAGAAATTCTGTTGACAAATCAAATAGTGTTGATTCTTGTTCATCTACTGTTTTATTAAATATTCTGAAGAATCATATTCACTGCATTAACTGTGGTCATCATAATTTTCATCTGAACTCCAAAACAAATAAGACAACTCTTGAGAAATCAATTCAGAAATTCTCACCTACATTGGCAAACAAATATAAAAATTAAAAGAAACTTAAAAATAATACAAAAAATGATAAATTCAAAAATTCTGAACTAACTTCTGACTCTCAGAAGTTTAAGTCAATGTTCAGAACTTCAAAGTTTTTGACTAATCTCACAGGACCCATTCTTAAATGGGTACCTAAATCTCAATAATCATTTTTGCAGATATGTCATGTGTGGGTCTTAGATTCTGGATGTTCAAGACACATGACACCTTTCAAAGAACTTTTAACTGATTATCATGAGAGATATGGAGGAACAGTTAGCTTTGGAAATAATGCAAAAGGTTATGTGAAAGGATAGGAAACTTTTTCCAAAGGAGATGTTAAAGTGATGAAGGTTTTCTATGTGGAAGGTCTTAAACATAATCTCTTCAGTATAAGTCAATTCTGTGACAAGTATTGGAAGGTAAATTTTGATATAGACTACTGTCATGTTTTGAGTTCATCAAACAAAAATGAGTTAACTGCTTATAGAGATGGAGATATTTTCACTGCAACTTTCACTGCAAATGGTCAATTACAAGGAGTGTGTTATATTTCCACAACTATGAGAAATGACAGTTGGCTTTGGCATAGAAGAATGTCACATCTTAACTTCAAGGCCATTTCTGAACTGGAAAGACACAACTCTGTAAGAGGACTACCAAAGATCAGATTTGAAAAGAATTCTTTATGCTCTACATGTGAACTAGGAAAGATCAAAAGAAGCTCCCATCCTCTGAAAATGCTATCTTCATGTAAAGCTCCACTTGAAATGCTACATATGGATGTGTGGACCAATGAAGACTCAAAGCATGGGTGGAAAGAAGTATATTCTTGTAATTGTAGATGCATATTCAAGATATACTTGGGTTGAATTCTTAAGACTTAAATCTGATACTTCTGAAAGACTCATTCCTTTTCTGAAGAAAATACAAGTTTTTCTTCAACTACCAGTTCAAAAGATCAGAAGTGATAATGGCACAGAATTTACAAATTCTACACTTCAGAATTTTTTGGAATCTGTTGGTATATCACATAATTTTTCCGCTGCTAGAACTCCTCAACAGAATGGTGTTGTTGAAAGGAAAAACAGAACTTTGGTAGAAGCTGCAAGAACCATGCTAGCATATTCAGAACTTTCTTTATCTCTGTGGGCAGAAGCAATTGCAACTGCATGTTTTACTCAGAATCGGACAATTCTGAATAGAAAACTACTTAAAACTCCTTATGAAATTATTAAGCAAAGAAAACCTTCTATTGATTATTTTAAATTTTTGGTTGCAGGTGTTTTCTTCTGAATGATACACAGCATCTGGATAAATTCGCACCCAAGGGTACAACTGGTATCTTTGTTGGGTATTCTCAAAGATCCAAAGCATACAGAGTACTTATCAAAGGATCACAAAGAATCATTGAGACCTCAAATATTAGATTTCATGAGCCAACAATGACTTCAGAACAAAACAGTTCAGAACTCAAGCTTAACCAAGTTTCTGAGATTTTGGATTCAGAAAACAGCAAGACAAATCATACTTTTGAATCTCAATCTTTACTTAAATCAAATTTAGATACCTTATGTCAAGACTTATTTGATATTTCTGTGAATGTTTCTGCAGATTATCAAAATCCTTCTTTACTCAAAAGTATTCCAGTACAAGAATCTACAGAACCTATGATATCAAATATTTCTGGACCACCAATCTCAACCTCAAATTCAGAATTTCCTACTTCTGAACCTCTTCAAGTTATTTTAGAAACAGTGCAAGTTATTTCTGAACCTGTTATTCCTGTTTCTGAAACTATGCCTATTATTTCTGAACCAGTACATAATATTCAATTTGAGGGGGAGACTTCAGATCTTCATTCAGCTATCAATCATGATACTGAAACTCACACAATCATTGATGATTATGATTCATTTAAAAATGTTTCATCTGTTCAACCATTGCCAAATGTGAACAAATGGACATCAAATCATCCAATTCATCAGATTATTGGTGATGCATCAAAAGGTGTACAAACAAGATCAGCCACGGCAATTGAATGTTTATATGTGAATTTTTTAAGGAGTTAAACCAGTAGTCTCTTCCCTTGATTCTAACAAGAGTGGTGAGCATTGTGAGGTGTCTAGAATTCCTAGGCAGAGTGGGGAGGCTGTTCATGGGGGAGAACAACCTCATGGTGTGAAGAGGAAAAATGAAAATGAGAGGTTGGGTAGAAGAGTGAGAAAAAGAACTGAAGAGGGGAGACCATAAGTAAAAAATAAAGAAACTTGTGAACTACCTGTTCTAAGTCGGGCACCCACATCATCTATTACTCCACATCCTTTGGTGGGTAGTATTGAAGAAGCCAGTGAGCCCATGGCAAAACTTGTTAACCCCTCCAGCCACTCATCCATCTCTCAACAGAAGGGTGTTTCATTAACACACATGTGGCAAGTAGGTAATCTACCAATAGGTTCCCACTTGGAAGAACCTATTGCTGAAAAAGAAGGACATATGTCCCCCCTTCACAGTTTTAAGCACTTTGAGTCCACTTCATGTGGATTTTATTCACACAAGCACACATCTTTCAGATGTCCACAAGCAAAGTGTTAGTCATTTTGCCACAACAACCATAGATATACCTATTACAGGGTATCAAGGATTGGTTGGAAGACCTGGTGGAGTGAACATCACCAAAGCTCCATTAACAGAATCACAAGTGATTCATGATGTTGTGGCATCTACAGGCCAGCCTTCTTCTGAAGGACTGCAAACAAGACCATTTGTTGGTCTTGGACATTTTGCCTCATCTTCTGAATTTTATGAATTCAAAGATTTCTGTACTTCTGAATTTGCAAAGATTCAGAAGGACATTAAGGAATTGACGGATACAAAATGTAAGGTGATGGAGGACAGGTTAGATGGACAGGAGAAGAAAGTGGTGGATAAATTGCATGAATTCCAACTTGCAACTGTTTTTGATCTCAACAACTTTTAATAGGCTATTCTGGATTCTTTCTCTGAAGTTATTTCAACAGTTCAATCCTTGAAGACCTCTATGCCATCTTCTCCTACTCAGACAACTTCTTCTGAATTTGCAACAAAAGATGACATATCTCAGATTCTTAATCAATTAACTTGTATTCAGAATTCTCAAGTTTCCTTGAACAACCGTATTTCTGCATTGGAGTGTAGTTCTCAGGCAAAGACTTTAAAGCGTAGTCTTGATGATCAGGATGATCCTGAAAATCAAGAGAGGGAGAAGAGACAGAAAGTCTTTGGAGATGTTGACATTCTACAAGATCAAAATTCTGAAAAATCTTCTGAAGGAGCTCAAGTTCAGACTTCGGAACGATCTTCTGAGAAAACTTCTGAAGAAGTTCAGAACACTGAAAACGATGAAATTAATAGAACTTCTGAAGCAATAGAAGATATTTTACATGCAGAAAATGAAGGTCTAGAAGCTGAAAAAATCACTTTTGAAGAAACTATGGAAGAAGGATATGAGACTGAGAAAGTGTCTCATAAATGAAAATAAACTAAGTTCTGAAGACACAGATGTCAATCCTGACTCAAATGAAGAAATGTTGAATGAGTATCTTGCTTTTGAAGACATTATCGGAGAGCCAAGTGATTTATCTGATGTAATTCTTTTTGATGAAGAGATGGAAGTGAATGAAAGAATGGTTGAAATGAATCAGAACAGAGATCTGATTATATGGGAACCTCAAGTTCTATGAATGGTTGAAAGTAATGAATTTTCTGAAAACTTGTATATATTGGTTAGTCAATATTGTTGGAGATACATCATTTTGAATCATCCAAGGAATCTGGAGTGTAGATTCTTGGATGAAAGACTAACAATTTTCAAAGAATTTCTGTTAGACCTCACTTTTGGTGAAGTATGAAACAGAATTAGGCAACTAACATATCTTAGTTGACGTGGCAAGCACACCATCCGTGTGTTACTTTGTTTGTTACTTCATTGCTTACGTGGCACATTGTAATAGGCTAGACAATTGACTTTCATTGATTGTATTCATATAAATAGTTCTTTCACTGGTTGTAATTGTTATCGATTGAAAAAACGAAATAGAGAACTATTGTTTTGCGCATACTGCTGTGATTCATTGAATATCATTTACGATTGTTCCTATTATTTTCGTTCTTGCTAATCATACTGTTAATCTCAGATCATACTGCTTTCGCTCTTACTTTCATTTTTGATTTGTTGATTACATAATATAAAGGGATCTGGGTTCCAATAATTGGTATTAGAGCCAGGTTAATCAATATATTGATTATTAGATCTCTTCCATTTGGAGAAATCTCTTTTCTATTCGAAAGTATTTTTCAATTTTAAGCATATGTTCTTCACTCAGCCTTGTTTTACGATATTTTGTAAAATTCATTACATTTTTCTCTAAATATGTGGTAATTCTTGCTTAAAATTGAGTTTAGTAAGTACTTTGTCTCATTTCGATCATTTTGAAATTAATTTGGTTCAAATTTCAACAAATCTTCAATCATTTTCAAAATCTCTTTTTCCGACAATATGGCGAATTCGAATCTGAACGATGTACACACATCTGGTTCTCTGACTAAACCTCCCACTCTAATACGTGATGAATATCCACAATGGAAAATTCGAATGATCAACTTTTTTGAAGGATTAGATGCTGATCTATATCCTATTGTTCAAAATGGTCCATTCGTTCCAATGACAACTATCCCAAGGGTACCTGCTACAGCAGTGTCTGATGAAGTTCCTGCTAGAAGTATTCCAAAATCAAGGGATAATTGAACAGATCCAGAGAAAGCTAAGGTTGAATTGTCCAGAAAAGCTAAAAGTCTGTTAATCATGACTATTCCAAATGATATATTTCAATCTCTGGATTCTTGTGATAGTGCCAAGGAACTATGGGATCAATTAGAAAACATACGGGAAGGTGGGGCGAAGTTGAAGAAAAACAGAAGAGCCCAAGCTCTAAATGAATACAATAGTTTCCAAGCCATCCCTGAAGAATCTCTGGAACAGAATTTTCATATATTTAATACTCTGGTAAATCTATGTAAAAGGTGTGACATCATTAGATCCAGAGAAGACAATAATGTCTTATTTCTCAAAAGACTAAATCCTGAATGGTCAAATCTCTCTATGTCTATACAAGCAAATCAGGATCTGGAACAATGGTCTCTTCATGATATCTTTGGAACTCTTCAAGCCCATGAAAAAGAAGTTGTTCAGAAGAAAAGCACTATCGGTGGACCTCTGGCTTTAATTTCTGAGTCCAGAGGATCAATCAGAAGGAGTAGGCTTTAAAACAAGGCTCTTATGTCAGAAGAAATCTTAGAAGATGATTCTGACTCTGATGAAGATATCAAAGCTTTTGCTGATTTATTGGCATTCATTACCAAACAGTTTACAAATAGGTTTGATAATCGAAATATTCAGGGAAGCAAAAAGTTTGATCGCACTGTTCCCAATTATGCTCCTCGACAAGAGATCCAGAGATCTGAAAAAACGGAGACGGAGAAGAAGGATAAAGAATTGAAGAGAAAGAAGGATGTGTGCTACAGATGTGGCAAGCCAGAACACTACTCAAAGAACTGCAGAGGACCTCTGAACAAAGATAATCTGTACTACAAAAATAAATACAAGTACAAAGTTGATGAACGAGCTCACTTTGCAGAAAAAGAAAATTGGTTGGGAGATGAGTCAAGCGGTGATGAAGCTATGTTCTGCGGAATGGCTAGCACAAATGAATCAGAATATCAACCTTCTGAAACACCTGTAAGTACCCTCTCTGACACATCTGGGCTTGAAAACACCATTTTTAAAATATCAAAGAATTTTGAAGAACTCAAGCAGAAGCTCACAACTGAAAAGAAATTAAGGAAACAAACCGAAAAAACTATCTCCGAAACTCAAAGAGAGAGAGAGAGAGATTTAGAAAAGAGAAATGAATCTTCTAACTGAAGAAAAACTGGAACTTAATGTTGAAAATGAGAGGATTTCCAAAAATCTAAAAGACACAGAAGTTAAGTTTAAAGAAGAGATGTTGAGATTAAACAAACTTCTGGAAAATAAAGAAAAGGAGATCAGTGCCAAAGAAAGTGATCGATTAAATTCTATTTCACTTAAAAACTATTTCCAGAAGGAAAGAGAGTTTTTACATATTGAACTTCAAAAGACAAAGCTACAGATTAAAACATATCTGGATGCTCAAAAAGTTCATGACAAAATCAATACACAAGTAGGAAGATCTGGACTTGGATTCAAGGATTTGGATCCCTGTACGTGTGAAAAACGATCAACTCTGAATTCTGTCTTTTGTCCAGGAATGACACAAAAGCCTATGTTTCCAAGTTTATATGAATCATCAATTTTTAAAAGACCAAAACTTGAAAATAGTTGTCGACAACGAAAACTCAAATTCAAAAACATCGAATACTTTTCTGGAAAAACAAACGTTGATCTAAACAAAATTCAAAAAAAAGACGCTATTTTTAAATTTGGCTCAAGTGTTCATATAACTTTGAATCCAAAGGCGGATGTCTTTATCCCTTTACAGGCAGAAGAGGAGCTGCGTCTAAGCTTTGAAAAAGATATTTTATCCACTCTAGATGAATGCTTCGAGTTGGAAAATATTCAAAAATTCTCCTCAGAAAACAAACCATAGGTAGTTCCATGTTCTTTTGTAGACTTAAATCCTTCTGATTCTCAAGACAGTTTCGAAACTATTACATATCCTTGGGAAAACTATGATCAAAATGATGATTTCTTTAATTCAGAGAAATATCTTTCAAATCTAGAAAATCATTTTTCTTCAAAATACAAAAAGACACCAGAAGTATCTAAGGATAAGGAAGCTCCTTTCTTATTTACTAATGAATCTCTGGAAATCAGAGCCTCTAGTCTGAACATTGAAAAGCATCCAAGTGGAATACCAGATTTCTCTGTTCCTCCAACAGGAGGGCGAAAACCTGTATTCATTCATCCAGATTTCATAGGAATGTGTCTTAAAGCCAAAACTTGTCTTGAACTTGAGAAGGATGAAAATCTGAAAAAGAAGTGTTTTGTTCAGTCAAAGTTATCTCAACCATGTTATCCAAAGTTTACTTCTGCTCAGAAAGAAAAATGGAAATCTAATCTTTCTACTTCTATTTCAGTAAATCAGAAACCTCCAGAGAAGGTCTATCAGAGGAAGGCTCAACAGAAGAAAACTTATGATTCTAAGCATAAGTCTATCCTCGCTAAGAACTTCAATAGAACTACTGATACTAGTATAGACAAGAATAAGAAGAATTGTAATTATCATTATTCTAATGAAAATTCAATGAAATCTTTTATGTCTCAGAATTCTGAATGCTTTTCTCTGTTTTTTAAAACTAAATGAATTTTTTTGAGGTCCTCTGATCGTTCTTATAATGATTTCTCATTTAAAGCTAAACCAAAGAAAATCCATAATATTGCAAAAAATAAGATTGGATCTTTAAATTCTGCAAGATTGTCAGGGGCAAATTAAAAAGAGTGAAAAGATTAAAACTAACATTAAAATATCAATAATGAGATGGGTACCTAAAAAACTCTACCAGTGATTGCAGAAGCAGCGTGTGCATATCTGGTATCTTGACTCTGGATGCTCGAGGCACATGACTGGATCAAAAAACTTACTCTCCCAATTCAAAGACAAATGTGGTGGAGCTGTAACGTTTGGAGATAATGGTAAGGGTTAAATAAAAGGCTACGGTACTCTACAAGAAGGTAACATTACCTTATCAAAAGTAGCTCATGTTTCTGGACTTAAAACATAATTTATTAAGTGTAAGTCAGCTTTGTGAATCTAAAATACTTGTTGTATTTGATGAAAAACATTGTTACTTATTTTCCAAGGCAGGAGAAAAACTCTGGAGAGCAGACAGAAAAGGTAATTTGTATATGATGAATTTCACATCAAAAGACGGTAAATAAACTCTCTGTCTTATTTCCAAAAAGAGTGAAATTGCATGGGTATGGCATCACAAAATGTCTCACTTAAATTTTGATAATCTTGAGATGCTTGTTAAACACAAATTGGTGACTGGTCTTCCAGAAGTCCAATTTGAAAAAGATCACCTCTGCCCTGCATGTGAAATGGGTAAAATAAAACGAGCATCTCATAAAACAAAAAGTGATCATTTTTGAACAAGACCGCTGCAATTATTACATGTTGATCTATGTGGCCCTATTGCGACACAAAGCCTTTCTGGCAAAAAGTATATACTGGTACTCATTGATGAATTTTCCAGGTATACATGGCTTGCATTTGTAAGACAAAAATCTGAGGTACCCATTGTATTGCAAAATATGATGACCAGAATTTAAGTTCTCTTAAATCAAAAGATTTGCTGATCCCAGATAAACAAGCACAATGACAGTAAAACGTTAATAGTAAAGTAATATGACAAAATCGATATTAAAGAACTTACGTAGTCATATATCTCTTGATGAATGTCATCGATTACAATGTAAACACAGTTTCGGCTCTCTCTAATATGAATCGACTAGAATGAAAGTAAACCCTAGACTCCTTTTTATATTGCTAGGCCTATGTTAATTAAGGGAACAAAGAGTTTAACGAATTATAAACTTCCTTTTACAATAATGCATATCTTTTCCTTATTTTGACACAATTAAATAATAGACCTAACAATCTCCCCCTTTGTGGAAAAATCAATCTTCACCTTTTCAGCTCAAACATGCCTTCAAATCTTCGGAGGGTTTGTCGATAGAGATTTCTTTCATCGATTATCTTGATAGCTTCTATGAGAGAGTTCCTTCGGTCGTTGCACATCCTTGTCGTACTCTTTCTATCCGTAGCCAATTCTGACGCAAGTCTATTTCGGATTCCCCACAATGTACCATCAGAATATGCAGCCACTTCATGAAATTTGAGAAACCGCTTTTCTCGCGATGCGTGCATCCAAACAACTCCATGAACAGGATAAGTGAAGATGGTAGTAACTGGAGTGCTGCTTGGTACCGGTAAGGATTGATCAGATTTAGCAATATGTATCTTCTTTTGCTCGCTTTATATCCCACGTTGAAGATCATGCAGATAGCTGTATCGTAGCTCTTTCTGAACATGTCTTACCACTGCCTTAAGTGCCCTTTGCTCATGTTCGTTTCGGTTTCGCTTGTCCCTCAATTCGTTGTAGATGGTTTCAAAGTCCATTATATCAAGGTTTGCAAAATCAGCTTCAGAGAAGGAATACACTTTACCGTCTTCTCTTTAGACTTTGAAAACTGGGTATTCAACTTGGTAGATCCTGTCTGTGTCAATCTTCAGAATCCCAATAATCCTGTGTCTCGAGACCACTTCAGCTGGAGGTAGAGCTCTGATCTTCAAGATATGGAGATACTCTCTAACCTAAGCAGGATCCATTTCCATCACGAGATGAATGTGTGCCAAATCATCAGGTTTCACTTCTATTCGACTTGCTTTCAGTGAGCATCCTTTGCCACCAAATTTGATGAGGCAGAAGTCTTGGTTCGTTTTGATCCCTTAAAGCATAATTCCTTGCCGTATGCTTTAAGTTCACGTAGTCTTGTTCTTGAAGTACTGGTTCATACGGATCTCTAAACCAGTTTCTTACTAAAGTTCGCAGACCTTTAATGTCGACTCTTTCTTCATTTTGATCTGGTTCGGCTGGTTCGGCAGGTTCAGCTGTACTCTCAAATTCGATATCCGCAGGCTTTTTAACCGTTGGTGTATCATCCTCTTGAGTTGTTGGAGCACGTTGTTGATGTTGGGAGATTTGAGTGGGTGGTCTTGAAGACGATGCAACAGTAGTTCTGGGACGTGATCTTGCAGTCCGACTTGCAGTTCTGGGACGAGATTTGAGTGGGTGGTCTTTCTTCATTATAAAGAGCCCGGGTCGTCCTGGTGAGGTCTGGAAGCAGGCGCAGAAATGGCTGGATGGCAGGACTCTTGTATTTCGGTGCGTAGGGCAGTAATAGCACCTAAGATGTCATCTGTTTGGCGTTGTTGGGTGGTCTTCAAATCGGTGAGCTCTTGGTCGATGTGAGCGCGGAAGACATCAAACTCATGACGAGTGACGGTGGGGATCTTAAGATTTCGGCAAAGAAGACCCTCAGAATCCTCCGGTTGGCCGGTTGCACTGGATTCGGCGAGCAGGTTAGCATACAGCATTGACATGAGTTCATCGGTGTTGTACTCATATCGATGTGGTGAATGGGGTCGATCTTCGGGGGGTGAGGGTGGCGGAGGAGAGCGGCTAGTGCTTGGACCGGTTGAGCTTGGATGCGAAGGGCCGGCTTGATGGGGAGTCGGTTCTTTAAGGCGCGTGGCTTCACAGATTTGATGGACGAAGGCTTCCCTCTCGGCTGTCATTAGAGCAACATGATCAGCAAGTGTGTCTCTTGCCTTTTGTAGGTGGGCGGCAATGATAGCTCGCCTTCTGGGGGTATAGCAAACGATGGAGTTGTGGCTGCATTATGGGTAACACCGGGATCACTTAGATTGCCCGTTGACATAACACTTGAAGCAACTGTATGACCTACGTTCAGCGTTGGCATAGATGTAGCGCTGGTAGGATTTCCTGCCAATCCTCGTGGAATGTCCGGAATGGACATCACTATAGGAGTTCCGACTGGGCCACGGAGGCTCGCAGTGTGTATAGACTCGTGTTCCCTAGCGGACTCTAGACTCGATGTGCATACAAATGAAGTCGAAGCAGGTGAGCTACTGTCTCTTGTTTCAATAGTTATGCCTCCCGAGTGGAGGGGAGCTAGATAAGGTGCTAGACTCACAAGTATGTTTGAAACTGTTGGTTGTTTTATACATAAATGTATAAACCAGAGTTTGGTATAAAGAATACCAAATATAAGATTCAAAGAAACAAGTATATATCTTGATGAACAAGATCAAAATACTTGTGGTAAAAACAATAACATAAAAGATTATTTTAGAAAAAGTAGAAGATAATTAAAATGGATAAAACTTTAAGAAGAAAGTCTTCTATTCTAAGTAAAGAACTTAGAACTGGGTTTTGAAAATAGAAGAATTTTTAAGTTTTAATCCAGATTAAATTTATTTTCTCCCTAAAATATGTTTTTATTGCATTAAAGAAGAGGTGAAAGATAAGAAGATGTGAAACAGGATGTTTCCAGTTTTAACTAAAGGTTTAGATCAAACCTTAGGTGATTTTGAGAAGAAAAACGCACAAGTGCATGTTCTTGGTATTCTTGAGAAAGCTTGAAGATTCGAAGGTTCTTTTGCCTTTGGAAAGTTATGAAAGCGTAAAGAGGCAAATGATGCATAAGAATTGCTTATATAGCATGAGCAGAGAGAAAGAAAGGAGTGCTAAACAACGGTTTTAGATTTTTGAAAAAGAAATGATTACCTGGCGCACGTTCCAAGAAAGGAGTTGGAAAGGAAACGTCGCGGTCCATCGTGTGTTAGAAAATGGTCTGACATGTCCTTTTCTTATTTTTAAAAAGATTATAATGATGATTATCCATAAGGAAAGTATCATTATTAATTTAAAATCTTCATCAACGACAATAAAGGATTGTCAGTGAGGAGTTTTATTTTTCAGAGATTCATTCTTTGATGAGAAGATAACAAAGAGTGATAAAGATTAGAAGATAATACCTGAGGAGATGGCCCAGATATCGCTGAATCAGAGTTCAGCAAATGGAAAGTTTGAAGGCTTTATTTGTATAACTTGTTGTAAGTCACTGAATAAGAAATTATTCAGCGTTCAACATACCAAGTTCGCTGATAAGTAGATTGAATCTAGTTTCATCAAGATGTTTGGTAAAAGGATCAGCGAGCTGATAAAGTGATATTGGATCTCAATATGCTTGGTTTTGGAGTGAAGTACAGGATTGTTGGCAATAGGAATAGCACTAGTACTATCACAATAAATAAGAATTTTAGAGAGCTTGAGATCGTAGTCTCTGAGTTGATTTCTCATCCAAAGGATTTGAGCACAACAACTACCAGCGGCTACATATTCAGCTTCAGCGATGGAGTTTTGCTTTTTGCTTGTCCAACTAATTAACTTTCCACCTAGTAGCTGACACCCACCAGTGGTGCTCTTTCTATCTATCTTACAACCTGCAAAGTCACTGTCAGAGTAACCAATAAGATCAAATCCTAAGCCTTTGGGATACCAAAAACCTAGATTTGGAGTTCCTTTCAGGTATCTGAAGATTCGGTTTACAGCGATTAGATGGGATTCCTTCGGTTCAGCTTGATACCGAGCGCAGAGACATGTAGAATACATGATGTCAGGTCTACTCGCTGTAAGATACAACAGAGATCCAATCATCCCTCAATAGGCAGTGACATTGACTGGTTTCCCATTGGGATCCTTTTTCAAAGTTAGAGGAGGTGCCATAGGGGTCTTCATCGATGAGCATTGATTCATATCAAACTTGTTCAGCATGTCTTTAACGTATTTACTTTGACAAATAAAGATTCCTTTGTCAGATTGTTTTATCTGCAAACCTAGAAAATACGTTAGTTCACCCATCATACTCATTTTATATTGTTTTTGCATTCTTGCAGCGAAACGAGTACACAATTTGGGTCGTGTGGAACCAAAGATAATGTTATCGACATATATTTGAGCAAATATGGTATGACCTTTATATTTTCTTAAAAACAGGGTTTGGTCAATTTTTCCACGAACAATTTTTTCTTTAAGAAGAAATTTAGAAAGGGTATCATACCAAGCTCTGGGAGCTTGTTTTAACCCGTAAAGGGCTTTTTCTAGTTTAAAAACATAACCAGGATGGTTAGGGTCTGAGAACACAAGGGGTTGTTCAACATAAACTTCCTCGCTGAGTTTTCCATTTAAAAAAGCACTTTTAACATCCATTTGAAAAACTTTGAAGTCTTTATGGGCAGCATAAGCTAAAAAGAGTCTTATGGCTTCTAAACGAGCTACAGGTGCAAAGGTCTCATCATAGTCAATTCTTTCTTCCTGTCTATAACCTTGACCAACAAGTCTAGCCTTATTGTGAATTATAGTCCCGTTTTCATCTAGCTTATTTATGAAAACCCATTTGGTTCCTATGACTGTTTTATTTGAGGGTCTAGGAACAAGATTCCAAAATTTATTTCTACGAAATTCAGTTAGTTCTTCTTGCATAGTTGAAACCTAGCTAGGATCAGAGATAGCTTGATCTATCTTCTTAGGTTCAGAGAGAGAAATGAAGTTAACATAAAGACAGATATTACCTGTACCTCTAAGTGTCTTGATACCTGCATTGGGATCACCAATAATTTGATTTATTGGATGATTTACAGTCCATCGCTGAGCTGGAGGTTGAGGAGAGAGATCAAGATCAATAGCAGATTCAACGACTTGTTCTTCAGTTTCTGGAATAGGACTTGTTGTTTCAACAACAGGTACTTCATTTAGAATCAATTCAGGGGATTGATTTTCAGACGTAGTTTGGTTGTTCACGGAGGAATTTCCAAGAGAGGAATCAGCAATAGGAATCTGATTCAGAGGAGTAACATTCATCCCTGAAGATGGATGATTGTCACTTGAAGGATTTACAGGGATTTCGTCATCACATGCTTCAGCAGGAGGTTGATTGCTGAAATACGTTTCAGGTTCCCCATAATGGGATCTCATCCAAGCATTCAATTCTTCATTATCATCATGAGTATGAGAAGTATGAATGGGACGAGATTCATCAAAGTTGATGTGCATGGATTCTTCAAAATGTTGTCTTCTTTTGTTGAAGACTTTGAAAGACTTAGATACAGAGGAGTATCCAAGAAATATACCATCGTCAGCCTTTGGATCAAACTTACCGAGATGATCTCTGTCATTCAGAATGTAACATCTACATCAAAAATGTGGAAATATTTCAGAGTACGTCTTCTCCCATGAAACAATTCATAGGGGGTCTTCTTAAACCGCTTAACTATCAGGGATCGATTTTGAGTAAAGCACGCTGTGTTGACTGCTTCAACCCAGAACTGAGTTGGAAGATGCGATTCGTTGAGCATTGAGCGAGCCGCTTCAATGATAGTTTGATTTCTTCTTTCAGCAACACCGTTTTGCTGAGGAGTTCTTACTGTGGAAAAGTTGTGAGAGATGCCTTTTTCTTCGAAGAAGTTCACCTGAGTGCTGTTTTTGAATTCAGTACCATGATCACTTCTTATGGAACGAACAATCAGATTGTTCAGAACTTCCATCCTTTTGATAAAAGAAATTATCATTTCAGGGGTATCACTTTTGGATCGAAAAAAGATTGGACATTGACAGGTCCAAATAGATCTATATGGAGTAGCTGAGGAGGAGCAGTCACTGAAGAAATTTGCTTTGACCTGAAGGAGGCTTTTGTCAGCTTTCCCTTTTCATACGCTGAACAAAGAGATTCCTTTGTAAAGGTATGATTTGGGAGGTCTATGACTAGATCTTTTTGAGATAATTCATTTATTGTCTTAAAGTTGAGGTGAGAGAGTCTTTTATGCCATAACCAGTTAATGTCAGTGGATGCTTTAGAGATAAAGCACATGTTCTCAGAGTGAGAACTAGTCATATTTATGACATACACATTCTCCACTCTTTTGCCTGTTAGGGCAAGCTTATCATTACCGTCAGTGACAACACATCTATTCTTTAAGAATAGAACTTTGAAGTCTTTGTCACATAACTAACTAACGCTCAAAAGATTGTGCTTTAGTCCCTCAACGTAGGCAACACGAGAAAACGATGTGGCTCCGTTGGATAGAATTCCATAACCTTTAGTGTATCCTTTGCCATTTCCACCAAAGGTCACTGATGGACCAGCTTCTTCTTTGTAATCAGAGAGCAGAGATTTTCTGCCAGTCATATGCCTTAAGCATCCGCTATCAAGATACCAGATACCTTTGGCACTCTGCATACAACAAAAGATTAATTGTTTAAAGGTACCCATACTACTATGGGTCCTGCTTGGTTAGATAAAGGATTGGCGGAGGAGCTACTAGCTGAAGAACTCTCTTCGGTGGATATCTTCACCTTTGTTGGTTTTGCAACCTTGGTGGATTTTCACTCTCGCTGATTTATCAGCTTGAGCTAATTTCTTTCCATAAGCTAGTTTATCAGCTCTAGTAGCGTTAGGACATTTACTTGCAATGTGGGTAGTTTCACCACAGTGATAGCACTTCCTATATTTAAAGGGTTTGGAATTCAGTGAGAAAGGAGGAAGTTTTTCAGGCATAGGACCAAGAATTCTTTTACTCATAGTCCTTGGAGGTATAACAACCTTTTCAGGGATAGGAGTGAGCTCGATCTTAATAATGGGGATTGGTCTCTGAGAAAAGTCAGAGCCCTTCTTCCCAGATTTAGAATTTCTCTCTGAGGATTTCTTGTTCCTATTCTGAGCGATTTTATTCCTAGGAACTTGGTCAAGCAACTCGTTCTTGATCACCTTCTTAGAACTTATCACAGGAAACTTCTCTTTAATAGAAGAGGAAGAAGTTGAAGAAGAAGGATCAGGGATAGAAGAAACAAACATTCCAAATATAAGCATGGAACGATCATTCTCTGGTTCTTCCTTTTCAGGGTTAAAGCCTAACCCACTTCTTACTTTCATAGGTATTTGTGCATTGATGATGTTATTGACTTTTTCAGAAGCTTTGCACCATCCTTCGATGGTTGCCTTTTCAGACTTAAGATCAGCGATAGCCTTTTCCCTATCAGCAATAGCTTGCTGCTTCTCGATGCTTATGGTTTGATTTGCAAAGACTTAGTCCTTGAGAGTTTCCTCAATTTTAGAAAGTTCTTTGATTTTTATATGGAAATTTTTCAATTGCTCAGATAAATCAGTGTTAATTTTCTCGGCCTTAATCTTTCCATTTAAAGCATTATAAAAATCAACAGTCATAGCATCGAGGGCTGACAAGTTATCACTTTCAGGGAGTAAAGAGATAGAGGGAATGGTTACCTGAGTAGAAGGGGACTCAGAGGAAGAAGTTTCAGTAGCTTCTTCAGCGTCCTCTATTCTTGCCATTAGGCACAAGAAGGCAAGATCTTCTTCATCAGACCCAGACTCTTCAGAGGTCTTGCCCCAGTCGTCTTCAGCGTCCCAATCAACTTCTTCAGCGATAAGGCCTTTGCCTTTTTGCTGGTATTTCTTCAGATCCTTGTATTTGTTTTTCAATTTCAAATACTTCTCCTTTTTATCAGAGGTCTGGGAGGTGGTAGGAGCTGCAACTTTCTTTGATCTACATTCACTTGCGAAGTGACCCTTTCGCTGACAGTTGAAGCATATAGCTGAGGCTTTCTCAGCGGGCATTGTCTTTTGCTTTTCAGAGTCAGAGAGATTTGAAGGTTTTCGAAAGTTTCTCTTTCTAGCGAATCTTTTAAAATTATTTGTTAAGAGAGATAGAGAGTTATCAAACACAGAGGTGTCAGGATCAGTGAGTTGATTGAATAAGTTTGACCTAATTCAGTGATGGAGGTAATAGTGGAAGAAGAAGTATTTTTAAGAGGAGTTGCCTCTGAAGTCACAAGTGCCAAAGAAGTACTTTTGGCACCTTTGAGTTCATTTATGACGTTCTTCCTCAGAAGTTGAGATTGTTCCTCATTTAAGAGCATTCCATATAATGCACTCAAGGACAGAGTTTCAAGATTCTTTGACAACTTTAAACATGTAGTGTACACTGCCCATTCATCGGGTAGTGCCTGCATGAATTTCGTCAGTATTTCAGCGTTAGAGTACACTCTGTTTACTGATTTAAGATCAATCAACAAACAGTTGAAACGCTGGTGAATTTGAGAAAGAGATTCACCTTTATGATACATAAAACTCTCATATTGTCTTACAAGGTTTATGCACCTAGTACTTGAACTTCAGAGGTTCCTTCATATTGGATACAGAGAGTATCCTACATGGCCTTAGAAGTCCTCATTTTCATAACATAATGATATACTTCATCTGGTAAAGACATTGCTATTATAGATCTAGCTTTTGAATCAATAGCAATTTCTTTCTTATCTTCTTCAGTCCATCGATTAGGAGTTTTAATGATACTCCTTTCAGGGATGGCTGGAGTAGTAGTGGTCGCAAGAACACCAACTACAATAGTTGTAGGAACAAATGGTCCGTTTTCTAGATAGTAAGGGATCTTTGGGTCTGATCCTTCTAGAGAGTAAAACATTCTTTCCTTCCATAATGGAAAATTATCATGGCTAAATCTTGGAGGTTTAGCTAAAGATCCATTATCATTGTAGTTCGTATTAGGGTTTGACATTTTAGAATAGTTTATAAGAAAAATATTTTACAGATAAAAGAAACAAACACTGCTCTGATACCACTTGTTGGTCCCTAAAGGGTCTGCAAGAGTTCAATAATAAGTAAACAGTTTGTAGAAGGGGGAAGTTGAATACAAACACACAGATTTTGGTTTTTAAATTAGTTTATATATCATAAACAAATTTACAGTTACAAGCGGAATAAGAACAAGTTTAAAACGTATTCTATTGTAACTAAGAAACACTAAGTTTGATGCACAAGCGGAAGGAAGAAAGAATAAAGAGGGTTTAGGTTAGAAGAAGCATGCATTAAGATGAAGAAGATATCTTCATCTTATTTACACCCGTTTGCATTTAATGCAAGACAAAAGGTATATGCCACGTGTCAAGCTTGGATAGGAAGCTTGTCCTTGCTAATAAGACAGCCATGCTTTTGGCCGAATATGAACAGTACCATATCAGATATGAAGGGGACATAAGAGACAATTCGTACGTCCTTTTCTGACAAGGTATTAGGTTTGACTCTTGTACATCGAGGATAAGATCATTCTTTAATCTTGTAAAGGAAGCTTCATTTGATCGCTGATTCTGAATCTTCAAGGATGAACTTCAGTATCGCCGAGGCTTCACAAGACTTCACACTTTGATTAGATAATCGCTGCTCTCGCTGAACCGCTTCAGTTCACTTAGCTGATTATCTCTTTCTTCAGCTAGGGTCTTCGTCTTTCGCTGAATGGTCTTCTGGTGTGATAGCTGATCTTCAGGTCTTCAGAAATAAACATGTTGTTCCTTGATCTTCAGCGATCGCTGGTGGTAATTAGCGTAAGCTATCGCTGAATATGAACAAAAGCTTATACAATGGAATTTCGCTAAGTATATAAAAGGAATCATATTCAAATCATCGAGAGGAGTTATTATCAACAAAATTACATCCCGAAGTTTAACAGTAATACAAAATGTAAAAGCGTTTTAACAAAACAAGTTTCAGAATAGTAAGTCTTGCGTTGATGTTGACATGCGTGCATGATTAAGCATTATTGTTTACCTTCTTAACCCCTGAAAAGCATGTTAAAATACAAGGTCAACTACAAAGAGTTGGTGAGTTCACATGTTTTCAATATCAACAATCAAACTTTCAACAATTGTAAAATGTAATTAAGTATGCATTTAAAACGCGTATAAAATTCAAATTTAGGTATTATTACAAGGCACAATGTAATTCTAGTAAACATAAGTGTTGAGCCACTACTAAACCTTTTGACAACTACACCCTTTATGTTTCTCGAACTACCTCAGCGGTGGAATAATCCACATGTGTAGAACCCGTGTTTTAGCATAGTGCACCAATACTCGTTAGTAATAGGTGTGATTGTCAATCCAAATAGCGCTATCCACCAAACTATCGGCTCATTTAGAGTTAATTAGTAGTGTCACCTATTTAGGACTTAACGTTTTTAACTCAACCTTATACTACTAGTGTACAATGCCTTAGTGCCACATTCAAACATTTAACAGTTTAACGTTAGTTAACATCAAAGGTTTCAAATATTCTATTTATAACGTGCTTTTCCCCCAAAATTTGTAAATAACATAGTAAAAAGGAGTCGTTAATGCTCAACGATTTGCTATTAATCTTGAAAGATGAACGTAGTCGCTTACTTGTCCGGCCTAATCCTTTCCTATCAAAGCAAGATATGAAATTAGTCACTTTTCATTTTCGGGTCTAAAAGAATTAGGTCTTTGCTTGTATCAAAACCTACATTATGTGATGCCAATTTAATATATATAGAGTTGTAATATATTTTGTCCTTGATTTGTCCAAATTGTTTATTTAACTCCAATTTTTAAAGGTTCCAACTTGTTTCACATAAAATCATGAAATTCCAGAAAGTTCATATTGGTCTTCAAGATACTTCACCTTACAAACCATCACCAAAATACATCTTCCTCAAAAAATTTCTTATCCAAATTTTTGTATGGTTTAATTTACCGAGTTAGAAACATTTTGTCCAAATATTATGAATTTTGGAGGGGTTTATGTTATTAAATAGCTATTTTCATTTATAATGGTCACAATCTTCAAGACAGAATGCACCATCTGGAGTTTACTGTTGGTTGGAAGGTCAAAACTTGTCCTTTTTCGATGATTCCAAATGGATTACAAAGCTAACTCATAAACCTAACTTCCAAAAGAAAAATCATGCTTTTTCATTAAGTTTTGACAGGGTTAAGACATTTTTAACATGCATGTAACAATCTGTCAGCTTTTAACAGCTTGCACCCTTATTTTGTTTTTAAAGATTGAACCCCCAAATCTCCATATTTTTGAGTGAAACCTGTTTCATGCAAAAGATAACTCTTTAAGTTAAACTCCAGAAGATAAATCAAGCATTTTGGGAAAATAACCACAGAGATATAGTCGTCCAAAGTAGGGTTTACCTACTGTTGGACTCACTGTTTGCACACCTGAAATGATTGGGTGTTTGGGGTTTCAAAACTACATATTTTTTAGTGATTCCACTTGGGTTAGAACCTTAACTCGGAGAATAATCTTTTAGAAGAAGATTCATGACATTTGGACAAGTATTTTGCAAGATATGTGTCACATCCCGCTAAAGCGGAAACACGAGGCGTGATAGCTCACGAATTCATAGTAATAAGACATAAACAACACCAATCATCCATTCAAATACATAAAATATTAAATTCGGAATTACATCTTACAATCCCAAAATTTTAACAAAATAAAGTAAACATAGTGTTTAAACTAAACAGTTTCAAATAAAAACTTGATTGATGTTGAGGCGTCCACATAACTAAACATTTCGGTTTACACCCCTTACTCCTGAAAAGCATGATAAAACAAGGTCAACTACAAAAAGTTGGTGAGAATAATAGATAGTAAATGGGTCGGTTTGAAAATAAATGAATTGCTAGTTGTAGAATATTATTCTCGTCAGACTTAAACCTAACAAAAATAAAATCAACATTTATCGAATTTGAAAAAGAGTCAGAAGAGATGGTTCGATCCTCTTTCAACCATTCCAATATAAAGGATTAGTCAATCAAATAATAGATAGTAAATGGGTCGGTTTGAAAATAAATGAATTGCTAGTTGGCTCTACAATAAAATTGACCCTTACCTTCCATCAAAGAAAAAAAAAATAGGATCGATCAGACCCCGATAGATGATTGGCTTTGTCTACAAGGATTTTGGATTTGTTCATAATTTACCTATTAACATCTTAGAAGATTTCACAAAGCCCCTATCACTTAGTTTTCGACTTTTCGGGAGCGACTCTCGGACGAATTTTCAACGTGCTTGGCGAGCCTATTGACAATTTAGGTCCTGTAGATACTAGCAAGTGGTAGTGACAATTACAGTAACAATTAGGTTTATGGTTCCATTTGTGGTGAAAGTGGAAATAGTAGTAAAAGCGAGGATGCCGGTCGAAATATGGCTTTCAAATTAAGTTCCGAATTAGTGGATGCTGCCAAAGGGAGTGGCGATGCCATACGCAAAAGGGAAGAGGGACAAAGGGTCGCGATCCCGCGAGGGTGAGCTAACTCCAAAAACCCGTCCTCAGTTCGGATATCTGAATCCACATAATGACTCAGAGCACATGGAGCCATCTCCTTATTTTTCTGAATTCAAAATCTTTAATTTGAATTCATTTTATTCGCGAGGAGCTGGATGAGAAGATACACAGTCTATTCAATGCTAGGCTGAGTATAAGGGACTCAAAAAAATCTCTTTTCGTCCTCTCGTAGTTCCTACGGGGTGGAGATGATGGGGTCGGTCCATGGATTTTCCTTCCAAGTTGGCCCTTGCGAACAGCTTGATGCACTATCTCCCTTTAGAATTAGAGATTGATAGAAAAGCAAGGATATGGGTTCGTGTGAATAGGCAACAAAAACTAGCTTCTCTCACGGTACAATCCTCTTCCCGCCGAGCCCCCTTTCTCCTCGGTCCACAGAGACAAAATGTAGGACTGGCGCCAACAGTCACAGGTTTTAATTATTATAACATCTTTTGCATAAATGAATATTGAGCAAAATACTTTTATGGCACTTAATAAATATTTACATCATAAAACGTTCAAGAAATTTTTGTACCCTGATTATTAGTAAGTAATGAGCCACCACTAAACCTTCGACCACAAAAATATTTTTAGTTCTACCTCAGCGGTGGACCTAAAGTCCACATGTGTAGAACCTTCCTTTTAAGTATAGTGTACCCCTACCTGTAGTTTCCCGGTGGGATTGCTATCCACACCCCTACTTTTCGGTTTTTAGGTAGGATTGTCCGTCCAATAGCGCTATCCACAAATACCCTCGGCTCCTCACTAGAGTTAATAGTAGTGTACAAACTTTTATGGAACATTTTACTCAATACAATCTATTAGTGTAGATGCCTTGGTGCCCAAAAACAACAATTTTCATATTGTTTCATGTTCGGTAATGCAAATAGCTCAAATATTTCATTTAATCATGCTTTCCACCCCAAAACGTATAAAATACTTTAAAAGTGGGGCTGTGAATACTCACCTTATAGCAAAAAGCTCCAATCAACAAAGCACAATCCACACCTACCCGTCGGCCAAACGTTTCCCTATCAAAGAGAAATACCTAACATGGTCACTTATATGTCTAATGATTACTATGAGTGCGCTTATAAAGTCCTAATATGTCCAACTTGGTCTACTATTGTCCCGTTATACATAATGCACATATGCTATTTAAGGAAATAATTTATACGAAAAATATAATGTATATTCTTTTAGGTGATCCTAATTTATGAATTCAAATTGTTACAGAATTTCATTTCCTGACAGAAACTATAAGTCCCAAAAATGATCAATTTAATGTAACATCCAAAATAATAAAATATCCCATCTTTTTATATGTGATGCATTACTGAGTTACGGTCATTGTGACCAAATTTCATGCATTTTAGACATATAAAAAGAGTTCAAATAATTTATATCAAACAGTGTGTCACAGCAAGCATAGCAGATTACACATTATTAGTAAAACAATCATTTGAGGAGTTCTACTTAATATTTTTCAGAAATTCCAGTTGGATTATAAGCATATCACATAAAGAATTACTAATTGTAAGAGAAATAAGAACAAGTATAAAATCTATTCTTTAACAATCTTAGAATCACTAAGTACCTTTGATGCACAAGATACTAGAGAGAATGAAAATCAGAGGATATTGGAGAGATAAGCATGCATGAAAATGAAGATGGAAGTCTTTATCTATTTATACTTGTTGTTTCTATAAGCAACTTGTCCATAAGCAACTTGTCCTTTGATAAGCAACTTGTCCTTTGATAAGTTTCTATAAGCAACTTGCCCATAAGCAACTTGTACACTCCATGTGTTAAGTTTCTATAAGCAACTTGTCCTTTGATAAGCAACTAAGCTTTTAGCCGAATATGAACAGTACCCTGATCAGAGTTGGTAAGCACGTGAGGAGACACTCAAGTAACTTCATACGTACTTTTTGACAAGGTATGGGGATTCATGTAACTTCAACAATGATCATGCTGAGTAGACTTCATTTGATCGCTGACCCTGAGGATTCATGGAGGAATCCTTCATGTATCACTGAGTCATACGCAAGATCTCACACTCCACTTCAGATAAGTTGCTATCACCAAACCGCTTCAGATCATGAGTTATTCACCTCTTTATTCAAATAGGTCTTCAATATCTCTGAATGGTTTTCCGGTGTGACAGTTGTTTTTTAGATGTTCTAATTTCATATAGTGTTCCTGACTTTTAGTGATTACTGAATGCAATAAGTGAATGTTATCACCGAATCTGAACAGTAACTTAAACTTGGATTTTCACTAAGTAAATAGAGGAATCATATTCAAATCACTGAAAGAAGTTTGGATCAACAACAAAAGATTGAGTTGGGATCGCTTCGGAAGAAATTGGGGATAGGCCAGATTCAGAAATTGGTACAACTGTTGGTTCCACATTAGCTGTCATGTTAGAAATATCAGTGTGATCGGTTTATCTTTTGAAGTATTATTATAAGTTCCAAAACATTCATCATAAAAGTTAATAAATAACAAATCTAATTCTATAAATTGATCCTTTGATGAAAATGGTTCAGTTGAACTGGCGTTCGTCTTAGCTAGTTGAAGTGTGTTGGATGCCAAAACTCCAGTAAGTGGTGGTGGTGTCACCATATCAGATAATTCATAAAATTTCACGATCTCACTTTCATTCAAAACTTTAGTTCTTTTGTTGAACACTTCGATAGCAGCCGTATCTTTTGAATTACCAAGAAAAAGTGCCTCCTAGGCTTTGGCATTCAATTTCCCTTTATCTTCCCTGTCGTTTAGAACAAAACACCTGCAACCAAAAACTCGAAGGAATTTGATATTAGGTACTTATCTGTTAATATGCTCATATGGTGTTCTACCAAACCTTTTGGTTATGATGCAACTATTATGTGTAAAACATGCGGTGTCTACAACTTCTGCCAAGAAATGCTAAGGCAATTTAGAGAAGGCCAATATAGTTCTAGCAGCTTCCACAAGCGTTCGGTTCCGTCTTTCTACAACACCATTTTGTTTTAGTGTTCGGGAAGCTAAAAAAGTATTTGATATGCCAACTTAGTCCAAATAAGTTCCTAGCACCTTGTTCTTTATTAAGTACCATTATCTGTACAAATTGTCTGTACTGTCAATTGAAGTTTTACTTGTACATTCTTCAATAGAGAGATAATGATTTGTGGTGCTTCATCCTTTGTTCTGAGAAACTTGACCCATGTAAAACACGAAAAATAATCGACAATCACTAGAATGTACCGCTTACCACCTACACTTTGTACGTGCATTGGATTACAGAGATCCATATGTAACAGAAAAAGAGGTTTGTCAGTGTTCAACTCAGTTTTGCACTTATGAGGCACCCTTTTTCATTTTACAGAGCTCACAAGCTGCACATATATAGTCTTTCTAGAAATTTCATGTCTAGTATTCCTTGAACCAATTTTCCATAAACAATCTTGTTCAGATTTTTATAGTTCATGTGTGAGAGACGACGATGCCATAAAACATTTTGTTTTGCTGAATCCTTTGACATTGAACATACTTTAGGATCAACCTTTAGATTAAGCAAGTCAGTTGTATACAGGTTTGATTTCCTAGAACTGGCTAAAAGCCCTTTTCCATCTTTACTCTCTATACTGCATTTCTTCTTCTTGGAGTTCACCTCTAGATCCTTATCACAGAACTGTCTGATGCTAAACAAATTATGACTCAATCCCTCCACATACGACAACTTATTGATCATTAAATTATCATCAACAATATCTTTGTGACCAAGAATCGAAGAGAATTGATCATTTCCAAAACGGACAATTCCTCCAAATCTTTCCTTGAAATTAGTTAATAAATCATTTGATCCCGTCATATGTTTAGAGCATCCTGAGTCTAAAAACCACATATGACGTCTTGCCTACAATAAAAAAATTCTTAGTTTTAGGTATCCATCTCCCTATGGGTCCTTTTTAGTTAAAATACATTTTGAACACATGATATGATCCGAACAAGGAATTAGTAGGTTTAGTAGGAATAGAATCATTTCCACTAAAAGTAAAGCAACACAATTTATCACCAGCCAAGTTAATTAAATGTCGAAATGAGTAAACTTTGATAGGAAATTTAACATCAAAACAAGTATTGTTTACAAATTGCTTGACACTGTTAGTAACATTGATCCTTTTCTCATTTTAGTACAAGATTAAAATCATTTTATGGGATCTACATCAGACAAAGATCTCCTAAATCTCCAAACTTTAAAAACTTTATGATTTCAATTCCGATCTAAAACATGAGAATAATATCTATTAGTAGATGTAGATTGAGAAGCATTTTATCCTTTTAGAATTATTCTTTGAATAATAGGTATGTGTAGGAACATTTAACTTTGAACACTGTCCTTTGAAAACTTTGACAGGTTCTTCAATTTTGTTTTTCCCTTTGTCAACAAAGTCAAGATGACTTGGGAGTTTAGCATTGAAATCAAGCTTAACAACATTTTCATCTTTACTTTCTGAAGTATTCATCATCTTTGAAAATAACTGTTCAGATGGAAACACTTTTGCTTTTGAAAACTTTGTTTGATCTAAACAATATTGTTCATCTGAATCTGAATTTGTATCAGCAAAACGTATAATAGGTTTTCTAACAAATTCATCAATTTCACTTCGACCCTTAGACTTTGGAAGATTTGATGGATCTATCTTTGGAAAATAAAAACAATTTCCCATATAAGCTTTGAAGGAAGAAGCATATGAATCATTTGAATTGTTTAAAGAAATAATATGTTCTGATTCTAAACTGTCTTCTTGAATTTTCAAAAGTTGGGATTCAAGATCAGAATTTTTTTTTAAAATGAATCCTTTTCCATTTCAAATGAACTTCTTTCTTCTTTAAAACGTTTTTCCAACTGAACATAGGCTTTCTTAAAATAAAATGGAGGCATGTAGACTTTTGGTTCGGTTGATGCAGAAGAAAGTTCTTCATCAGTATATGTACATTCAGTTTCTTTAGGAAAATGAACTTTATCAGAATTATAAGTCTGATTTAAGTCTGAGTAATTAAAAGGAACTTGCATTTTCTCATAATTGTTTCTTTTTTATTCTTGTGAAGCAATATACTCATTAGGTTTTTTAGATTCAGTGAATCTTATCTTATTTTCCGGTCCTAAATTCAAAAACTCAAAATCGTATAACGAAGGAACCTCAGATAAGGCTCTTTTCAACACATTTGGATTTTCAAATTTTAATCCAGTTCTTTTAAAAAATTTTGAATCCTTCGGATTGTTTAGACGAATCGTTCGATAAGCTTGACCTCTTTTATACAAAGTTGTTTCCAACTCAGTATTTTTATCAACCAAAAATTTATTTGTAGCAATCAAGGAATTATTTTTCAATAAATGCTCAATAATTTCAGATTCAAGCACAAAAATCTTATCAGACTTTTCCAAAAATTGATTTTCCAAATTCTTATTTTGTTCAGAAATGTCATCGTTTTCTTTCATCAAATTTTGAGCCCATTGAAAATTGGTAGCATTTTCTTCGTTGATTTAGCAAAGATATTGTCTTTCAAGTTTTAAAATGAGCTCAAGATTTGCAGACTTCTCCTTTTCAATTTTGAGTTGTTTTTGAAAGTCCGTCAATTTGGACATCATTTTTCTAGTTGTTCCAGATAGAAAGAGTTTGATACCTCAGAGTCCTTAGATCCAGATTCCTCGCCATCAAAGTCAACTTCAGCCATTAAAAACTTCAGCCATTAAACAGGTAAGACCTTCTTCTAGGCCTTCATTGTTAGAGAATATAAGCCAATGATCGTCCTCAGCCATGAGAGTTATGCCGGCTTGCTTTTGCTTGGAAAAAATTATACTTGTTATTGTAATAATATGTATTTTTGACGGTTGGCTTCTAGCAATTCTTTGCATAATTACCTTAGTAAACTTATTTAAAACCCTAAAAGTTGTGTTTGTATCATCCCCTACCTTCTACAAATTGTTTCTATACTTATACACTCTTGTAGACTCCCTTGGGACCAACAACTGGTATCAGAGCAGTCTTTATTGCTTATTCTCTTTAAAACTAATATCTTGTTGTTTTAAAATGGCTAATACTAATACAAACTACATTGACAATGGATCTCTTGCTAAACCTTCTAGATTTAGTAAAGATAACTTCCTTGTTTGGAAGGAAATAATGACTCTATTTCTAGAAGGATCAAATCTTAAGATCCCCTACTATGTAGAAAATGGACCATTTGTTCCTACACTTCTTGTCCCTGTAGTTCCTGCAACTACGACTACTTCTGCTATACCTAAAAGACGTATTCCCAAGTCTCTACGTCAATGGAGTGAGGAAGATAAGAATGAACTAACTATTGATTTAAAAGCTAGGTCTATTATTGGAATGTCTTTACCCTATGATGTGTATCACTCAGTCATGAAAATGAGAACTTCTAAATTCATGTGGGATACTCTCTGTATTCAATATGAAGGAACTAGTGAAGTTCAGATAACTCGAAGAATCCACAAGGTGAGACAGCATGAAAGTTTCATGTTTACAAGTATCAGAAGATGAAGAAATCTTAGCTTTGGAACGCATATCCCAATTATCACTCAAACAATGTTGATCACAGTAAGAATGGAGAACAATGGTGGAAGCAGTTTGACGATAAACACAGTAAACTGGAAAATGATTAATTTAATAAGATGAACAAATTCAATTACTTAATGTGCTTGTATTTCATTCAAAGGATAAGCAATTACAATAAGGATCAATACAATATAAGCTCTCGAATTCTCTCAAATCAACCAACATTTAACAATGAAATACACGCTCCTATTTATACAAGATTTAAAATGAAAGTCAAACAGCTAGCCTCTTACAAAGTGACACGTAGGATGAACTCTCTAACATAATTTGTTAGACGGTTAATACATGACATTCAACAGTTGTAATTAATCTTTATGAGTATCCAGAGATGGCTCTGTCTTTGGATGGTCTTTCTGAGAAATAGGCTATCTTCTGGAGTGGTCTTCTAGAGAGTAACACTTTGTCTTCTAGAATGTTCTGTTCATACTTTTACATGAAATTATATTCTAACAATCTCCCCCTAAGTATGAAAACAGAACTCTTACAAGCATTCAGAGAAAGACAAAAGTGAAAATTCATTACATTACTAAAACTGAAATTACAAAATTTGAGTGTACAATTAAGGATTAGAACAATGCCTCTAGAAGACCTCTAATGATGGTATAGAAAGTACTGGTGAGTTCTCTTAGATTGAAGATGCCTTTGAGATGCAGGCCCATATCAATTGCTGCCTTTCTGATCTTCAAATTTGGGTCATCCATCTTCTATATAATGTGCCCATGAATCATCTTTGGAATCGTGAGTCTGGTATGCAAAACAATGATTGCAAGCACTCTATAGTCTAAGTGATCAATTCAGAACACAGATTGCAAACACTCAGTGGTCTTGCCTCAAGAATAAATCTTCAGAGAAATGATTGCTGAAACTCAAGCTTATAATCTTCAAACCAAATACTGAATTAATCATCCAAATTCTGAAGACTTTTCAAATCAGGCTCTTCAGAAATCATCCATTTGACCAATATAGTAAAACTTTGAACAATTGCTGACAAGCTTGAAGAAATGAGCTTTGATGAAATTATAGGGCTATGATAAAAATATCAATACAAACTAAGCAACTTGAGGATGTCGTGAGCGTAGACAATTAAGCACTTCTTGTCTAATGATAAACCATAAAAACCAGTGTTGTCTCAAGCATTATGTGGAAGCTCCAATCTTGAAAAACAGAGAAATTAGACAACAAGAATATATCACATACAAGTGATGAAAATCACTGACTTATATATGATCCGTGAAATCTCTTTGATGAACAATGTCCCCCTTCGAGAATGCATACTTCTCCCCTTACCCAGGTGAATCAGATCTGAACTAATTTCTGAAGTTTACTACAGTTCTGAACATAATACAGGACCTCTGAGTTATAGTCTGACCATTCATTGCAGTTCAGAAGTTTGATAATAATACTTCAGAAGTTCAGAAATACACTTCAGAAGTTAGATAATATACTTCAGAAGTTCAATAGTACACTTCAGAAGTTCGATAATCCATCTTCTGAAGTTTGATAAACCATCTTCTGAAGTCCGATAAACCAATTCAATTCAGAAGTCTGATCATTTGAATTGTTCGATCCAAAAATCTCAGAAACTTAGATTTCCAACAACGATTCTCCAAATTGATTGAGTATAACATGTTCGTAAACATATATCGAGTATTCCTCTTGAACAAATTGGATTGAATTATGCAAATTCATCAAAAACTTATAGAATTTGTCAAGAACAATTCGTTCGAACAAGAACCCTAGAAACTATGTGATTTGGCAAATTAACTCAATAATCCTTGAAATTGATGACTTTCATTGATTCCATATGAATACACAATGATCATAGAATCAATTTGACATGAAAGAACATCAAATTTCGCATCAATTCATCAAACTTCAACAAAAAACTTACTGTTCATCGTAGAGAGAAAAACTTCACTGATTTCATCAACTTCTTCAAATCTGCTGCAATTGATTGATCGTATAAAAAACAAATTGCTTCGATCAAGCTCTGATACCAATTGTTAATCCCATATTACAACAGATCTGATAGATTGCTCAAGGAATCCTCATTTTATTGATATATTGAATATAAGAACACTTACAGGAAACACACACTTACAAATTAAACGACTCTCATATATGAAGTTCAATACCTAATTGTCTAACAACCTCTCTATATATACTATAAAGGTAAAGCTACAGTTACATGTATTTAAATCACAACCCAATTACATTAAGACACGCCATCAAAAACTCTATTAAGAAGTTCTTCAGATCTTCTGAACTATGTTCAGAATTCTGAACTTTGCTCTTCAGAACCACTTCTGAATTGTCTTCATGTCTTCAAAACTTCAGAACTTTCACTTCAGAACTTCTGAATATATCTTCTGAACTTCTGAAGATTACTTTACTTATCTTTGTAGTACTAGTTCAGAACTTCTTAATTATTCATCTTCAGATTCTGAAGTACTTTCCTTTACAAAACATTTCAATCATAGGATTCAAATTCATAGGAATCTTTGGATCCTAACAACTAGTGTGATAGTTGTACGCGAATTCGACTAGCGACAGATGTGTATCCCAACTCCCGCTAAAATCTATCACACATGCACGTAACATATCTTCTAGTGTCTGAATGGTTCTCTCCGATTGTCCATTCGTTTGAAGATGATAGGCAGTGCTCAAGTCCAACCGTGTACCCAATGCTTTTACTCAATGATTGTCCATTCGTTTGAAGATGATAGGCAGTGCTCATTCCCAATCGTGACGTAAAACGAGTATTTCTATCCGAGACGATGGAAATAGGCACCCTATGATGCGTAACAATTTCAGTGATGTAAATTTACGCACTTTTTTCCATACTGAAGTCTTCCCGAATGGGAATGAAATACGATGATTTCGTAAGTCGATCTACTATAACGCATATGGAGTCGTGTCCCTTCCCAGTTTTGGGTAGCTTGGTTACAAAATCCATGGTTATTTGTTCCCATTTCCATTGGGGAATCTCGGGTTGTTGAAGTAGACCGGATGGTTTCTGGTGTTCGGCCTTTACCTTAGCACAAGTTAAGCACTAGTTTACGTACAAGGCAATGTCTTTCTTCATTCCTGACAACCAGTAGCATTCCTTTAGGTCCTTGTACATCTTATCAGCTCCTGGGTGAACCGAATATCTCGATCGATGGCCTTGGTGCAAACTCTATCTTCAAGGTAACGTACCCCATCTGACTTTGTTTGAAATTTATTTTCCAAGTGATGTAGGGTCTCGTTCTTCAAATTCTCTACCTTCAACGCTTCTTCTTGAGCTTCAAGAATTTGTGCCTTTAGATTCGTCTGAACAAACATCCCCATAGCTCGTACCCTTGAAGGTTTCACTATTTCTTTCCTTCTTAATGCGTCTGCTACTACATTAGCCTTACCTGGATGGTACTTTATTTTACAATCATAGTCACTAAGCAACTCAACCCATCTTCTTTGCCTCATATTGAGCATTTTCTGGTCAAGGATGTGTTGAAGGCTTTTATGATCGGTGAATACAATGCATTTAGTGTCGTATAGATAATGTCTCCAAATCTTGAGTGCGAATACTATGGCTCCTAGTTCCAAATCTTGAGTGGTATTGTTCTTCACATGAACTTTAAGTTGCCTTGAAGCAACTGCAATGACTTTATCCTTTTGCATCAACACACATCCCAAACCTTGGTACGATGCATCACAGTAGACCACGAAACTCTCTATGCCTTTTGTCAATGCCAAAATTGGTGCATTACATAGTATATGCTTAAGCATCTGGAATGCTACTTTTTGTTTCTCTCCCAAGTTAAATTTCTTAGCCTTTTGGGTTAATATCGTTAACGATTGTGCAATTTTTGAGAAATTTGCTGAAAATCGCCGATAATAGCCTGCTAAACCTAGAAGTGGATGAATTATCGTCGGTGTCTTTGGAGCTTCCCACTTTTTGATGGCCTCAATTTTTGTCGGATCCACGTGAATTCTCTTCTCATTGACTACGTGGCCAAGAAAATATACCTCGCGAATCCAGAATTCACATTTGGAGTTTTACGTACAATTTTTGTTCTTTGAGTAGTTCTAGTATCATCTTTGGATGTCGTTCATGATCCTCCTTTCTTTGTGACTAAATAAGTATGTTATCTATGAACATGATCACGAACTTATCCAAGTACGGTCTACAGACCCTATTCATTAAGTCCATGAAGACAACTGGTGCGTTTGTTAGCCCAAAAGGCATAACTAGGAACGCCCAATGGCCGTAGATAGTTCTAAATGACGTCTTGAGAATATCCTCCTCATGGACCCTCATTTGATGACAATCAGATCGGAGTTGGTCGAACATATCGTCAATCCAAGGAAGAGGGTATCGGTTTTTGATGGTAAACTTATTGAGTTCTTTATAATTGATGCACATTCGTGATGATCCATCTTTCTTTTTGACGAAGAGAACTGGGGCTCCCCATGGTGAACAATTAGGTCTTATGAAACCTTTATCGAGCAGCTCTTGGAGTCGTCTTGACAATTCTTGCATTTCTGATGGTGCCAATCGATAAGGTGATTTCACCACGGGCACGTCTACCGGAACTAAATCAATGTGGAATTCAACTTGTCTTGGTGGGGATAGTCCGGGTAACTCATATGGGAATACCTCGGGAAAATCCTGAACTATAGGAAGATCTTAAATGCGTTTCTCTTCGGTCTCCTTATCCACAACGTGTGCCAAAAACGTAATGTAGTCCTTCCTCAAGTATTTTCGCATTTTCATACGCGTCACTATTTTAATATTCTTTCTGCGTTTCTCTCCATGTACTTTGAGTATTTCTCCTTCGGGTAGTGGAACTCGAATGATCTTTTCAGAGCAGCAATTTTCAACTCGGTTTTTGGACAACCAATCCATACCCACAATTATATCAAAACTTCTTAACTTGATTGGAATTAGGTCTATACTAAACCTTTTTGCCAAATTTAAGGTATAGTCTATAATTACGTCCGTGGCCCTAATTTCCTACTCGTTAGCATATTCAATAACGTATACCTCTTTCAATTTTTGGGATCTTAAGTTTATCTTTGACCTAAATTCTAGCGATACATAACTCCTATCTGCTCCAGAATTAAACAGTACTGATGCATAATGATCGCTTAGAAGAAACGTACCTGTGACCATGTCCGGATTTTGTCTTGCTTCTTCTGCCCCAATCTCGAATACTTGACCTCTTGTCTGACCTCCTGGATTCCCTTGATTGGTTGGTTGTGCTTGATTAATATTTGGTCTTCGATTTAGTCTCGGACATGTGTTTCGAAAGTGATCTGGACTTCCACACTGGTGACATGTTCGTCTTTCGCCACTCCTACAATCCTTAGAAAAATGGCCTGCCTTATTGAATTTGAGGCAAATGATGCATCTTCCACCATGATGGTTATTGCAGTTATCACACTTAGGGTACGTTCCCTTTCCTTTATCTACTGCCTGTGTCAGGATCCCATAGTTCCCTGTTACTTTCTGATTTTTACTCTTCCTTCCTCCAAACTGTCTTTTCATGGGTTCCTCCATCTTTCTCTAACCTTGAGCTCTGTCTCTTGCAAATATCCCCGAACGATTAGCATTGTTGGTGAGCCTGGTTGCCAAATTCACCGCATCTAGAAGGGTTTTTGGGTTTGCCGAAGTAACGTCCCTACGTAATTCAGGAGATAAACCCAGACGTACCTATCGACTCGATTTTCCTCAAGTGTCACCAAATGTGGTACCATCTTTGCCAGCTCATGGAAACGCGTAGTGTAAGAATCTATGTCATTTCCCTTCATTTCATTATTCCATAGCTCCACTTCCAACTTCTGGATTTCGCTCCTTGGGCAGTATTTTTCCTTGAGCATATTTTTGAACTCCTCCCATGTAAGACAGTTGGTTGCTTTCCAGTGGGTGTTCCACCACGTCAATGCTCGTCCTTGCAGTAGACAAGCTTCAAACTGCACTTTGTTTCCTTTCGTGCACTTGATGATGTGAAGAACGAACTCCATATCATCGATCCAAGATAGTAATCCAACAGCTCCTTCGGTTCCATGGAATTCTTTAGGATTACAGGTCCTGAAAGTCTTGTATGTGCACTCTTTGTTCCTATTTGCGTCGGATCTTGGGTTGTTTCTTTCATTAGCGTTCAGACCTGCTGCCACTTGGCTAACGATGTTTGGGAGTGCTGCCACGAGTTGTTAAGATACAAGTCATCGGGGTCTTCTCTCCTTGGAGGCAGTCTTAAGGCATAGGTTCATAAGGGAATTTGGTCATATTATTGTTACTATTATTATTATCGTACAAGTTCTACTGAACTAGGTTATGAATATCACATAGCCTGAGGGGTCAGCAAAGTACTTAGTGGGGGAGGATGAATGAGGCATAGTGAACTATGGCATTAACAAACTTTATTTCTAAGCGTGCTATAGTAAATATCAAAATCATGAAATGCTTATGCAAACTCACACACAAGACCGTGCTTTTCATATTTGAGTAAGAAGTTTTTATTTTAGTCCAACTTCCTCCTTATACATACTAAATTAGACATAGGTGATCAGGCTTTGCCTAATTATAGTATGCTAAGTCGGTACCTATCCTAGTTGTACTAGTAGTAAGCTTTAGGTTTGAAGTTCGTTTAGGAAAACAATTTTTGAAAACTTTTGGTTATAGTGTATGGTTTTCATAGAAAAACCGACATTCTCTATAACCTAAGGCTCTGATACAAAATCTATCACACCCCGCTAAAGCGGAAACACGAGGTACGATAGCTCATAATTTCATAGCAATAGGAAATATACAACACCAACCATTCATTCAAACCATAAAAACGGTAAATTCAAAGTTACAAAATTACAACCCAAAGTTTTAACAGTAACCGGAAAGAAGTAGCATTTTAACATAACAAGTTTTTAAATAGAAAGTCTTGGGTTGATGTTGATACGCGTGCACAACTAAGTGTTATCATTTACCTTCTTAACCCCTGAAAAGCACGTTAAAATACAATGTCAACTACAAAGAGTTGGTGACTTCATCGGTTCTTAATTTCGAAAAACAAATTTTCATCAGTTGTAAATGTAATTGATTATGCATTTAAAACGCGTAAGAAATTCCTATTTAGGTAGTATTGCAAGACACTTTGTACTCCTAGTAAACATAAATGTTGAGCCACTACTAAATCTTCTGACAACTACGCCCTTTATATTTCTCGAACTACCTCAGCGGTGAAATAATCCACATGTGTAGAACTCGTGTTATTAGCAGAGTTCACCACTACTCGTCAGTAATAGGTGGGATTGTCAATCCAAATAGCGCTATCCACTAAACTATCGGCCCATTTAGAGTTAATTAGTGGTGTCACCTTTTTTGGACTTAACGTTTTTAACTCAAACTCATACTACTAGTGTACATGCCTTAGTGCCACACTCAAACATTTTACAAGTGTTAACATCAAAACATTTTCGAATTTCAATTTATAACATGCTTTTCCCCCAAAAATCGTAATTAATATATTAAAAGGGGCCGTGAATACTCACTTGATGATAGCGGAAAAAAATAAGCTTGGCGGCTTGATAACTTATCCGGCTCTACGCTCTTCCTGTAAGAATGAAATACATCATTAGCTTTTCGGGTCTAACTAAAAACTACAACTTGTCTAGTCACCTTCACATCTTATAAAATGCCCTAATTTAGTCCTTAAGTTTAAGTAACAGAACAAGCAAGTTATTTCTCTTAAAATTTTCAAAGGTTTATAAAATTTTGACCAAATGTCCTCTTTTTGAAACAGATTCTGATGGCAGAATCCTTTGGGCTCAAAGATGGCCACTTCAATGTACTTTCCAAGTGGATAAAATTATCCATCTTTTTATATGTTTTAGAATACTCAGTTAGGGGTATTTTGGCCAAATATCACGAATTTTAAAGGTGTTAAAGAGGCTTAAACAATTTTTACAAAATAAGGTGACACACCTCCCAAACAGATTACACTAGTTTTATGTTACAGCCTTTTGAGGGGTCTAAACTCATGATTTCTCGGGGTTTCCATGAGTTTTGAAGGAGTTATGGTCATTTGATTATGCATGCTCAAATATGTCAGCTTTGGATAGATTGCACACTTATTTTGTTTTAGATGGCTGAACCCCCAAATCTTCATATTTGTGAGTGAGATCAGCTGCATTTAAAAGATAAATCATTAAGTAAACTCCAGAAAGAAAAATCAAACATTTTGGATAGATAACCAAGGAGATGTGGTCGTTCAAAGTAGGGTTTACCTACTGTTGAACTCACTGTTTGCACACTTAACTTAATCTGAGTGATTGAGGGGTCAAAACTTAATCTTTTTGTATGATTCCACTTGGATTAGAACCCCAACTCAGAGAATAAAATTTTAGAAAAAGGTTCATAGCATTTGGACTAATATTTTGAAGCTTATGGGCGACATAAATACCAACAGGTAATCTGTCAGCACCAAAATCCCATTTTCAAAGAACAAAACCCACATGCAAGGTGATTTACATACTTTTCTTGAGTTCTATTGCTTGGGTCATGGATTACCACCTATTGTAAAGACATTTATCATGTATTGGTGTGTAATATACCCTTAGAACAAGAGAAAACTGTTGGAGTGAAGAAGAGCAAGTTTTAGAGTAGAAACATGAATTTTACACCCAAAATTGAAAAGAAAAATGCAGAGATGGAGTTCTTACCTTACTTGGATGATCAAAGCACTTAAATTTCTTCAAGAAATTGCTAATTTAGAGGGTTTCTGTTGGATTTCTTGGCTGGATTTAGTAGAGAGAAGAAGAGAGCAAAAGAAAGGGTTTTTAGAGAAAAAAAAGTGAGAAATGAGATAAATGGGAAGAAATTAGGGTTTTTGTATGAGGAGTGTGATGGGGGGAAGGGGAATGCCAGCCACATGGGGCCCAACCCATGTTCTAATTTGTTTTTTAACTAAATAAAAGCCCATAATTTAAACAATTGTCGTCCAAATTTTAACAATTTGCAAAGTATTTGAGGTAAAAACCCTAAAACACATTCTTATGCGTTGGTTAATAAATTTTAAACTAGAATTTATGTGTTATGAAAAGAAAACAATACATTTTATATAAATTTAGTGTTAGTTGATGCATTTGGCATTTTATAAGATGATTTGGTCCGTTACAGGCCGTAATCGGGTTCTCTAAGCAACTACTGGAAATCCTAGCAATTTATGCTTTAACTATTCTAATTAGGTCTTAATCATGGTAATTTCTTTATGCTAACGCTTGTATAAGCTTATCGGATTCTAACTTGACAGTCTCAGTTTTCCAGATGTCACAGCGTCGCTTGTATTAAATGTCGATTGATTTGGAGAGAACCTGGGAGATTATTTTGTGCATATTGTAATCATTCGATTTACTGAGTGAAATACAAATATCTTTCAAGTGATATGAATCTGTTCTTCTATCTCAATTAACCAGTTCTAGTTTGATTGTTGATTACTAATTACTTCTGCTTACTCTTCATTATATATAAATTATAATCAACATCTATTGAGTGATAATTGGGATCTGTGTTCCAACAATTAGTATCAGAGCCACGTAATCAATCTATTGATTAGCCGATCAAATCCCCTACGCAACTAGAATTTTTTTTCCAGTGTTTAATTATTGTTTCTCATTCTACCCTGTTTTCAAAAAATTTGAAAATCAGTGGTTCTTCGCAATTAATTATGTAAATAGTGATTATCTCTCCACTATTTTCAACTTTTTGATTGATTAACTTCAATTTCAAATTTCCAATTTCTCTTTATTCTCTTTCTACAATCTCCTGTTTTCTGAAATTGGCTAATTCAAATCGAAACTGAAACGCAATGTATAGTTCTGGTTCTCCAACCAAACCTCCAACTCTAATCATGGAAGAGTACCCTCAGTGGAAAATACATAAGATAAATTTCTATGAAGGTTTAGATTTAGATCTCTACTCCTCTGTGCTGAATAGGCCATTTGTTCCAGCTGTGACGGTTCCTAGAATTCCTGCCACTGCTAAAATACCTTCTCAGCGAGTCCCAAAAGAGAGGAAGGACTAGGATGAAGAAGACAACAAAAAGGTTGAGATCGATCTCAAAGCAAAGAGTTCTGATCATGGCAATTCCCAATAACCTCTTTCAGTCCTTGGACTCATGTGCAACTGCAAAAGAATTATGGGATCAACTGGCTAAGGAACTAGAAAGTGGAGCAAAGATGAAGAAACACAGAAGAGCATAAGCTTTGAATGAGTACAAGAGTTTTCATGCACCGCTAGAAGAGACACTGGAACAAACATTTCACAGATTTAATACTCTGATTAATCTATGCAAAAAATGCGACATTGTTAGATCGCAAGAAGACAACAATGTCCTCTTCCTTAAGCGTCTGAATGAAGAATGGTCAAATTTGTCAATGTCTCTTCAGGCTAATTAGGATTTGGAGCAATGGTCGCTGCACGACATATTTGAAACTCTTCAATTCCACGAGAAGGATGTTCAGCAGAAGAAACTGAATGTTGGTGGTCCTCTTACCCTTAATCATAGGGATCAAGCAGAAGAACCAAAGAAGCGGAGAAGAAAGGAAAAAGCCAAGATTCTGGTGTCAGAAGCCGATACAGAATTTGGATCTTTCGGTTTCAGAAGATGATGAAATCAGTGCCTTTGCTGAATCTCTGGCTCTGATCACCAAACAATTCCCTAGGAAGTTTGGAAATAGATCTTATCAGACCAGAGAAATATCCGACTACAGATGTGAACGACCAAGTCAAATCTATGTTCCTAGACAAGAGGCCCTTCTAGTTAAGAACAAGAAGAAAGAGAGGAAGGAGAAGTTGAGTCAGAAGAAGGATGTAAGATACAGATGTGGCAAACCTGGTCATTACTCCAAGGATTGCAAAGGAGCTCTGGTCAAGGATGACCTGTACTATAAGAACAAATATAAGTACAATAGAGATGAAAGAGCAAAGATGGCTGATATAGAGAACTGGTGTTCTGACCAATCAAGCGATGCAGAACTCATGTTCTGCGGCATGGCCATGGAGAATGATGCAGAGGAACAGATATTTGAAACTCCGGTTTGTTCTACTTCTGGACAATCTGAACTTGAAAACAATATTTTTAATCTTACTCAAGGATTTGAAATTCTTAGACAGAAGCTCTCATCTGAAAAACAGAAGAGGAAAGCTCTTGAAAAATCTTTTGAACTTTTGGAAAAAGAAAGAAACATTTTCAAAAGAGAAGTAGAGGTTCTGATTGAAGAAAAATTAAAACTCTCTGTAGAAATTGAAAAACTTTTAAAACATAAAGGTTCTACAGAGAGTATCCATAAAAAGGAGATTGATGAGTTTAAACAACTTCTAAAACAAAAGGATAAAGAGATAGAAGAAAAAGAAAGCGACATATTGAACTCTGTAGCACTTAAAAAATTATTTTTAAAAGGAAAGGGAGTTTTTGCATATAAACCTTCAGAAGAAGGAGCTCTTGATAAAAAAATATCAAGACGCTCAAGATATTCATGAAAAATAGATATGTAAATAGATAAGGTTGGTCTTGGTTTTGATGACCTTGAGCCCTCTACATGCAAAAACAGATCTACCTTGGAATCCGTATTCCACGTGGGAAAGGAACAAAAACCTTTTTTTCCAGTCCTATATGAACACTCTGTTTTCAAAGTATCAAAATATGAAAATGGAAATAAAGTTTGAAATTGGAGTATAACAACATCAAATACTCTTCTGAACGAATGTTGATCCAAACTCCTCTTAGTGATTTGAATAGGATTCCTCTCTTACTTACTGAAAATTCCATTCATAGGATAATGTTCGTATTCAACGATAGCATACATTTACTACGCTCAGTGATCGCTGAAGTTAGGAACATCATCCTATCCTTGAAGATCTGAGGAACAACACTCACACCATAAAGCCATTCAACGAATGTCAAACGCATAGCTGAAAAACAAAGATGGATAGCTCGTGATCTGAAGCGGTTCAGTGAAGGCAATGTTCATCTACATGAAGTGTGAGATCTTGCAAAGCCTCAGTGATACCTAAAGACTTCATCCTTGATGTCTCTGGTTCAATGATCAAGTGGGGCCTACTCAGCAAGATCAATGTTGATCCAATCCTCGATGCACAAAAATCAAACCTCAATACCTTGTCAGAAAAGAATGAACGGATTGTCTCTTATGTCCCCATCAAATCTGATTTGGTTACTATTCATATTTGGCCAAAATCATGGTTGTCTTTTGGACAAAGCACAAGTCTCAAATAGAAACTTGACACATGGAATATACCTTTTGCTTTGCATTAAATTCAATGGGTATAAATATATGAAGAATCGTTCTTCAACTCTTCAACTTCAAGCACACATATTCTCTCCTTAAACCTCTGCTGCTTTTTCTATCCTTCCTTGTGCATCAAACTTAGTGATTTCTTAAGTTGTAATAGAATAGATTTTAATACTTATTGTTATTCCGCTAAACCTCAACTTTAGAAAATCCAATTTCTGAACCTCAACCTGCAATTTCTTAACAGATGCCTTCTAAAGTTAGATATTCATTCAGAAATTGAAGCTGCAGCTATACTTGATGAATATGATTCATTGGATAATGTTTCTTCTGCTCAACCACTTCCAAATGTGAACAAATGGACAAGAGATCACCCTGTTCATCAAATTATAGGTGATTCCTCGTGTGGAGTAAAAACCATATCTCCAATAGCAAATGCATGTCTATATGTGAACTTTTTAAGCAGCATTGAGCTTAAGAAACCTAGTTAGGCACTTCAAGAATTAGACTGGATTCTAGTAATGCAAGATGAGCTAAACCAATCAGAAAGGAACAAAGTCTGGAGGCTCATTCCAAGATCCAAGGGCAAATCTGTAATAGGAACCAAATATGTATTCAGAAATAAGAAGGATGAAAATGGAATTGTTGTAAGAAACAAAGCTAGACTTGTAGCAAAGGGATATTGTCAACAAGAAGGTACAGATTATGATGAGACTTTTGCACCTGTAGCAAGACTGGAGGCTATCAGAATCTTTCTAGCCTATGCAGCACATAAGAACATGAAAGTCTTTCAAATAGATGTTAAATATGCATTTCTGAATGGGATTCTTCATGAATAATTAAATGTTGATCAACCAGAACGCTTTGAAAGCAAAGAGTTTCCATATCATGTATATATCCTTGACAAAGCTTTGTATGGACTTAAATAGGCTCCTAGAGCATGGTATGAGACACTTACAACATTCATTCTGAAATCCAAATTCAAGAGAGGTATTATTGATACAACCTTATTTCTGAAAAAGCAAGGTGATGATTTATTCTTGATACAAATTTATGTAAATGATATAGTATTTGCTTCTACTAATGCTCAATTTTGTAAACACTTTGAGACTATTATGGAAACTGGGTTTGAAATGAGTATGATGGGAGGTTGACCTTCTTTCTTGGTCTTCAAGTGAAACAAATCCCCACAGGGATATTCATCAACCAAGCTAAGTATGTAATTGATTATCTTATGAAGTAAAATATGTCTGATTGTTCAAGTATTAAGACACCAATGGCCACTGGAACTAAACTTGATCCAGATTTAAGTGGTAAATCTGTTGATCAGAAGAATTACAGAGGTATTATTGGGTCTTTAATTTATCTTATAGCTAGTAGACCAAATAATATGTTTGCTACATGCATTTGCGTCCGGTATCAGGCAAATCCGAAAGAATCTCACCTGCTTGCTGCTAAAAGAATTCTTAATTATCTAAAAGGATCTCCTTCATTGGGTCTTTGGTATACAAAGAATTCTGGGTTTGAGCTAACAGCATTCATAGATGCAGTCATGGTGGTTGTTAGTTATACACGAAAAGCACATCTGGATCATGCCAATTTCTAGAGGATAGGCTAGTAAGCTGGTCTTCTGAGAAGCAAAATTGTGTCTCAACATCAACTATAGAAGCTGAGTATGTTACTGCAGCTATATGTTGTTCACAAGTGATTTAGATGCAAATACAATTGAAGGACTATGGCTACACCTTCAAGAAAATACCTCTGTATTGTGATTCAAAGAGTGCCATAACCATCACAACTAATCTTGTTCAACACTACAAGACAAAGCATATTGAGATAAGGTATCACTTCATTAAGAATCGTGTTGAAAAAGGTGATATAGAAATGCTTTTTGTTCAGACAGATATCAGTTAGCTGACTAATTCACTAAGGCTCTTGATGAGAAAATATTTATTTTTCTTGTGAGTAAGTTAGGTATGATGAATTGTGACAACTGTCAAAATTCGAGCGTTCAGGTTAGCTTCTATTAAGTTTATTAGTGTTTATATAGATTAATTTTAAGAATAGGAGTTAGTTGGTTTAGAATGGCCGAAAAATCCCTAGCATTTCCGGTAGTCGCTTAAAATGTCCGGTTCCGACCCGTAACTGTTCGAAACATCCAATACAATGCCAAATGCTCTAAATTACACCCAATTTATATAAAATATATAGTTTTAGTACTTTATTTATGAAACTTTTTATTTTGTTAGAAATTAACCATTTTAGGGCCTACATTTTGAGAAAAAGGCCAAAAATTGAGAAAATGGACTTCCAATTTAGCATTTTTGGGCTTAAAATAATTTTAGAAGATTTTTTTTGGGTTTTGGGTGGGGCCCATCACCATGCCCCCCCCCCCCCCTCTCTTGTCCCACATATGAAAATGTTTTTTTTTCATTTCTCCTCTCATTAGCTCACTTTCAAATTCAAAACCTTTCTCTCTCTCTCTAAAAACAAAGTGACATATTCACTTCTCTCTTCTATTCCGCTCTAAAATTTAAACTCAGCCATTTTCATCAAATATCTTCATCAAAAATCAAGATCAAACAAAAATTTAGAAGCTCTAATCACCATCCAAAAATTTTGAAGCTCTAATCACCATCCAAAAACTTAGAAGCTCTAATCACCATCAAATATGTTAAAATATCATGAATCTTCTTTCTACAAGTTTATTTATTGAGTTGGGGTTCTAATCCAAGTGGTCTCACTCAAAAACATTGTGTTTTGACCCCCCAAATGCTCATAACAAATCATGTGTGCAACTGGAAGTTCAACAGTAGGAAAACCCTACTTTGAACAACGATAACTCTTTGAATATTCTTCCAAATAACTTGATTTTTCTTCTGGAAGTTAACTTAATGAGTTACCGTTCAAATGCCACTGATTTTATTAAAAAATATGGTGATTTGGGGTTCCAACTAATTGAAACAAAATGAGTGTGCAAACTGTCAACCAATGACAGATTTGTGCATGCATGTTCAAATGGCCATATCTCTTTCAAAACTCAATGAAAAAAGGATGCCTTTCTTTTGAGAGTTAGTTTTATGAGTTATATTCAGTTTGCAAGTGGAATCACTTAAAAATATGGAGTTTTGACCTTCCAAACACCTAAAATACTTTAGGTGTGCAATCTGTGAAACCACCAGTAGCTAAACTCTACTTTGTGTGTTAGTATCTCCTTTGTTATTTGTCTTTAATGCATGATTCTTCTTCTAAAACTTTCTTTTATGAGTTAGGAGTCATATGAATGCGGTTTCATTCAAAAATATGAAGTTTTGTGGCATTAACCAATTTATTAAGGTTAAGTGTGCGATCTGTCAGCTAATGACATAATTGTGCATGCAACTTTGTAGTGCCATATCTCCTTCATAACTTCTTCAAAATCAGTGATTCTTATCTCAAAAGTTTCATTTATGATTTATGATTCCAATCCAACTAGAATTTCTAGAAAACACTAAGTATAATCCTCAAATGAGTGAGTTACTAACATGGTGTAATCTGTCATGCCAGTTGTGACCCTTTGCATTGCATAAATTATTTGAATCATTTTTACATGTCCAAAATTCATAAAATTTGGTCACAATCACCATAACCCAGTACTATATCACATATAAAAATATGGGAAGCTATGTCATTTTGGAAGTCTCTACATTTTGATCATTTGGAGTACTACAAGTTTCTGTCCAGAAGTGAAATTCTGGAATTTCTTGATTTTAACAATTATTGATCATTTGATGGTTTATAACACAACTTACGGTATAAATTACTATATTAACGAGCATATGTGCATTAGGTATAATTGGACTATAGACAATCAAGTTGGATGTATGTGGACATTTATAAGCTTAAGACTTATTCACTTCCATAAGGAGTTTTAGACCCATAAGTGATGGTTTTGAGCATTTCTCTTTGTTAGGGAATTGTTAGGCCTTTGGGTGGGGATCGGATCGTGCTTTTGAGTAGCGGAGCTTGCAAAGGTGAGTATTCACGGCCCCTCTTTTTAAATGTTTATACGTTTGGGGTGTAAAGCATGTTGTTTTAATGGAAATTGAATTGATTTATATTGATTTAACGAAAAGCATATAAATCATTGTTATGAGCAACTATTTATTACACAAAATGATATGTTGAGTTATGTAAAGTCCCCGTGGTACACTACTATTTAACTCTAAATGAGCCGATGATATTTGTGGATAGCGCTATTTGGTTGACATACCCACCTAACTGGCAAGTAGGGGTGCACTTTATCAATTAAGAATGCTCTACACATGTGGACTTTAGGTCCACCGCTGAGGTAGTTCGTGGGGCGTAGAATGTCGAGTAGGCTTAGAAGTGGCTCAATATTTATATATCATGTGTAACGGTAAATTTGTATTTTTGCTCATGAATTTTTAAAACTTTAAAGTTGATGCGAACTTCTGCTTCGCTATTTCTATTCCTTGCATATAAAATGCTTTGTGCATATGAAAAACTCGTGAACTCACCAACTCTTTGTAGTTATGTATGGATGGTTTAAAATACGTTGTGAAACCTAGAACTGTCGTACCTTGCAAACAAAATACGTTTTATGTTTTAATTATGTATGGATGGTTGGTGTTTATATTCCTATTGTTGTGAAACCTAGAACTGTTGTACCTCGTGTTTCCGCTTTAGCAGGGTGTGACAGACTTGGTATCAGAGCCTTAGGTTATAGAGATCACCAGTTTTCTAACAAAAACCATGCACTATAACCAAAATTTTCAAAAATCAATTCTTTAGATAAATTTAAAAATTTTAAAAACTTAATATTAGTATAATTAGAATAGGCATCGTTCTAACATACATTAATTAGGCAAAGCCTGATCACCTATGTCTAAATATGGTATGAATAAGAAAGCATATGCCTTAAAATACGTTGATGTTTATATTTCTATACCTTGCATATAAAATACGTTGATGTTTTAATTATGTATGGATGGTTAGTGTTTATATTCCTATTGTTGTGAAACCTAGAACTGTCGTACCTCGTGCTTCCGCCTTAGCGGGTGTGACAGACTTGGTATCAGAGCCTTAGGTTATAGAGAACACCAGTTTTCTAACAAAAACCATGCACTATAACCAAAATTTTTAAAAATCAATTCTTTAGATAAATTTAAAAAATTTAAATACTTAATATTAGTATAATTAGAATAGGCATCGTTCTAAGATATCATAATTAGGCAAAGCCTGATCACCTATGTCTAAATATGGTATGAATAAGAAAGGATCTGCCTTAAGTTATACTAAAAGTAGGCATAGATTGGAAACCTCTTATTTCAAATTGAAAATATGATTTTTTTATGTGAGTTCACATGTGTATTATAAAATGTTTCTGACATTTGTTAAAAAAAATTCTTTTATATATCACAGCATTATGTCGTCATCCGAACTTGACCCAGATGAGTCCGGTTACGTTACCGGCCGAGTTAGGAGTGACGACCCGAATCACGACGATTATAACCCATCCGAGCATAGCTACAAGGAGGATACCGCTGACTCCTCCGCTCGATCACTTACTCCTATGCATGTACCTTCACCCGCCGGCGAGGGTACATCTCGAGGGACGAGGACAATAAGAACCGCTCGAAAGCGTGTTCTCCCTCGTCGGAGTGTGACTTTTACAGTTCCTGCCGTACCTTCGGGGGAACCGTCACAGTCACGATCCCGGTCACGAAGTATTACTCCTCCTCCCCCGGCTATAGGAGTCCCTGTACCATAGCCACAGGGTATGACCGCGTTGGAGCGCGCGTGGACCTCAGGGATGGCTAATGAAGTAGAGCTCCACAGGCATATGTTGGACCATTATCGGCAATCCATAGACGACATCATAACGGTCTTGCACACACATGACGAGTTTACGAATAGAGTCATGGAGGTTGCCCTTGATGCTGGAGGATGCACACTTACATAGAGTGGGTGATAGGAGCTCTGGTGATCCTATTAGGAATATTGATTTGGTTGGTGATGCATTAGTAAACCTATTTAGGCAAAGCTTTTGGATTAAAAACACTTTTATTTCGGTCTTGTTTATTCTAAGTTGTAAACAATTTGCTATCTTTTGGGATTTGTATTTTGAAACTTGTGATGAATGATTTGTGTTATGCTTATGAAAGATATCCATGTTTCATGGTATATTTCTTGATTTTATGTCTAGTTGATTGATATTAGACGTACAATATATTATAAGCTTGAGCTTAGTAAGTAGAATTAGATCGGAATTAGTAATAGAAATCTGATCGAAACTCAATTTGAAAAATTGTGTTTTAGATCAATGCCTCCAAGAAGACAAAATCCCGATGTTGCACGATAGGTATCCGAATAGCTCATGGCAGCGCTACCAGGTATTGTTAGCCAAGTAGCAGCTGGTTTAAACGCTAATCAAAATAAAAATCAGGGACCTGGAGACAGGGGATGTACGTATAAATCCTTTAGGAGTTGTAATCCTAAAGAATTCCACGGAACTGAAGGAGCTGTCGGTTTATTAGCCTGGATTGAGAGTATGGAGTCCGTCCTCCACATCAGCAAATTTACGGAAGGAAACAAATTAGAGTTTGCTACTTGTTTATTGCAAGGACAAGAATTGACTTGGTGGAACACTCAAGTGCAAACTAGAGGTCGGGAAGCAGCAAACAGTCTTACATGGGAAGATTTCAAAAGAATGCTGAAGGAAGAATATTGCCAAGGAGTGAAATTCAGAAGCTGGAAGCAGAGTTGTGGAATCACGAGATGAAAGGGAATGATATAGACTCTTATACTGCCCGTTTTCATGAGCTGGCAAAAATGGTACCACATTTGGTAACACCTGAAGAAAACTGAATCGATAGATATGTTTGGGGTACGAGGAGATGTTACTTCGGCAGACCTGAAAACCCTACAGCAAGCGGTGAGTTCGGCAACCAGACTCACCAATAACGCTACTCGTTCTGGATTGTTTAGAACAGACAAGGCATTAGGAAAAAGGAAGATGGATGAACCTGCAAGGAGACAGTTTGGAAATAGGACGGGCAAGGAGCAAAGAACGTCAGGAAATTATGGAATTCAGGCATCGACAACAGATAAAAGAAAAGGGACGTACCCGAAGTGTGATAAATGTAATAATCATCATCAAGGGAAATGCATTACTTGTCTCAAGTGCAACATGAGAGGCCATGTTGCGAAGGAGTGCAGGGTTGGTGAGAAGAGAGCATGTTATGAATGTGGGAGCACAGATCATTTCAGGAACAGGTGCCCAAGACGGAATTGGAGGCCAGACACTAGGCAACCGCAACTAGCAAATCAAGGGAACCAAGGAAATCAAGCACGAGGTCGGGTATTTGAAATTGGAGCGGAAGAAGCAAGATAGAACCCAGATGTAGTTACAGGTACGTTTCTTCTAAACGATCATCATGCATCCGTACTATTTGATTCTGGAGCAGATAGGAGTTTTGTGTCATTAGATTTTAGACCAAAGATAAATCTGAGGCCTCAAAAGTTGAAAGAATCATACGTAATTGAATATGCCAACGGTCAAGAATGTAGGGGCAACAATGTAATAATGAACTGCACTATAAACTTGGCTAGTAGGGATTTCCGTATAGATTTAATCCCGATTAAACTAGGAAGTTTTGACATAGTCATGGGCATAGATTGGTTATCCAAAAACCGAGCCGAAATTTGTTGCTCCGAAAAGATCGTTCGAATTCCGTTACCCGAAGGGGAAAACTCGAAGTACACGGAGAGAAACCCTGGAGGGGTATTAAAATAGTGACGTGTATGAAGATGCGTAAATATTTGAGAAAGGACGGCATTGCATTTTTGGCTCATGTGGTAGATAAAAATAACAAAGGGAGGAGCATTCAAAATCTTCCGATAGTACGAGATTTTCCTGAAGTATTCCCAGATGAGTTGCCCGGGTTACCCCCGCAAAGACAAGTTGAGTTTCACATAGAGTTAGTTCCGGGAGCCGCACCTGTAGCAAAATCACCTTACCGGTTAGCGCCGTCAGAAATGCAGGAATTATCAGAACAACTTCAAGAATTACTCGATAGGGGATTCATCAAACCCAGTTCTTCACCTTGGGGAGCTCCAGTTTTATTTGTCAAAAAGAAGGATGGATCTTTTCGAATGTGCATTGATTACAGGAAACTCAACAAGTTGACAATCAAGAACCGGTACCCTCTTCCTCGAATCGATGACTTATTTGAGCAACTTCAAGGTGCTACATACTTCTCGAAGATCGATCTTAGGTCTGGATATCACCAAATGAGAGTTCGAGAAGAGGATATTCCCAAAACAGCGTTTAGGACTCGTTACGGTCATTACGAGTTCCTAGTTATGCCCTTCGGGCTAACAAACGCACCGACAGTCTTCATGGATTTGATGAATAGAGTATGTCGACCATACCTAGACAAATTCGTGATCATGTTTATAGATGATTTACTCATTTATTCTCGGGACAAGAAGGAGCATGAACAGCATTTAAGGTTGATACTAGAATTGCTCATGAAAAGTTGTACGCCAAGTTCTCCAAATGCGAATTTTGGATTCGAGAAGTACATTTTCTTGGCCATGTAGTAAATGAAAAGGGAATTCATGTTGACCCAGCAAAAATCGAGGCCATTAAGAAATGGGAAGCCCTGAAGACACCAACCGAGATCCGTCAATTTCTTCGATTAGCAGGCTATTACAGACGATTCATCGAGAATTTCTTCAGAATCGCACAACCACTAACAACGCTAGCCCAAAAGGATAAGAAGTTTATTTGGGGGGAGAAACAAGAGGAAGCATTTTAGACACTCAAACACAAGTTATGCAACGCACAGATTTTGGCGTTACCAGAAGGAGTGGATAACTTTGTAGTCTACTGTGATGCGTCACATCAAGGGATGGGATGCGTACTGATGCAAAAAGACAAGGTTATTGCATATGCATCCAGACAACTGAAGATTCACGAGAAGAATTATACTACTCATGATTTGGAGCTAGGAGCGGTGGTGTTCGCACACAACATCTGGAGACATTATCTCTACGGTACTAAGTGTACTATCTTCACAGATCACAAGAGCCTTCAACATATTCTTGACCAGAAAATGTTAAACATGAGGCAAAGAAGATGGGTTGAACTACTTAGTGACTACGACTGTGAAATAAAGTGCCATCCAGGCAAGGCTAATGTAGTAGCCGACGCGTTAAGCAGAAAGGAAAGAGTAAAACCGACAAGAGCACGTGCTATGGGAATGATGGTTCTGACGGGTTTAAAGACTCAAATACTGGAAGCACAAGGAGAAGCTTTGAAAGAAGAGAATTCGAAGAATGAAACCTTGCAGCACCTAGAGAAGGAATTTGAAATGCAGACAGATGGGGTACATTACTTTAAGAATAAGGTATGGGTACCGAAAGTTGGTGATCTACGATCAATCATTTTGGAAGAAGCCCATCGATCCAGATATTCGATTCACCCAGGAATAGATAAAATATATAACGGTTTGAAAGAATATTATTGGTGGCTAGGGATGAAGAAAGATATTGCTTTGTACGTAAGTAAGTGCTTAACATGTGCTCAAGTCAAGGCCGAACATCAGAAACCACCTGGTCTACTTCAACAACCCGAAATACCACAATGGAAATGGGAGCAAATAACAATGGATTTCGTGACTAAGCTACCCAGAACTGGAAAGGGGCACGATGCTATATGGGTTATAGTAGATCGACTCACCAAATCGGCTCATTTCATTCCCATTCGCGAAGATTTCGGCATGGAAAGGCATGCACAAATCTACATTAATGAAATAGTTACACGTCATGGTGTGCCTATTTCCATTATTTCAGACAGAGACACATGATTTACATCGCGATTTTGGCAATCTCTTCAAAAGGCTTTGGGTACGCGTTTGGATTATAGCACTGCCTATCATCCTCAAACAGATGGTCAATCGGAAAGAACTATTCAAACGTTAGAGGATATGATGCGTGCATGTGCAATAGATTTCGGTGGGAGTTGGGATACCCACCTGCCACTCGCTGAATTCTCCTACAACAACAGTTATCACACCATCATACAATGTGCGCCGTAGGAAGCGCTGTATGGACGTAAATGTAGATCGCTACTTAGCTGGGTAGAAATCGGAGATAGACAGTTGACAACACCCGATATTATTCAGGAAACCACTGACAAGATCTCGACCATCAAAGAAAGACTCAAGACAGCAAGAGATCGTCAGAAGAGTTATGCGGATAATCGGAGAAAGCCGTTGGAGTTTCAAGTGGGAGATAAAGTGCTTTTAAAAGTGTCGCCATGGAAGGGACTGGTACGCTTCAGGAAGAGAGGCAAGCTGGGTCCTAGATACATTGGTCCATTCGAAATACTTGAAAGAATCGGACCAGTGGCGTACAAGTTGAAGTTACCACCGAATCTAAGCGCCATCCACGACACATTTCTTGTGTCGAATCTAAAGAAATTCCTAACAGATGAAACGTTGATGTTACCCATGGACGACGTTCAGATTAACGATCGGTTAAACTTCGTTGAAGAACCATTTGAGATATTGGACCGAGAAGTTAAACGTTTAAGGCGCAGTAAAATCCCTATTATTAAAGTCCGTTGGAATGCGAAACATGGTTCAGAGTATACATGGGAACGCGAAGATTTGATGAAGAATAAGTATCCCAGCTTATTTGCGAACACCCCGGAGAAGGCTAATTCTTAAATTTCGGGACGAAATTTCTTTAACGGGGGAAGACTGTGACAACTGTCAAAATTCGAGCTTTCAGGGTAGCTTCTATTAAGTTTATTAGTGTTTATATAGATTAATTTTAAGAATTGGTTTAGAATGGCCGAAAATCCCTACCATTTTCGGTAGTCGCTTAAAATGTCCGGTTCCGACACGTTACTGTCCGAAACGTCCAATACAGTGCCAAATGCTCTAAATTATTCCAAATTTAAATAAAATATATATTTTTAGTATTTTATTTATGAAACTTTTTATTTTGTTAGAAGTTAACCATTTTAGGGCCTACATTTTGAGAAAAAAGCCAAAAATTGAGAAAATGGACTTCCAATTTAACATTTTTGGGCTTAAAATAAATTTAAAAGAAATTTTGTTTGGGTTTTGGGTGGGGCCCATCACCATGCCCCCCCCCCTCTTGTCCCACATATAAAAATGTTTTTTTTTCATTTCTCCTCTCATTAGCTCACTTTCAAATTCAAAACCTTTCTCTCTCTCTAAAAACAAAGAGACATATTCACTTCTCTCTTCTCTTCCTCTCTAAAATTTAAACTCAGCCATTTTCATCAAATATCTTCATCAAAAATCAAGATCAAGAAAAAATTTAGAAGCTCTAATCACCATCCAAAACAAGGTAACAACTCTACTCTCTTTTTCTTGCAATTTTTGGGTGAAAAACCCACTTTTCTTATAAGTTTTTTAGCTACTTCTTTTAATATATGAAATTTCTGAGTTTGTGGAGAGATTATACACCAAAACATGTAAAAATGTTTATACAATGGTGGTAATCTATGATCCACACAATAAAACTCAAGAAAATAGGTGAAAATCATGATTTTATGTGTTTTTGAGTAAAAATGGTGATTTTTGGTGCTGACAGATTTATTGCATATACATAAATCGTCCATTTCTTGCAAATAATATGTTAAAATATCATGAATCTTCTTTCTACAAGTTTATTTAGTGAGTTGGGGTTCTAATCCAAGTGGTCTCACTCAAAAACATTGAGTTTTGACCCCCCAAATGCTCATAACAAATCATGTGTGCAACTGGAAGTTCAACAGTAGGAAAAACCTACTTTGAACAACCATAACTCTTTGAATACTTTGAACACTTGATTTTTCTTCTGGAAGTTAATTTAATGAGTTACCTTTCAAATGCCACTGATATCATTAAAAAATATGGTGATTTAAGGTTTCCAACTAATTGAAAAATTAGTATCTCCTTTGTTATTTGTCTTTAATGCATGATTCTTCTTCTAAAACTTTCTTTTATGAGTTAGGATTCATATGAATCCAGTTTCATTAAAAAATATGAAGTTTTGAGGCATTAACCAATTTATTAAGGTTAAGTGTGCAATCTGTCAGCTAATAACAGAATTGTGCATGAAACTTTGTAGTGCCATATCTCCTCCATAACTTCTTCAAAATCAGTGATTCTTATCTCAAAAGTTTCTTTTATGAGTTATGATTCCAATCCAACTGGAAATTCTAGAAAACACTGAGTAGAACTCCTCAAATGAGTGATTTACTGACATGGTGTAATCTACCATGCCAGTTGTGACCCTTTGCATTGCATAAATTATTTGAATCATTTTTACATGTCCAAAATTGCATCAAATTTGGTCACCATCACCATAACCCAGTACTAGGGGCAGGTTCAAACGAAAACACTACCTATTTAAGAAAACAAGAAAACTTTTTTCATGTACAAAATCATATATGATTCACATACAAAATGGTATATGATTAACCGCGACTTTTCCCACGACTTAACTCGCGGCAAAAGTCGTCTTTGTCCAATTTTTCATGTTAGTACAAAATCATATATGATTTTATACATGAAAAAAGGTTTTCTTGTTTTCTTAAATACTTAGCGTTTTCATTTGAACCTCCTTCCCCAGTACTATATCACATATAAAAATATGGGAAGCTATGTCATTTTGGAAGTCTCTACATTTTGATCATTTGGAATACTACAAGTTTCTGTCCAGAAGTGAAATTCTGGAATATCTTGATTTTAACAATTATTGATCATTTGATGGTTTATAACACAACTTACGGTATAAATTACTATATCAACGAGCATATGTGCATTATGTATAATTGGACTATTTAACTCTAAATGAGCCGATGATATTTATGGATAGGGCTATTTGGTTGACATACCCACCTAACTGGCAAGTAGGGGTGCACTTTATCAATTAAGAATGCTCTACGCATGTGGACTTTAGGTCCACCGCTGAGGTAGTTCGTGGGGTGTAGAATGTCGAGTAGGCTTAGTAGTGGCTCAATATTTATATATCAGGTGTAATGGTAAATTTGTATTTTTGCTCATGAATTTTTAAAACTTTAAAGTTGATGCGAAGTTCTGTTTCGCTATTTCTATACCTTGCATATAAAATGCTTTGTGCATATGAAAAACCTGTGAACTCACCAACTCTTTGTAGTTGACACTTTATTTTAACATGTTTTACAGGAAGATAAGAAGGTAACTGATCAAGCTTAGTTTATTTTTGTGGAACACCAATCAAGGCTTTATATATATCTTTTTATTTCGATATAATTTGTTTGTTAAGACAAAGTTGTCAAATTGTAAACCTTTAAACTTTAAACGTTGAAGTTTTAATTATGAATGTATGGTTGGTGTTTATATTCCTATTGTTGTGAAACCTTGAACTGTCGTACCTCGTGTTTCCGCTTTAGCGGGGTGTGACATGAATCTCTCTGTATAAGTATTTTACTTAAGTATTATCTTCCGAAGTTTAAAGTTCATAACATAATAATCAATCTGAGAAAATATAATTCAGAATTATTACATTACTTTTGAATATATATTGCTCAAGTTTTATCTAACTCTGAAATATTTGTATTAGTACTTTTATAAATTTCTCATTTCTGTACTACATTTTTTAAGGGGTTTTTTTAAAAAGTCTTTCTTCTTTCCTGTTGCATTACTCAAGGGGGAGCTTAATCATTTCTGATCATATTTCATTGAGTATACTAATGTTCTTTGTCTGATTGTCTTATCTGATTAAGATTTGGACAAATAAGTTTTACCTTTGAACAAATCATTTAGAAGTATGGACAAGCTTCTATTGTGAAACTTATTTTCACTGTTCAAACTACATCTGAATGATTCAAAGCCATTTCAGAATTCAGAATTTAGTTTTTAAATGATATTTCAGTTCAGAAGTTCGACTTCAGAAATCTAAACAGAATTTCTCAGTATCTGAGAAAATTCTGAAGATATACGTTAACACTTATGAGAATTAACTTCTGAATATTTTTCTCGTCCGACTAAGCCAAATACTTAGTGTCTGTGCCACATGTTTTAATTTCATTGGCTTGTGACTACAACGTCTTAAAAACGTTCTGGTGGTAGTTTGACTATTTGATTATCATTAATTACCACATAACCGTTTTTAATTTTTGCTTCTTTTTATGCCACGTGTCACACGTCGTCCATTCATCTGAATTTGAGTCGATAAATAGTTCTTATCGATTTTTTTTAAAACTTCTACGAATTATTCCCTCCAAGCTTGATCATCTGAACTTATTGATTTTAGCAATTTCTCGTTCAATCAATCTTCATCTGATCATGTCGAAATCAGTTTCTCAAGTGAACAAACCCATCCAAACCGCTAAATCGTTTGGGAAGATTTCAAGTTTAGATCAGGCCTCTGCAAATATCAGAACTATTTTCCATGGGATATCATTTAATAAGCATTATGATTATGCTTCACTAATTTTTTATGAGAAGAGAGGTTATGTTACTTCCAACAAGAAGCCAAACTACATTCCACTCAATAGACTCTTTCAAATGTGTGTGAAAAGGGGCTATGTACACAAAAGATAGGATTCCATCAAAAGCAGATGCACCAAAGGCACCACTTTTTACAATGGACAATCTCAGACCACCAACATCTTCACTCTCACAGTTTTCTAATGCACTACCTATCCCAAAAGAACTCGGAGCTTATGTGAAACATAAAAATAGGATTTTGATTCAGTATTGTGAATCCATGAGACTACAAGCACCTGTAGCCCCTACCCAGGATTCGAACCAGTGTGGTGTGCAAGGTGAGGGGGCTAGAATTTCACTTAGGGAGAGTTGGGAAGTTGTTCAATGTGGTGAACATCCTCAGAGAGCCAAGATGAAAAATGGAAATGAGAGACAGGGTAGAAGGGTGAGAATAAGAACTGGAGAGGGGAGAACACAGATATGGTGGAGGATAGGGTGGAGATTCAGGGGAAGTGGATTATGGATATATTTAATATTCTTGAAAAGGCTACAGTTTCTGGAAATGATCTTAATTCTGTCAAAGAATCAATTCTGAAAAACCTTTCAGATGTTTTCAATTATATTTCATCTCTGAAGACATCTATGACAACTCTTTATAAGCCTCATGATTTATCTCAGATAGCCACAAAAGATGACATCAAACAAATTTTTGACAAGTTAACAGTTGGATATTCTGAAGTTCAAGATGTTGGATATTCTATTGCCCAGACTGCAAAGATCAGGCAGAAACTCACAAAAGAAAACATGATGATCATGAGGGGGACACGAGAAGAAGAGTTTCTGAAGTTCAAGATGTTGGATATTCTATTGCCCAGACTTCTGAAAGATCTTCTGAAGATGTTCAGAATGCTTCTAATGCTGAAATTTTTCCTAAAATAATTGATGCTGAGATTTCTGAATTTTCTGAAAGTAATTTTGAAGTTGCTGAGAAATCATATAAATAAGAAGGGAAGGAAACAAAAGTTCTAGAATTCAATGAGTCAGATGAATCAAAGCTAACAGATGATACAGAGATTTTGCCTGATTCAAATAAAGAGATGATAAATGAATTTCTGGCAAATGAAAAAGAATTTGGAAAGCCAGGAAATTTAAGTGACGTGATAAGGTTTGATGATGAAGAACAGGTCAATGATATAAGGGATATTATATTATGGAGAGCAGAAGTTCAGATTGATAACAGAAGAGAAGTGGAAGATATTTTGAATATTTTTGAATGGTTGAAGAAGTTAAATTTTCTTCATTCTAGTTTCTTAGTCCTACATGGAGTTTGGATGTTAGATTCATGTATGGAGATCTGACTGTGCTCAAAAAGTTTTATAATCAACCTATATATGAACAGGAAATTGAAGTTGATTTTGATCACTTACCAGAAGTTTTCCTTAATGATTAATTGTTGGAAGAAAGGTTTGGATCATTTATTGTTGTGCATAGAGAATTGATAGAAATTCCAAGGATTGAATTTTCAATGATTGAAGAACCAATTATAGGTAAAATATTTGAAAAGGAGGAGTTCTTTCATGAAGAAGTAGATATAAAAACAATTTTCCTGAAGATACTTATGAAGCCATGTACAGAGAAAGTCTTAATGGTTGCTATATGGAACATTTATTTGATGGTAATCGGCCTAGAGAATATGCAAGGCAAGTCAGGGAGTTCCATCGGAAATACAGGATGAGAAACATGAATGATGAAACTCTTATTAATAGGTTTGATCATGTAGATAGAAGGATAATTGATAACATGAATGTTATTAATATTGTTGTAGAAATAGAAGATGGTTCTATGCTTGGTTTTACTTCTTTTGGTCTGTATAGTTTGAGGCGGCTTCAAGACAAGTTCTTCTTGCTGAGTTATTTTGTAAATACAATGGATGCAGAACTTGAAGCAGAGCTTAGAAGAATTTTAGGCATCTATTTCAGAAACCTGGAATTACATGATTTTCAAATTGCTATTGAAAGAAGGGTATAGCTGGTAAATATGATAAAGCCTAGCAGAATTTCTGAAAATCAAGCAACATCTAAGAAATTCTTCAGTGCTCCAGAACTGGGATTTTACTATTACAAACTAGACAGTCTTTATCTATTTGTCTTCTATATTTCAGATATTCCCAAGTACTCTTCTTCTACTTTGATGTGGTTCACTGGGATGATTAAGAATGATAAATTTGGTGCAGATAAAAAGATAAAAATGAGATATTATTTCAGATTGATGAAAGAATTCAGTTCAGAGAATTAATCAGAAGAAGCTTTTCGCTTGGTGTCAATGAAAGAAATTCTCAAAGATGTGCTGATATTCTTCTGAACTATCCTTATGATTATGCCATTCATCCAAGGAAGTTGGATATCTTTGATAAATATATGGTTGAAGTTGAACAAAATGAACCAACTAAAGAAGTTCAGTCAAAGAAAACTTCTGAAGTATTAACTTCTGAAAAGATTGCTGAAAGTTCTGAGAAAGGCAAAGAAGTTGTTAAAGCAGAACAACCCCAAGAAAGAATAATTGTAGAGCATGTGGATCTACTATTTCTTGAATATTTTCATCGTGAAATGTTCATATGAAGAAGAACCAAGATTTGAATTTATTGATTGTTGGATTAACAAGGAGTTCAAGTTCAATAGGTGGTATCTTAGTTTTATCAGAACTACTGGAAAGCCTAAATCATCTGTTAGAATTAATAGTCCAGTAAAGAAGCATCGAGATGTTGATCAGAGAAGGAAGAATGGATATTCTTATTCCTTTTACAAAGTTGAAAGGGAAAATGGTGAAGTGTGTACATTCACTGAAGCATATTTTCAACATGTCCATCTGAGGGATATGGTTGTCATTTATAAAAAGATGAATCTTTTTTCATGATAGGATTACTAAGTTCAGAAGAACATTTGCTTGCTTGAAGATGGTTTGTACAGAGAATTCATTTGGGCAGCTAGAACTGATTTTTAAGTAGCCTATGTGCTTGGTAAAGACATGGTTTATCTCACTGTTTCAAATTTACAATTAGAAAGACTTGACAAATTTCATTCTAGAATTGTAGTTATGAAGCCTCCATGATATGTTTGCAGAACTGGTGAACATAAGTTGTTTATCAGATACGAAGAACAAGTGTTGCAACGGAACTATTAGAGCAATAAGAGACAGACTGGCAAAGAGAATAATGAAAACACCAAAAAGTGTATAAACTGAAGAATGACCAGTGTTAGACTTTATTTGTATGTACAAGTATGGATCATAACATATCTTGAAGAACAAAGTAAACTCTCAGAAGCAAGTCTCTCAAGAAGACAGCCACTACAGAAGTGTAGTTCAGAAGCCACAATGACGATACAGAAGATTGAGCATCTTCTGGATTTTACTTAAGAAAATACGCGCGTGTCTAAATGACGTGGCAAGTCATGCCTTCCGTGGGTAACTAAATCTGTTAGAGAGTGCTATCACTGTTTTAACAGTCGAACGTCTTGGAGAGAACTTGAAAAATTAATATGTATTTCCTGTATTGTAATCTTTGGCATCTTGAGTGAAATACAGATTATCGTTTAATTCATATCGTTATTCTCTTCCATTACTGTTTGTATTCTAGTTTGTTGTTGATTGTATTTGCTTCAGCTTACTTTTGATTTTAGATTCATAAACAACATCATTTGAGTATAAATGGGGATCTGGGTTCCAACAATTGGTATCAGAGCTTGATAATCAATCTATTGATTATTCGATCTAATCCAGTATGGATAAATCCCCACTCAACTAGAATTTTCTCCTTTTTAAACTATTGTTCTTCATTCTACCGTGTTCTACGAGTTTTTATAGTTTTTATACAATATTTCTCAAAAAAAGTGGCATTTCTAGTTTAAATTTAAGTCTTGTTCTTCATCGATCAATTGTTTCAAGTTCGGTGAGTTAAATCACATCCCATTTCAAACTTCTTCTCAAAATTCTCGTACTATGTTTTACCGCAAAATGGCAAATCCAAATTTAAATGCCATGTACAGTTCAGGTTCCCTAACTAAACCTCCCACTTTACTTAGGGATGAATATCTCTAGTGGAAAATTAGAATGATCAATTTATTTGAAGGTCTAGATCTCGATCTATACCCATCTGTGATAAACGGTCCCTATATTCCAGTTACCACTATTCCTCGTATACCTACTACTACCGCTACCAAAGGAAAGAAAGGACGAAGTTGATCAAGATATGGAACAGTGGTCTTTCAATCTCTTGATCAATGTGATTCTGCTAAAGATCTATCGGATTAGTTAGCTAATCGACTTGAAAGAGGAACCAAGATGAAGAAAAATAGAAAAGCTCAAGCACTAAATGAGTACAATAATTTCCAGGCCCTTCCAGAAGAAACTCTTGAGCAAACTTATCACAGATTCAATACATTGATAAACCAATGTAAGAGATGTGACATCATCAGATAAAAGGAAGATAACAATGTTCTGTTTCTCAAACGTCTGAATCCTGAATGGTCTAACTTATCAAAGTCACTACAAGCAAATCAAGATATGGAACAGTGGTCTTTACATGATGTGTTTGGAACTCTTCAAACCCTTGAGAAGGAGGTGCTATTGAAGAAAGTAAGTGTTGGTGGACCATTGGCCGTTATTTCTGAAACCAGAGGGTCAGGGAGAAGGAACAGAGAAGCTGAGAAGAAAGGGAAGAGCAAGGCTCTAATAACAGAAGCTGATGTTCGGGATCAGAAGATGATGAAATCAATGATTTTGCAAAGTCTCTAGCTCTTATTACCAAACAATTGACATGAAAGTTTGGTAATCGTTCATTTCAGAACAGAGGAAAATATGACAACAGAAGTGAACGCCCTACACAAACCTATGTACCCAAACAAGAAGGTTCTAGGTTAGAGAAAACAGAAGCAGAGAAGAAAGAGGAAAAGATGAAAAAGAAGAAGGATGTATGCTATAGATGTGGCAAACCATGCCATTACTCTAAATACTACAAAGGAGTTCTAGTCAAAGATCAGATGTACTGCAAGAACAAATATAAGTACAATGTTGACGAGAGAGCTAAATATGCAGAGCATGAGAACTAGTGTTCAGACCAGTCAAGTGATGTAGAATCCATGTTCTGTGGAATGGCTATGTCAAGTGATGTAGAATATCAGATCTCTGAAACACTGGTTTGCACCACTTCTTAACCTTCTAAACTTGAACAAACAATTTTAAATGTGACTTTCAATTTTGAAAATCTAAAACAGAAGCTTCAAAATGAAAGGAAACTCAGAAAAGATCTATAAAAATCTTTCACTCTTATTGGAATGGAAAGAAATATTTTCAAAAGAGAGATGGAGATTCTCACTAATGAAAAGCAAGGACTCTCTTTGTAATTCAAAATATTTCTAAACTTAAGAAATCCACATAAAGTTCTTTAAAAGAAGAAATAAATGAACTTAATAAACTTCTAATGGCTAAAGAAGCATACAAAGATTTCTGAAAGAACATGTTCAATACTATTGAAGGAACTTTGGAGAATAGAGAATTAATGATTGGCGAAGTACTTCCAATCATGCTTTTATGGGGGTTTAACATGAACTTTTGAAGCAATGTGGGAGATTGTTAAGTTCTGAAAAATTTCTTGAAAAGGGATAGCCTTCTGAGATGCAAAGTTCAGATCTTATGAACTGTAACAGGTAAAGATAAAGCTAAGGTATTCTCCGAAGAAGAAGATCAGAAGTCTGAGATGAAAACTTCAGATGTAAAGTTGATAAATTAAGGTTTAAGGCATAACTTCTGAAGTGGCAACTTCAGAAGTTCTGAATAAGGTCTGAAGACAGATCTGAAGAAGTTTTGAAAACTGCTTATGAAGAAGTTCTGAAGAACAACTCACATGTGTATAGATGTCATGGGTCTATGACGTACATAGCTATTAGTTTAGACATTATATACTAATATAAATACAGAGTTTGTTAGATTGTTTTTAGTTACATGTTTTAGAGACAAATACTTGTCGACTGCTTTACATGTATTCTGTAATTTTGTGAATATCAATACAATAGTCGACTGCTTTGCTACTAAATCTTGTGTACTTTACATTTTAATTGACTTTCTTATCTACCGGAAAATATCAAAAGCAATATGATGACGAACCTCATATCATTCCATGTAGGATTAATAATAACAACGCTTTCTCTTCAGGAATAATGTTACTCTTATTAATCATATACCTCCATCTGAACGTTGATGAACAATGAGGTATCATATCTTTGTTCATTGATTAACAATAAGGTATTGTATGAGATCGACCAGTTTCATTACCATTATGATGAACAAAGTTCATAAAGTCCCTCTAATCGTCTTCACCAAAAAAACATTTATCCTAATCTTTTAAACAATAAATCATTAAATACATTAATTCAAAAAGATATCCATAATTATCTTGGCTTAAAACAAGGACATAAAATGTAACTACCATATTTTAAAAAGCAATTATTAAGATAACAGTCATGTGACCTGTAAGTTGAACTAGCCATGTGATGTTCACACGTGAACACTAACTTTCACTCCTACAAAAAAATACCACTGAACTGATATGTTCACAAATGAAGACAATTTCAAACCTGTATTGTCGTAAACATACTAATAAATAATTCTCCCCCAACTCGTGATGGTGACACATAAGCTAAAAGTTATGTAAATAATTTCTTCCTAATACAATTGAAATTTTGATTTTCAACAAAATCCTCTTGATTTCCATCATCGTTCTGTTAATTTTCATCGCCATTGTCGTTAATCGGAGACTGTGATCCAAGCATCTTTTATGATTTAATTAAGAATCCTCCAGATACGTAGTGAAAATCTTAGTATTAGATACGATTTGGGTTCAGCGAATGCAAACACTAATTGCACTCAGTGATCAGTCAAACCATCATGGATAAGATTTAACCTAGCAGAGCTGAAAACAATATTCACATAAAGTAACCTTCAGTGATAGTCGAAAACTGAGTTGAAGATAGAGACAGTTAGCATGTGATCAGAAGTGGTTCAGTGAAAGCAATGATTGTCTACATAAAGTGTGTGATCCTGTGTATGCTTCAATGATACCTAAAGGGATCCTCCTTGAGCCCTTAAGTATCATCGATCAAACGAAGCTTTCTCAACAAGATTAGTTCCTCCCTTATCCTCGATGCACAAAAGTCAACCTCCCCATACCAATGTCAGATAGTACGTACGGAGTTACTTTATTGCCTCCCACGTGCTTACCATCTCTGAGTGGTCACTATTCATATTCGGCTAAAACATGGTTGCTTTATGAACAAAGGACAAGCCTCCAATGAATGCTTGACACATGGCTGGTACCTTTTGCTTGCATTAAATGCATTGGCTATAAATAGATGAAGAACCTTTGCTTCATTTTATGCATACTTGTAGTTCTTCTTAAACCTATGCTATTTTGCCATTCTTATCTTCTACATCAATATCTTTGTGATTCTTAGATTGTAATAGAATTGGTAGTATTACTTGTTATTATTCCGCTTACAAACTGTAAATTTGTTTATTGATAATAAGCTCATTTAAAACCATAGAAAGTCGTGTTTGTATTCATCCCACCCCCTTGTACAAACGGCATTGATAATTATCACAACAGTGTTTATTGCTTTCTTTACTTCAAAAACTAATATCTTCTTGTTTTTAAATAACTAATCATAATACAAACTATAACGAGAATGGATCACTTGAAAAACCTCATAAGTTTAGCAAAGATAATTTACTTATCTTGAAGGAAAGAATGGATTTATTCCTAAGGGCCAGATCCTAAGATCCCCTACTATATAGACAATGGACCATTCATTCCAACATCTTTAGTTCTTGCAGTCCCTAAGACTACAACCTCTGCTGCTTTTCCGGAGAGACGTATCCCAAAAGCTCCATGTGAATGGAGTGAGGAATACAATAAAGAAATTGATGTTGGTACAAAAACTAGATCTAATATTTCTATGTCTCTGCCAGATGATGTATATCATTCTGTCATGAAAATGAGAACCTTAAAATCCATGTGGGACGCACTTTGTGCTCGATATGAAGGAACAAATGAGGTGCAAGAATCTCGAAAGATAAACCTGGTGAGACAGTATGAAAGTTTTATTTGTCATAAAGATGGAACCCTTTCTCAAGGTCATCAAAGGTTCAACTGTTTGATCATGGATCTGAAAGCAGTTGGTCGGTAATATTCTAAATCGTAAAGTACTGAAAGAGTTCATGGAATCTCTTCATGAACAATGGGACACATTTACTACATCTCTTGAATTGTCAAAGAACACTAACTCTCTTTCTTTAAGGATATTAAAAGCTCCAAAAGTTTACTACATCTCTTAAATTGTTAAAGGACACTAAAAGCTCCAAATGTTATTCCTTGGCTCTAGTGTCACCATAGACTGATCCTACAAGAGAAGTCTCTTCCTCTATAACATATGACACTAAGTTAGACCAATCTAACTTTGAGGACAAATCGGATGCTTATCATTCAGAATTCGATAAGTCACTGGCTCTTCTAACCAGTACCTTTAGAAGATTTTCCAGGAAAAACAACTTTAGAAGATTCTTCTATTACTGACTCTTACAAGTCAAAGATCTCTTATATCAATAAAGCATCTGCTATATGTTTTAACCCTCAACGCAAAAGTCACTTTGCAAGTGAATGCAGATCCAAAAAAGTTGTTGCTCCTACCACTTCTTAGACCTCTTTTAAACCAAGAGATAATAAATACTTCAAGTTAAAGAACAAATATCTGAGGATGAAGAAGACTTGGCTTAATGGCAAAGGCATGGTCGCTGAATATCATGACTAGTCAGACACCACTGACGACTCACGTTCAGATGAGGAAGACATGGCTCTTGTCTGTCTTATGCAAGGATTCACGAAGCAGAAAAAGTCTCTGAATCCACTTCAGCAAAAACTCCTTCATCATCATCATCCACTCAGGTATCAAATCTGAAAGACTCATCTATCCTTGAAAAAGATAGCTTGTCGGCTCTCGACATCTTAACTATTGATCTTTACAAAGCTCTAGACGGTAAAACCAATCTGAACAAATTAACTCTGACTTAAATGAACAGGTTAAAAATTCCCATCTGAAAATTAGAGACCTAACTAAGGTCGAATAAGACCTTAAGGAACAATTCTTTGTAAATCGGACTATCAGCATTGAGTAACAACAAGATATCACTGAGCGCGAAAAGGCCATCGCATATCTCAAAGCTGAAAAAGCCACCATTGAATGATGGTACAAAGCATCTGTAAAGGCAAATAAGATCTTTAATGCTTAGATCCCCATTAAGGCTAAGAGTGGTCTAGGATTTTCTTATGATCAGGATGAACCTTCTAAAGATCGTTCCATGCTTAAGTTTGGAACCTTTGTATCTTCTATCGCTGACATCTTTACTCAGTGTTCCTCTACACATGAGTCAAAATCTTTTGAACCCCTTCCTAAGGACATAAAGAATGCGATTAAAGGAAACTCCATTACTCATGTTCCTAAGGTCAAGAAAACTCCTAAACTGAAGAAGAACCCTTCTACTCCTTCAATGACTCAACCCTCAGCTTCTGGAAGAATATCCCTGGATATGTTCAGAGATCCACTCCCCTAATCAAGGTTGATCTCACTCCCTCTAAACATGAGAAACAAGTGGTTCCTCCAAGGTTTAAGGAGAAAAGAACTCTTGGTCCTGGTCTTGAAAACCTTAAGCCTTCTATTTTCATGCTTCTTGCACTAGACCTTCTATCAGATATAGGAAGTGCTACCATTGTGGGGGAAAACTCATATTGCAAGAAAGTGCCTTGATGCCACCAAGGCTGAGAAGATCTCTCATGGAAAGAAAGTAGCCAAGACTGAGAAATCAGTTAATGCGAAATCCACCAAAGTTGGTAAAACAACTAAGGTGACAAAATCTTATGAAGTAAAAACTTCAGAAAATGAGAAAGATGTTGCTTTCATCATTTCCACTAACACTGCAGTAGCCATAGTAGTATTGGTACCTATGAAAAGTTAATTCACTTATTTTATGCAGGATGTGAAATGTATCCGGTATCTCGATAGCGGATGCTCAAGACACATGACTGGAACACAAAACCTGCTCACTAACTTTAAGGAAGAAAAAGGTCCTTCAGTGACCATTGATAGAAATGATAACCGACAGAAATGACAACGGACACACCCAAGCTTATGTTGAAGGACTGAAGCACCACTTGTTTAGCATAAGTCAACTTTGTTATAAAGACTTCAAAATCTTGTTCACAAAGACAGAATGTATTGTCACTGATAAAAATGACAAACTTTCTCTAACCGGCAAACGTTCTAAAAATGTCTATATGATCAATATGGATGATTTCCTATTAAGAAAAGAACTTGCCAATGGTCTCCCTAAACACTCTTTTGCAAAGCAATCTCTTTGCTCAGCGTGTGAAAAAGGAAAATTGACAAGAGAAAATTTTAGGTCTAAGCAGGTGTCTTTAGTAATCACTCCTCTTCACTTACTTCATATGGATCTATTTGGACCTGTCAATGTCCGTTCCATATCTTGAAAGAAGTATACACTTGTCTTTGTTGATGAGCACTCTAGGTATACTTTGGTATTCTATCTCAGATCCAAAAGGGAAACTTCTAAAGAAATCATTTCCTTTATTAAGAAGATGGAAGTCTTGAACAATCTCACTGTTCACTCTTTGAGAAGTGATCATGGCAGTGAATTCAAAAACAGTACCCTAATTAGTGTCTTTAAGGGCACTGGAATTTCTCATTATTTCTCTACAGTCAGGACTCCTCAGCAAAACGATGTTGTTGAAAATAAAAATCGAACAATCATCGAAGTTGCTCGTTCGATCCTCAACAAATCTCATCTACCAACTCAATTCTTGGCTGCAACAGTTAACATTGCTCGTTCCCTACGAATCAATCCTTGTTAGTCAAAAGATTCAAGAAGACTTCCTATGAACTTTTTCATGGAAGAGAGCCATCTCTGAGCTTTCAACACATTTTTGGATGTAAATGCTATATCATGAATCATAGAGATCATATCATATGTAAAGGCATATGATGATTTATTTCTTGGGTACTCCTCAGTATCCAACGCTTTTAGAGTATTCAACAAAAGGAGACAAGTTGTTGAAGAAAACCATAAATGTCAACTTTGACGAATCACGTTCAGCGAACTCAATTCCCACCAAAAAGATGACGAATAGCTGAACAACTGAATTTGAAAGTACATGAGTGAAAAATACAAGTAATGATCAAAATAAAGCATCTAGAAGACCTTTAACAATAGTACTAAAACTACTAGTCAGTTCCCTCAGGTTGAAGATGCCTTTGAGAAGTAAATCCATATCATTTGTTGTCTTTCTGATCTTTGCGTCTGGATCACTTCTCCTCTATGCAATGTAGCCATGAATCACCTTGAAGCTTTATGTTGAATATTTGAATCCCTCTTGAATCCTAAAGAATTTTTTTCTATAAGTCCTTTTGAAGATTATATCTCTGGTTCAAAGAGGGGTATGCATATCCAGATCAGTCTGAAAATCTGTCTTTAGTCTGTATACAACAAAGGCTTCAAGAACTTTCATCAGACGTTGGTAGGCCATGAAATAAGGAATTCCCTTCTTTAGATAATCTGGCAGAAACAGTCCTAAAGACACATAGTCACAAGGATTTAAGGACAGAAGGTCATTTTCTAAAAAAGTGTATTACTTGTCTTCATCCCTTCGTACAGTGTACTCCACATATGAAATCGCTTTGTTGGCGTATGTTCTGATCTTCAGGTTGTAGACTTGAAATATGCAAGAAGTTGAATACACGAACTTTCTCTCTTGCCAGATCCTTGAAAACTTTGCCTTAATTTGAGGCATGACTCCAGGATAAAAATATGGATTTCGCAGAGGTACTTCTTCATCCTTGGCAGCGTACATATCCCAATATATTTTGTCTCTAGAGGGAGGCTTCTTTAGTTTTGCCATTTTTGAATCCATAATCATTTTGGCCTTTCCTTTGTCTCTAGGTTTTTCTGGAATTTGCTTAAAATGGTTTTATCATGGGTAGAGATGGAGGGTTCCTTAAGTAATTGAATATAGGAGGCCTCTGGTAATAGAGAAGATGGCTGAGCTGATGCTGGTTAGAAAACGACTTCTGTACTGGTAGAGACTTCTGAGGTGCTGAGGAATTTGGCCTTTAAAGAACCATCTTGAATTTTTGGCCTTGTTGGGATTGGAGGTCTTCTTCTTCTTTCCAAATCTTTGATCACATTTGTGACTTTAGATTCTTCTAGGATATCTTTAAGATTTGATAGTATTTGAGATATCACCAAGAACGAAATGGGTTCCTACCTTAGTTACAACAGAAATAGGCGTCACCAGCTTTGGAATTGAGGTTGAGACTTTTTGCTGTTGTGGAGGTGATTGTTGTTGTTGTTGTTATTGAGGAGGTTATTGTTGAGATTTTTGTTGCGGAGGTGCAAAAGAGGCGACTGCAGAAGGTTCAGAAGTCTTATGTTTCTTTGAAGAGGGCCACTCTCCCCCTTCTGAGGACCAGGCAATCCGAGATCCCTATCATCAGAACTTTTCATCTTCAATTCAACTTGTCTGCAATTCGCCTTATTATTCTTCTTGTGGCTGCTTCTGATTGTATGTACAAGCTCATTTGTGTCTTTTAAAGTGTTTTCGATGGAGGTGAGATTCTAGCTGAAAAGGGCTTCATTTATAGCGATCTGAAGGGGTAGAAGTTTGGCCAGATAAGTTGAGACTTCCTTCAGAAGCTCATTGCTCTTTGTCACAAACTTGGCATTTATTTCTATAAATTTCAGGATCAGACCAGGTTGAAATCCATTTAGTTCTGACTTCGATATTGGTGCAGAGGGATTATATTTTGTTGCAGGAACTACGGATTCAAGCATCTTCTTTATTTCAAGTAGCAAAAGGTTGAAATTAAGTAGCAGTAATTGTTGAAGAAGGTCCAGAAGTAGAGGGTGCAGAGGGGATCTTGGCAATTTCTTCTAAGTTAGCCTATATTGCCTTTTCAAGATTGGTAAAATGATCTTGGGCCATGGTTTTGGGACCCGTATCGTTGGCATTAACGAAGTTCGGGAGGGGTCTCAAATTCTCAGTAATGGTCATCTATGTAGATTTGACCAAAACAAATGGAGGTGTTGACTTTGTTAAGCTCTTTAATAGTGGTAGCATGGTTAGAGGAAATTGTGATTTTTAGATCTTCCAATGCTCGCTTTGTTTGATCTGCAATGGCTTGAAACGCAGCCAATGAGACAAACGCAGGTGGTGGTGTAACATCTACATCTCCAACACATGGAGCCGAGTTGCCCTTGCGTCTAGAGGGGCCTTCTTGAGCACCTGTTTTTATTTTGAGTGTTGAAGGACTTCCATCCTGCCCTTGGGGTTCCTAAGGACTTCCCCTATGGATGTTCTGACTATTTTAACTGTTTCTTCATTGTTAGAGGATGAAGAGTTAAAGTAAGTGTGTTTTCCCTCATGTAATTCCAGTATAAAAGGGTTTGTGTGCAGAAGAATGCCATAACCCCTCTAACGGGATTTCACAGGATTTTGGAACAGAAGTGGCTAAGGACGTAGCAACTTCTGACCAATCTATATTGTGGGCAATATATGCTTCCATAGTGTATTGGGGAGGTATCGAGTTCTGAGGCGACTAAACTGTTATATTATCATCATCTTCCTTTTGAGAGGAACAAGATGTGGATGAGTTTCCTCAAATGAGTGAGATCCAAAAGCATGAAGAGGCGCTTCTAGATTGGTTTGGTTGGTTTCTGGGATCGGATCGATCGTCAATCCTGTTTCAATAAGTCCTTGCACTTGATCACTAGTCTTAGCTAATTTTGTTTCTCTTGATAGACTCGGTTGTCGTCGCTCATGCGTGTCTCTTTGGACAACTTCTGATCTCACTGTTTTTATTCTCTCTGGATGGGTAGAAGCATTCTCATTGTCACTCGCTTTATTCTTTTCATTCTCATCCTCACTTAACCCCTCACTACTAATTAGGGATTCTAATACTCTGGGTGGTTGGTCGCAGATTTGTGACCAGCGTAGAGTTTCTACAGAGTTGGAGAATAAGAGATTGGCTAGGTATAATTGAGAGCATGTACCTGGAAAGTGTCTGTTCTTCTGGATAGTCGTTTTTGTGAATAGTAGGTTTGTGGTTGTTCATTATGTAAAGCGGGCAGAAGGGTGCCACGCATGCGATGTTGTACATAGTGAGAGCATCTCTGATAAAGATAGGAATAAATCTGGGGTACATCAGAGTAGTGAGCTTCTTCCTATTTAGTTGTAATCTTAGCTTAGTAACGACAAAGGTCTTGATCTCTCTGTAGAGTAGTTTAGCATAATCGAGATGGAGATTGAAGAACATACCATACATGATGGTGATAATGTTGATGTTGGCTTGGTCCATCGAACCCGTTTTGCAGGTGAGTCTTTTGTTGAGGATTGAAACCAACACATTCTAGGTAGGTGGTAGAAATTGTCTTTTTTCCTGGAAATAGGTTGATTATACCCTAGGTACTTCAAGAAATTTTCCAAGATGTTAGTGGTTGGGTTTGGCACATAATCTTCTATTCTAAGTTCTTCTTTTGGCGGAATGAAGAAAAGTGTTGAAATTCTTTCCCTGGTAATGTTAATAGTGCATTCCAGGACTGTGTTTGGGACATCGAATGATCCAAGGATTTTGAATCCCTCTTCATTGATTTTGCAGGATTGCTAGTATTCTTGAACAAATTGAACGGTTACCAGATTATCAGTGATTTCTTGGGCTGGCAGAAGGCAGTGATGTTTCAGGTACCCAATCATGATAGCAAATTCTGCTCTATAGTGACGGGTTTCAAGGGACACTTCAAAGTTGTTTGCCTTGAGGGGTAGGTGTACAATAGGTTCACTTTCAGCACCAGTGAATTGGAGTTGAGATTTATCGAGTGTGTTGCCGGAGTTTGCAGATTGGGCAGCCACGGTAGCCGTTAGGGTTTGAAGATGCACTAAGCAGGGATGAAGATTGGGGAAATTCTTTTGCTCAGTGAATTCGAGAATTAGGACGGTGAAAAAGTAAAATTGAAGGGTTAACTCGATTAAAATAGCGGTAAGTGGAAGAGTAATCGAGTGTGTGGGATAACGCAACGCCTCTCAATGACGTAGGCCTAGAAACAGTTTAGTGTTTGGGAGGGTGATGACACGTGGAACGGTGTCAGGAAGAAAAACCTTCATATAAAGGATAAGATTTACAGACATGATGGTCACTTAAGTATCTCACCCGGGGATAAGCAAGAAGTAAAAACACACAAGTGTAAAAACCTTTGCAGAAGAGATTTCATGCTAACTAAATCTTTGGATGTGCTTATCGTGGTTCTGGAATTCGAAGTTCAGAAGGTGGATAAAATGAAAAGCAATCGATCTGGTCATATGAAAACACTTTTAGGACCAAAAGAAGGTTTTGATATTTTTCAAAGAGAAATATAAGGACCGAACTTCCTAAGTTCCAAAGACTTCTGATAGACATGCCAGAAGCTTTGTATTGTATTTGAGAAAAGACGGAGTACTGAGATAATGAATGAATTATTTTGAAGTCTTTGGAAGAAAATAAGAAGTTTCGGATAGACATTCCAGAAGCTCTGTTTAGTCTTTGAGAAAAGACAAAGTACAGAAGTAGTGGATGAGTGATCTGAAGTTTTCGAAAATGGTTTGCATACGTTTCTGATAGATATACCAGAGGCTCTGTATAGTCTTTGAGAAAAGATTGTATACAGAAGTAGTGGATGATTATCTGAATTTGTCAAGTAGCCTCTTACTTGATTGATGACGTGCCATTTCTTCCCATGATAGCAAGAAATTGCTCCCCCTTGATTTATGCATTGTCTCTTGCTCCCCCTTAAAATATGCTTGGATCACATAAACAAAAAAGCATGATGCAGAGTTTGAGGTGTAGAGGCTTTGTATAGTATATACAGAAGCTCTGCATCCCTTACAAGAAAAGCGATGATACATTAGAAGTGACGAGACAAAGATAAGGAAAGACATGCTTGAGCTTTGAATACAAAGTCTCTATAAAAATAAGGACTCTAGTTTATCATTGCATATTGAGAATGGCCAACTTGCTGATTAAGAAAGAGAATCTTTTCTCATCTAAGGCTTTGATATACAAGTCAGCAAGTTGGAAATTTATAGAGACAAATTACATTTCAATTGTATCTTTCTCTACATGATCCTTTATTAAAAGATTGACATCAATGCGCGTGGTTTTTGAGTGCTGGATTGGATTTGCAATTATGGCAATGGCACTTTTTGAATCACGCAGAATGGAAATTTTATCATACAGAAGACCATAGTCTCAGAGTTGACTTTTCATCCAGATGACTTGTGAACAACAACTTGTTGCAACAACATATTCTTGATCCAAGAAAGTATGATTCTGACTATCGAATCCTGATTGAGTTTCTTCAAATTCATTTTCTAAATCGAGCCCTAACAGCAACTGATCCATCTTTTCCTGAAAAATTCGTTCAAGAATTTTGGTATTCTTTGAATGTCTATGACGATGGAAAGTCATTGAAAGGAGATTTTGACATGCCAGATGCTGAATATGCATGTGAAGTGAAGATTACAAGAGGAAAGATGGAAAGGGTTTTCAACTACCAACACTGGATGCACTTCCAATAACCGAATTCGAACCATATCCAACATCTGATGTGCTGGTGGAATTTCTGAAGCATCTAGGGTACAACTCTGACATCACCAAAGTTTCTGAATTCATAAGACAATATCTACCCCCAACATGGAATGTGTTGGTATCAGAATAAAGGTTTTACTTGCAATTTAGGATCATTGGATCAAACAAGCACCAAATTCTCATATTAATGTATGGAATCTACTTCAATCGCCCAATCAACTATGTTGAACTCCTTTATCGTGAAATCAAGGGTGCTGTCATTTCCAAAGGTTGCATCTCATTAAAAAGATAAGCAACTGCCTTCCTTGATGTTCCCACGATTCGTTCCTCTATTGCTTAGAAGTGCGATCAACTACAACCAGATTCCATGCTCTCCTCCTTTCTGCAAATTCCACATCATGAAAACTTATCGCCCAACCATTCTTGATGCTGGATATCCGAAGGCCAGACCACTTTCTAGGTATATGCTTGCATTATTTACTAAACCCAACTCTTTTTCTTGAACTCTATAGAAGCTCTGAGGTGTTCTTAGCACAAAGATTACCAACCCCAGAGTACTTAGTATCCAGAATAGAGAGTGAGGGGTCGAGTGAGTCTGAGAATGAAAACAATCAGGGTGACAGCCAGAGCGCTTCTAACCACAATGAGACACTATTAAGAGGAAATAGTGAAGATGTCCAAATAGACACAAATGAGAGATTCCAGCCGAGTCCTCCCCGAGCACCCACACCTACTAGAGTTGATGTTCAAGCACCAGGATCTATTGAGAAAGGGCGTACGCTCAGTCCAACCCCAAGCCAGAAACCAACCGATCAGAAGCCATCTCAAATCATTTTGAATCAAGCATTTCAGGGGAAACCAATTCATCTTCTTCCTCTCAAAAGGATGATGATGCTAGTATCATAGTTCCATTGCCCCAGAACTCGCCTCTTTCCCAACACACATCAATGTCTTCATGACTGATGATATAGATTGGATGAAGGTTGCCACGTCCATGGCACCTCTTGATCCAAATGCCGATGAAATCCCGTCAGAGGGGTTATGGCAACATGGCGCACATAGAACCTCTGTACTAGATATGCATCAAGGTACCCATATCTACATTGACTCTCCAACCTCTAACGTTGGAGATCAAGTCAATGAGATTAGAACATCCGAAGAGGTAGCTCAACAGAGCCTTCAATGTCAGGATGGAAGGCCCTCTACAATCAAAGCCAAAACAAGTGTAAATGAGGGCGTCTCTGAATGTGAGAGACAAGTGGCCACATGTGTTGTGGATACAGCGGTTACCCCCCCCCCCCCCTCCTGAATTTGTCACGAATGCTACGTTTCAAGCATTCACTGATCAAATGAAGAGATCCTTGGATGATCTTAAACTTACAATCTAGCAAACTGAGGCAAATCTAAATGCATTTCTCACAGCAGTGAACTTTTCAATTTGTGATATACAAGCCACACAGAAAGCACATACCAACAAGCTTGATCAATTTCAGAAATCCCTCATCTCTGCACATGATGCTCAAAGAGACTTGGCGATCAAACAATTCCAAAAGTTGGAGAGTAATCTTAAAGCCAATACAGAAGCCATCTCCAAGATCCCTTCTGAAATTCCTACAAAAATATCATTACTTATGAGGAATTCAAAGTTTTTGCTGCAGACATGAAGAGGATGTTAGTTGCTGTTGTTCCTCAAGAAGGTTCTTCCTCATCTGGTTTTGTCTCTAAAGCTGACTTGGCAAACTTTCAGAAAGCTCAGTTGGATAAATTTAATGATGTCAATGCCCTTACCCAGAAGGTCTCTGCCTTAGACACTTCTGTAAATGCTATCAAGACAACCGTTCAATCTGTTTCCGAACATCAATCTTTATGGAAGAAAACAAAGGAAGAAAAGGCTTGCAAGAAAGCTGACCTCAAAAGAAAAGATCTGAGGATCAGGATCCGGATGCCTCTGATCCTCAGAAGGGAGAGAAACGACAAAAGGTGGGATCTTCTTCTGAACAAGCTCAAGCTCAACTTTCATCTCAACCGCCACAACCATCAAAGCAACAACCTACAGATCAAGAGCAACAACAAGAGAATCCTTCTGCTCCAATTCATGTAACTCCACTTGCTATGCGCCCATTACCTTCAAATCCAGAAGTTGCCAATTTCATTATAGGTTTGGAATGAAAAAGAAGAGAACCAATCTTTCTTATTCTCGGAAGACCAAGGAATACAACCACACGAGTTCATAGTCAGGTATCCGCTTTTACCCCAAATGCACAAACAACTCAAATTCTAGAAGTTCCTTTTTCTGAAACTCCTACCTCTGCACATCAAGAACCTGGTGAAGAAAACCCAAAGGAAACCATCCCTGAAGCTCAAAATACAGATAACGTACAAGTCCAAGCTCATTAGAACCCTTAAACAATATTGAGAAACACGGATGCTCAAAGGAATATGGATCCAAAACAAATAGAAAGAATTACCCGTACTCAGACCTCTGCATCCAAAGAAATACATTTTGGCCATCACTATGTTGAAAGAGAAGAGGGTTACTATGGTAATGCCTGATTTCGCTGATAATTCTAATGTAGATGCTCAAGCAAAAACCAGATTTGCAAGGTTAAGGCAAGACAGAAGTGCAGTCTTTCCCTCATAACCCATCAGAAGAATCACTGGAATCAAAACAAAATTACTTTAAAGATACTGACATAATGTATACAGTATACCAATTGGAGAGAGTTAACGGATAAGTATGTCATTTCTGTGATAATGACTTGTTATCCTTGAATCCTTTGGATTTGATACGTCTAGGGAGATATATGAAGCAAAAAAAAAAAGAATTAAGTGCAGATGATAAGATTGCCTATTTTAGGATTCTGAGCTGCATGGAAGCATTTGTCAACTACAGAGCCAAAGTTGATTTTCAGATTGGATTTGAAAGAAGTGTAGATAGATTAAGTATTGCAGCTCGAAATGAAGATTTTAAAGATGTGGAATCTAAGAGAGTTGGTGATATTATTCTTGAACCAGAACAAGGAGTTGTTTTAAGAAGGCCTTTGAGAAAACGATTTTTCAGATGAAAGGAAGCGTTCAGGTACTCAGAGGGGATGTTAGATGTCATCAGAGATTTAATAGCTGCAAAGAACGAAGAACATAGGAATAAAAAATGCGGCGTTTGACATGGAGAAAAATATAGAAGGAGTAATCAATCCAAGAGAGATTACTGATAAATTCTACAAAGTTATCAGTGGGCATCCAGAAGCCTCATTCTAGTAATTTCATGTAATTTTCCTTCTATAACTCTTTTTGTAATGTAATGCAAATTTCATCTTTCTATTATGACTGTCATTGTTCTGAATTCATACTTAGGGAAAATTGTTAGACTTAATTTTGTATGTAAAAGCATGGTTCAAAACTTTTCTTGAAGAACAAAGTAAACTCTCTAGAAGCAAGTCTCTTCAGAAGACAGTCACTTCAGAAGTGTAGTTCAGAAGCCACAAAGATGATCCAGAAGATTGAGCATCTTCTGGATATTACTTAAGGAACTACGCGCGTGCCTAAATCACGTGGCAAGTCATGCCTTTCGTGCGTAACTGATTCTATTAAAGAGATTGCTTATGTGTCAATACGTGATAGGCTAGTTGATTGACTTTTACATTTGTACTAGTATAAATAGAGAGAGCCATCATTGTATTAGATGTCGATCGTCGTGGAGAGAACTTGTGAAATTAATCTGTATTTTCTGTATTGTAATCTTCGGTATCTTGAGTGAAATATAGATTATCGTTTAATTCATATCGTAATTCTCTTCCATTGCTGTTTATATTCTAGTTTGTTGTTGATTGTATTTGCTTCCGCTTATTGTCTATTTTACATTCATAATCAACATTATTTGAGTATAAATAGGGATTTGGGTTCCAACAATTGGTATCAGAGCTATATAATCAATCTATAGATTATTCGATCTAATCCAGTACAGAGAAATCCTACCTCAACTAGAATTTTCTCGTTTTTAAACTATTGTTCTTCATTCTACCCTGTTCTACGAGCATTTATTTTTAGTATACAATTTTTCTCAAAAACAATGGTATTTCTGGTTTAAATCCGAGTCTTATTATTCATCGATCAATTGTTTCAACTTCAGTGAGTTAAATCACATCCCATTTCAAACTTCTTCTCGAAATTCTCGTACTCTGTTTTACTACAAAATGGAAAATCCAAATTTAAATGTCATGTACAGTTCAGGTTCACTGACTAAACCTCCCACTTTTGTCAGGGATGAATATCCCCAGTGGAAAATTTGAATGATCAATTTCTTTGAAGGTCTAGATCTCGATCTATACACTACTGTGATAAATGGTCCATATATTTCAGTTACCACTATTCCTCGTATACCTGCTACTGCCACTACTAATGAAATCCCAGCAAGGCAGATTCCAAATGATAGAAAGCACTGGAATGAAGAAGACAAAAAGAAAAACGATGTTGATCAAAAGGCAAAAAGACTTCTCATCATGGCACTTCCCAACGATATCTTCCAATCTCTGGATCAATGTGATTCAGATAAAGATCTATGGGATTAGTTAGCTAATCAACTTAAAGAAGGAAACAAAATGAAGAAAACTAGAAGAGCTCAAGCACTAAATGAGTACAACAATTTCCAGGCCTTTCCAAAAGAAACTCACTAGTAGACATATCAAAGATTCATACACTGATAAATCAATGTAAGAGATGTGACATCACCAGATCAAAGGAAGATAACAATGTTCTATTCCTCAAACGTCTGAATCCTGAATGGTCTAACTTATCAAAGTAACTACATGCAAACCAATATCTGGAACAATGGTCTTTACATGATGTGTTTGGAACTCTTCAAACCCATGAGAAGGAGATGCTATTGAAGAAAGTAAGTGTTGGTGGACCTTTGGCCCTTATTTCTCAAACCAGAGGGTCAGGGAGAAGGAACAGAGAAGCTGAGAAGAAAGGGAAGAGCAAGGCTCTAATAACAGAAGCTGATACAAAAGCTGGTCTTTCTGGATCAGAAGATGATGAAATCAATGCTTTTGCGATGTCTCTAGCTCTTATTACCAAACAATTCACATGAAAGTTTGGAAATCGTTCATTTCAGAACAGAGAAAAATATGACAACAGAAGTGAACGCCCTACACAAACCTATGTACCCAGACAAGAAGGTTCTAGGTTAGAGAAAACAGAAGCAGAGAAGAAAGTGGAAAAGATGAAAAAGAAGAAGGATGTATGCTACAGATGTGGCAAACCATGCCATTACTCAAAAGACTACAAAGGAGCTCTAGTCAAAGATCAGATGTACTACAAGAACAAATATAAGTACAAAGTTGACGAGAGAGGTAAATATGCAGAGCATGAGAACTGGTGTTCCGACCAGTCAAGTGATGCAGAAGCCATGCTCTGTGGAATGGCTATGTCAAGTGATGCAGAAGATCAGATCTCTGAAACACCGGTTTGCACCACTTCTGAACCTTCTGAACTTGAACAAACAATTTTAAATCTGGCTTTCAATTTTGAAAATCTAAAACAGAAACTTCAAACTGAAAGGAAACTCAGAAAAGATCTTGAAAAATCTTTCACTCTTATTGAAAAGGAAAGAAATATTTTCAAAGGAGAGATGTAGATTCTCACTGAAGAAAAGCAAAAACTCTCTTTGGAAATTCAAAATATTTCTAAACTTAAGAAATCCACATAAAGTTAAGAAGAAATAAATTAACTTAATAAACTTCAAATGGCTAAGGAAGCATACAAATATTTCGCAAAGAACATGTTCAATACTATTGAAGGAGCTTTGGAGAATAGAGAATTAATGATTGGTGAAGTACTTCCAATCATGCTTTTATGGGGTTTTAACTTGAACTTTTGAAGCAAAGGGGGAGATTGTTAAGTTCTAAAGAATTGCTTCAAAAAGGATAACCTTCTGTCATGCAGAGTTCAGATCTTATGAACTGGAACAGGAAAAGATAAAGCTAAGGCATTCTCAGAAGAAGAACATCAGAAGTCTGAGATGAAGACTTCAGATGTAAAGTTGATAAATTAAGATCTAAGGCATAACTCCTGAAATGGCAACTTCAGAAGTTCTAAATAAGTTCTTAAGAAGTTATGAAGACAGATCTGAAGAAGTTTTGAAGACTGCTTATGAAGAAGTTCGGAAGAACAACTCACACGTGTATAAATGTCATTGGTCTGTGACGTACATAGCTGTTAGTTTAGACATTATATACTTATATAAATACAGATTTTGTTAGACCGTATTTAGTTACATGTTTTAGAGACAAATACTTATACTTTCCACATTTGTGTATTCTGTAATCTTGTGAATATCAATACAACAGTCGACTGTTTTGCTACTAAATCTTGTGTACTTTACATCTTAATTGACGAAGCTCATATCATTCCATGTATGATTAATAATAACAACGCTTTCTCTTCAGGAATCAATGTTACTCCTATTAATCATATACCTCCATCTGAACAATGAGGTATTGTATCTTTTTTCATTAATTAACAATAAGGTACTGTATGAGATCGACCAGTTTCATTACCATTATGATGAACAAAGTTCATAAAATCCCTCTAATCGTCTTCACCAAAAAAACATTTATCCTAATCTTTTCAACAATAAATCAACAAATACATTAATTCAAACAAATATCCATAATTATCTTGGGTCAAAACAAGGACATAAATTGTAACTGCCATATTTTAAAAAAAATTATTAAGATAACAGTCATGTGACCTGTAAGTTGAACTAGTCACGTGATGTTCACACGCGAACACTAACATGCACTCCTACAAAAAAAATACTACCGAACAACTATGTTCACAAATGAAGACAATTTCAAACCTGTATTGTCGTAAACATACTAATAAATAATTCTCCCCCAACTCGTCATGGTTACACATAAGCTAAAAATTATGTAAATAATTTCTTCCTAATACAATTGAAATTTTGATTTTCAACAAAATCCTCTTGAATTACATCATCGTTCTGTTGATTTTCATCACCATTGTCGTTAATCGGAGACTGTGATCCAAGCTTCTTCAATGATTTAATTATAAATCCACCAGATACTTAGTGAAAATCTTAGTATTATATACAATTTGGGTTCAGCGAATGCAAACACCAATTGCACTCAGTGATCGGTCAAACAATCAGGGATAAGATCTAACCTAGAAGAGCTGAAAACAACATTCGCACAAAGGAACCTTCAGTGATAGTTGAAAACTGAGTTGAAGATAGAGACAGTTAGCACGTGATCAGAAGTGGTTCAGTGATAGCAATGATTGTCTACATAAAGTGTGTGATCCGGTGTATGCCTCAATGATACCTGAAGGGATCCTCCTTGAGCCCTTAAATATCATCGATCAAACGAAGCTTTCTCTACAAGATTAGTTCCTCCCTTATCGTCGATACACAAAAGTCAACCTCCCCATACCCATGTCAGATAGTACGTACGGAGTTACTCTATTACCTCCCACGTGCTTACCATCTCTGATGTGGTCACTATTCATATTCGGCTAAAGCATGGTTGCTTTATGAACAAAGGACAAGCCTCCAATATATGCTTAACACATGGCATGTACCTTTTGACTTGCATTAAATGCATTAGCTATAAATAGATGAAGAACCTTTGCTTCATTTTTATGCATACTTGTCGTTCTTCTTAAACCTATGCTATTTTGCCATTCTTATCTTCTGCATCAATATCTTTGTGATTCTTAGATTGTAATAGAATTGGTAGTACTACTTGTTATTATTCCGCTTACAATCCGTAAATTTGTTTATTGATAATAAACTCATTTAAAACCTTAGAAAGTTGTGTTTGTATTCACCCCCCCCCCCTGTACAAACGATATTGATAATTATAAAGTTGTGGAATCGTTAGGGACCAACAAGTTATATCAGAGCAATGTTTATTGCTTTTTTACCTTAAAAACTAATATCTTCTTGTTTTTAAAACAGCTAATCATAATACAAATTATAACGAGAATGGAACTCTTGAAAAACCTCATAAGTTTAGCAAAGATAATTTACTTATCTTGAAGGAAAGAATGGATATATTCCTAAGGGTCAGATCTTAAGATCTCCTAATATATAGACAATGGACCATTCATTTCAACAGCTTTAGTTCTTGTGGTCCCTAAGACTACAACCTTTGTTACTTTTCTGAAGAGACGTATCCCAAAAGCTCCACGTCAATGGAGTGAGGAATACAACAAAGAAATTGATGTTGGTACAAAAGCTAGATCTGATATTTCTATGTCTCTGCCAGATGATGTGTATCATTCTGTCATGAAAATGAGAACCTTAAAATCCATGTGGGGCACACTTTGTGCTCAATATGAAGGAACAAATGAGGTGCAAGAATCTCGAAAGATAAACCTGGTGAGACAGTATGAAAGTTTTATTTGTCATAAAGATGGAACCCTTTATCAAGTTCATCAAAGGTTCAACTGTTTGATCATAGATCTGAAAACAGTTGGTCGGTAATATTCTAACTCCTAAAGTACTGACAAAGTTCATGGAATATCTTCATGAACAATGGGAAACATTTACTACATCTCTTGAATTGTCAAAGAAAACTAACTCTCTTTCTATAAGGACACTAAAAGCTCCAAAAGTTTACTATATCTCTTAAATTGTTAAAGGACATTAAAAGCTCCAAAAGTTCTTCTTTGGCTCAAGTGTCACCATAGACTGATCCTACAAGAGAAGTCTCTTCCTCTATAACATCTGACACTAAGTTAGACCAATCTAACTTTGAAGACATATCGGATGCTTATCATTCAGAATTCGATAAGTCACTGGCTCTTCTAACCAATACCTTTAAAGATTTTCCAAGAAAAACAACTTTAGAAGATTCTTCTATTACTGACTCTAACAAGTCAAAGATCTCTTATATCGATAAAGCATCTGCTATATGTTTTAAGCATCAACGCAAAAGTCATTTTGCAAGTGAATGCAGATCCAAAAAAGCTGTTGCTCCAACCACTTCTTAGATCTCTTTTAAACCCAGAAATGATAAATACTTCAAGTTAAAGGACAAATATTTGAGGATGAAGAAGACTTGGCTTAATGGCAAAGGCATGGTCGTTGAATATCATGACTGGTTAGACACCACTGACGAGTCAAGTTCAGATGAGGAAGACATAGCTCTTGTCTGTCTTGTGGCAAGGATTCACGAAGCAGAAAAAGTCTCTGAATCCACTTCATCAAAAACTCCTTCATCATCATCCACTCAGGTATCAAATCTGAAAGACTCATTTATCCTTGAAAAAGATAGCTTGTCGGCTCTCGACAACTTAACTATTGATCTTTACAAAGCTCTAAACGATAAAACCAATCTGTACAAATTAACTATGACTTAAATGAACAGGTTAAAAATTGCCACCTGAAAAACAGAGACCACACTAAGGTTGAATAAGACCTTAAGGAACAATTCTTTGTAAATCGAACTATCAACATTGAGAAACAACAAGATATCATTGAGCGCGAAAAGGCCATCGCATATCTCAATGCTGAAAAAGCCACCATTGAATGATGGTATAAAGCATCTGTAAAGGCAAATAAGATCTTTAATGCTTAGATCCCCATTAAGGTTAAGAGTGGTCAGGATATTCTTTTGATAAGGAAGAACCTTCTAAAGATCATTCCATGCTTAAGGTTGGAACCTTTGTATCTTCTATCGCTGACATCACTACTCAGTGTACCTCTACACATGAGTCAAAACCTTCTGAACCCGTTCCTAAGGACTTAAAGAATGTGATTAAAGGAAAGTCCATTACTCATGTTCCTAAGGTCAAGAAGACTCCTAAACTGAAGAACAACCCTTCTACTCCTTCAATGACTCAACCCTCAACTTCTTGGAAGAAGATCCCTGGATATGTTCAGAGATCCACTCCCCTAATCAAGGTTGATCTCACTCCCTCTATACATGAGAAACAAGTGGTTCCTCCAAAGTTTAAGGAGAAAAGAACTCTTGGTCCTGGTCCTGAAAACCTTAAGCCTTCTATTTTCATGCTTCTGGTACTAGACCTTTCATATATAGGAAGTGCTACAATTGTGGGGGAAAACTCACATTGCAAGAAAGTGCCTTGATGCCACCAAGGCTGAGAAAATCTCTCATGGAAAGAAAGTAGCCAAGACTGAGAAATCAGTTAATGTGAAATCTACCAAAGTTGGTAAAACAACTAAGGTGACAAAATCCTATGAAGTAAAAACTTCAGAAAATGAGAAAGATGTTGCTTTCATCATTTCCACTAACACTGCAGGACCCATAGTAGTATTGGTACCTATGAAAAATTAATTCACTTATCTTATGCAGGATGTGAAATGTATCTGGTATCTCGATAGCGGATGCTCAAGACACATGACTGGAACACAAACCCTGCTCACTAACTTTAAGGAAGAAAAAGGTCCTTCAGTGACCATTGATAGAAATGAAAACGGACACACCAAAGGTTATGGTGTTCTAACCAACTGAGCGACTTCTTTCAATCATATTGCTTATGTTGAAGGACTGAAGCACAACTTGTTGAGCATAAGTCAACTCTGTGATAAAGACTTCAAAATCTTGTTCACAAAGACAAAATGTATTGTCACTGATAAGAATGACAAACTTGCACTAACCGGCAAACGTTCTAAAAATGTCTATATGATCAACATGGATGATTTCCATTCAAAGAACAAGATTGACAAGAGCAAATTTCAAAAGCCTCCTCAGGTATTAACTGGATTTGGTACAAACGACTTTCTCATCTGAACTTAAAAATGATAAATGTCCTATCAAGAAAAGAACTTGTCAATGGTCCCCCTAAGCACTCTTTTGCAAAGCAATCGCTTTGCTCAGCGTGTGAAAAAGGAAAATTGATAAGAGCAAATTTTAGGTCTAAGCAGTTGTCTTCAGTAATCACTCCTCTTCACTTACTTCATATGGATCTCTTTGGACCTCTCAATGTCTGTTCCATATCTAGAAAGAAGTATATACTTGTCTTTGTTGATGAGCACTCTAGGTATACTTTGGTATTCTTTCTCAGATCCAAGAGTGAAACTTCTAAAGAAATCATTTCCTTTATTAAGAAGATGGAAGTCTTGAACAATCTCACTGTTCGCTCTTCGAGAAGTCATCATGGCACTAAATTCAAAAACAGTACCCTAATTAGTTTCTTTAAGGACAAAGGAATTTCTCATTATTTCTCTGCAGTCAGGACTCGTCAGCAAAATGGTGTTGCTGAAAATAGAAATCGAACAATCATCGAAGTTGGTCGTTCGATCCTCAGCAAATCTCATATACCAACTCAATTCTTGGATGCAGCAGTTAACATTGCTTGTTCCCTACGAATCGATCCCTATTAGTCAAAAGATTCAAGAAGACTTCCTATGAACTTTTTCATGGAAGAGAGCCATCTCTGAGCTTTCAACACATTTTTGGATGTCAATGCTATATCATGAATGATAGAGATCATATCATATGTAAAGGCATATGATGATTTATTTCTTGGGTACTCCTTAGTATCCAAGGCTTTTCAGAGAATTCAACAAAAGGAGACAAGTTGTTCAAGAAAACCATAAATGTCAACTTTGACGAATCACGTTCAGCGAACTCAATTCCCATCCCAAAAGATGACGAAGAGCTGAACAACTGGATGAAGTCTCGTTATGAGGAACCTGAATTATTTTTCAGTCCTCCTCCAAGCACTGAAGTTGTTGGAACCCAGATATCGTTTTAACACTTAAACAATGTTGATTACAATAAGTATAAGGAACAGTAGCGGAAGCAGTTTTAGAATCAACAAGTAAACTATAACTGTTTAATTGAAGGATTGAACATATTTAACAAGCACAAAGAAAATTCGTATTTCACTCAAATATTAATCAATTACAGTAAGAATCAGTAACACGAATATCGCTCAAAATCTATCCAATTCAATCAACATCTATTACAAGGAACACTCCTAGTATTCATACTAAACTAGATACAAAAGTCAAGGAGTTGTCCTATTACACGCTGACACGTAGGATGAATCTCTAACAAAGTTTGTTAGAGATTGTTTGACGGTTATGCCATGCCATTCTACATGTGCAGTTAATCTTTATGTGTATCTAGAAATGGCTCTGTCTCTAGATAGGCTTTTGGATAAGAAAGGCTAACTTCTGGAGAGCATAGCTTCTGTCTTCTGGAGTCTAACACTTAGTCTTCAGGAGAGTGTTCTTACATAAAATAACATAAAATATATCTAACAATCTCCCCCTAAGTATGAAAGAACAACTCTACAAACATTCGAAAGAAGACAGAAGCAAATCTTCATTACATTACTGAATTTGAAAGTACATGAGTGAAAAATACATGTAATGGTCAAAATAAAGCATCTGAAAGACCTTTAACTACAGTACTAAAACTACTAGTCAGTTCCCTCAGGTTGAAGATGCCTTTGAGAAGTAAATCCATATCATTTGTTGCCTTTCTGATCTTTGTATCTGGATCACTTCTCCTCTATGCAATATTTGAATCACCTTGAAGATTTATGTTAAATATTTGAATCCCTCTTGAATCCTAAAGAACTTTTTTCCAGAAGTCCTTTTGAAGATTATATTTCTGGTTCAAAGAGGATGGTACATATTTTATACTTGTTGATCTCTTCAAGGGATTCGTTTGGAGCAGATATAGAGAAACGAGGGGTATGCATATCCAGAGCAGTATGAAAATCTATCTTTATCTGTATACAACAAAAGGCTTCTAGAACTTTCATCAAACGTTAGTAGGCCATGGAATAAAGGATTCCCTTCTTTAGTTTATCTGCCAGAAACAGTCCTAGAGACACATAGTCACAAGGATTTAAGGACAAAAGGTCATTCTCTAAAAAAGTTTAGTACTTGTCATCATCCCTTCGTACAGTGTACTCCACATATGAAATGGCTTTGTTGGCATATGTTCTGATCTTCAGGTCGCAGGCTTCAGATATGCATGAAGTTGAATACACGAACTTTCTCTTTTGCCCGATCCTTGAAAACCTTCCCTTGATTTGAGGCATGACTCCTGGATAAAAATCTGGATTTTGCAGAGGTACTTCTTCATCCTTGGCAGCGTACATATCCCTATATATTTCTTCTCTAGAGAGAGGCTTCTTGAGTTTTGCCATTTTTGAATCTATAATCATTTTGGCCTTTCCTTTGTCTCTCGGTTTTTCTGGAATTTGCTCAAAATGGTTTTATCATTGGTAGAGGTGGAGGGTGCCTTAGGTATTTGAATAGAGGAGGCCTCTAGTAATAGAGAAGATGGCTGAGCAGATGCTGGTTTAGAAGACAGCTTTTGTACAGGTGGAGACTTCTGAGGTGCTGAGGAATTTGGCCTTCGAAGAACCATCTTGAATTGTTGGCCTTGTTGGGATTTGAGGTCTTCTTCTTCTTTCCAAATCCTCGATCACATTTGTGACTTTAGATGCTTTTGGGATATCTTTAAGATTTGATAGTTTTTGAGATGGGTTCCTGCCTTAGTTACAGCAGAAATAGGCGTCACCAGCTTTGGAATTGAGGTTGAGACTTTTTGCTGTTGTGGAGGTGGTTGTTGTTGCTGTTGTTGTTGAGGAGGTTATTTTTTAGATTGTGGTTGTGGAGGTGCAAAAGTGGCATCTGCAGAAGGTTCAGAAGTCTTAGGGGGCGTTTGGTTCGCCGGAATGGAATGGAATCTGGTGGAATTGGAATCTGAATTCCATTGACCAGATACCAATTCCCTTGTTTGGTTCATTGTTTTCAAGAATTGGAATTTGGCAAATTCCAAAGAATTCCAAAAGAGGGTAATTTGAGATTCCTTGGGTTACCCTTGGGATTTCATGGGAATTGAATTTTCTCCTTTTTTAATTCCTCAAATACCCTTACCACATTACCCAACAATACCAAAACCGAACCATTTGGATTTTCGATTTGGTTTTTTCAGGGTTTTTTTTTTCATTTTTCGGTTTTTCGATTTCGGTTCGGTTTTATAGGGGGTTTTTCAGTTTTCGGTTTTTGGTTTCGTTTTCTCGGCTTTTTTCGGTTTTGTTTCGGTTTTTTCTCACCCCTAGCAGTTAGATTCTCCATCGTCTCTTGCAACAACTAAACTATGTCTTTCCCTAACAGATGTTGCTTTGCATTCTTTTTCTGCAGTTTTTCTGCTGTTTTGCTGTTTTGCTGTTTTTCTGTTGTTTTTAGCCGTTTTTGCTGTAAAAAAATTATGATTTTTGTTGTTTTAGCTGTTTTATGCAGTTTTTAGTTGTAAAAAACTCATTATTTTTAGTGTTAAAAAAACTGAAGTAATTAATAATTATTTTATTTTATTACTTTTAGTTTTAAAAAATTAAATTTAATAAAAAGGGTATTTTAGTCATTTACTGGAGTTTCATTTCAATTTCAAAGCAACATTCTGTGAACCAAACAGACAGATTCCAATTCTTTCAACAGGTTCCATTCCAATTCTGGCAACCAAACAGCTGGTTAAACCTGACAACATTCAATTCCAATTTATTCAACAGATTTCATTCCAATTCTGTCAACCAAACAGTTGGTCAAACCTGACAACATTCAATTCCAATTCCTTCAAAGTCAAATTCCTTTGACAGATTCCATTCCATTCAATTCCATTCTGCGAAAAAACGCCCCCTTATGTTTCTTTGAAGAGGGGCCACTCTCCCCCTTTTGATGACCAGGCGATCTGAGATCCCAATCATCAGAACTTTTCCTCTTCAATTCAGCTTGTCTGCAAGCCTCATTTTTCGCCTTATTAGTCTTCTTTTGGCTGGTTCCGATTGTATGCACAAGCTTATTTGTGTCTTTTAAAGTGTTTTAGATGGAGGTGAGATTCTGGGTGAAAGGGGTTTCATTTATAGCGATCTGAAGGGGTAGAAGTTTGGCCAGATAAGTTGTGACTTCCTTCAGAAGCTCATTGCTCTTTGTCACAAACTTGGCATTTATATATGTAAATTTCAGGATCATCGCAGGTTGAAATCCATTAAGGTATGACTTCGATATTGGTGTAGAGGGATTATATTCTGTTGCAGTAACTACGTATTCAAGCATCTTCTTTATTTCAGTAGCAAAAGGTTGAAATTAAGTAGCAGTAATTGTTGAAGAAGGTCCAAAAGTAGAGGGTGCAGAGGGGATCTTGGCAATTTCTTCTAAGTTAGCCTATATTGCCTTTTCAAGATTGGTAAAATGATCTTGGGCCATGGTTTTGTGACCCATACCGTTGGCATTAACGAAGTTCTAGAGGGCTCTCAGATTCTCAGTAATGGTCATCTGTGTAGATTTGACCACAACAATGGAGGTGTTGACTTTGTTAAGCTCTACAATAGTGGTAGCATGGTTTGAGGAAATTGTGATTTATAGATCTTCCAATGCTCGCTTTGTTTGATCTACAAAGGTTTGAAACGCAGCCAATGAGACAAACGCAGGTGGTGGTGTAACCTCTACATCTCCAACACATGGAGTCGAGTTTCCCTTGCGTCTAGAGAGGCCTTCTTGAGCACCTGTTTTTATATTGAGTGCTGAAGGATTTCCATCCTGCCCTTGGGGGTCCCTAAGGACTTCCCTTTTGGATGTTCTGACTATTTTAACTATTTCTTCATTGTCATAGGATGAAGAGTTAAAGTAAGTGTGTTTTCCCTCATGTAATTAAAGTATAGAGGGTTTGTGTGTAGAAGAATGCCATAACCCCTCTGTCGGGATTTCACAGGATTTTGGAACAGAAGTGGCTAAGGACGTAGCAACTTCTGACCAATCAATATTGTGGGCAATAGATGCTTCCATAGTGTATTGGGGAGGTATCGAGTTCTGAGGCGGCGGAACTCTTATATTATCAACATCTTCCTTTTGAGAGGAACAAGATGCGGATGCGGTTTCCTCAGATGAGTGAGATCTAAAAGCATGAAGAGGCGCTTCTAGATTGGTTTGGTTGGGTTCTGGGATCGAATCGACTGTCAATCCTATTTCAATAAGTCCTGGTGCTTGATCACCAGTCTTAACTAATTTGGTTTCTCTGGATGGACTCGGTTGTTGTCAATCATGCGTGTCTCTTTGGACAACTTCTGATCTCACTGTTTTATTTCTCTCTGGATGGGTGGAAGCACTCTCGTTGTCACTCGCTTTATTCTTTTCATTCTCATCCTCACTTTACACCTCATTACTAATTAGGGATTCTAATACTCTGAGTGGTTGGTCGCGGATTTGTGACCAGCATAGAGTTTCTATTCAGTTGGAGAATAAGAGATTGGCTAGGTATAATTGAGAGCATGTACCTGGAAAGTGTTCGTTCTTCTGGATACTCGTTTTTGTGAATAGTAGGTTTATGGTTGTTCATTATGTAAAGCGGCAGAAGGGTGCCACGCATGCGATGTTATACATAGTGAGAGCATCTCTGATAAAGATAAGAATGAATCTGGGGTACATCAGAGTAGTGAGCTTCTTCCTTTTTAGTTGTAATCTTATCTTTGTAACGACAGAGATCTTGATCTCTCTGTAGAGTAGTTTAGCATAATTAAGATGAGGATTGAAGAACATACCATACATGATGATGATTATGTTGATGTTGGCTTGGTCCATCGAGCCCGTTTTGCAGGTGAGTCCTTTGTTGACGATTGAAACCAACACATTCCAGGTAGGTGGTAGAAATTGTCTTTTTTCCTGGAAATAGGTTGATTATACCCTAGGTACTTCAATAAATTTGCCAAGACGTCAGTGGTTGGGTTTGGCACATAATCTTCTATTTTAAGTTCCTCTTTTGGCAGAATGAAGAAAAGTGTTGAAATTCTTTCCCTGGTGATGTTAATAGTGCATTCCAGGACTGTGTTTGGGACATCCAATGATCCAAAGGATTTTGAGTCCATCTTCATTGATTTTGCAGGACTACTAGTATTCTTGAATAAATTGAACGGTTACCAGATTATCATTGAATTCTTGGGCTGGCTGAAGGCACTGATGTTTCAGGAACTCAATCATGATAGCAAATTCTGCTCTATAGTGACGGGTTTCAAGGGACACTTGAAAGTTGTTTGCCTTGAGGGGTAGGTGTACAATAGGTTCACTTTCAGCACAAGTGAATTGGAGTTGAGATTCATCGAGTGCGTTGCCGGAGTTTGCAGATTGGGCTGCCATGGTAGCCGTTAGGGTTTGAAGATGCACTAAGCAGGGATGAAGATTCGGAAATTTTTTTTGCTCAGTGTATTCCAGAATTAGGACGTTGAAAAAGTAAAATTGAAGGGTTAACTCGATTTAAATAGTGTTAAGTGGAAGAGTAATCGAGTGTGTGGGATAAGGCGACGCCTCCCAATGACGTGGGACTGGAAACGGTTCAGTGTTTGGGAGGGTGATGAAGCGTAGAAGGGTGTCAGGAAGAAAAACCTTCATTCAAAGGATAAGATTTAGAGACATGACGGTCACTTAAGTATCTCACCCGGGGATAAGCAAGAAGTAAAAACACAAGTGTAAAAACCTTTGCAGAAGAAATTTGGTGCTAACTAAATCTCTGGATGTGCTTATCGTGGTTCTGGAACTCGAAGTTCAGAAGGTGGATAAAATGAAAAGCAATCGATCTGGTCATATGAAAACACTTTTGGGACCAAAAGAAGATTTTGAAATTTTTCAAAGAGAAATATAAGGACCGAACTTCCTAAGTTCCAAAGACTTCTAATAGACATGCCAGAAGCTCTGTATTGTATTTGAGAAAAGACAGAGTACAAAGATAATGAATGAACTATTTTGACGTCTTTGGAAGAAAATAAGAAGTTTCGGATAGACATGCCAGATGATCTGTTTGGTCTTTGAGAAAGGACAAAGTACAGAAATAGTGGATGAGTTATCTGAAGTTTTCGAAAATGGTTTGCAAAAGTTTCTGATAAATATACCAGAGGCTCTGTATAGTCTTTGAGAAAATATTGTATACAGAAGTAATGGATGATTATCTGAATTTGTCAAGTAGCCTCTTACTTGATTGATGACGTGCCATTTCTTCCCATGATATCAAGAAATTGCTCCCCCTTGAGTTATGCATTGTCTCTTGCTCCCCTCAAACTACGCTTGGATCACATAAACATAAAAGCATGATGCAGATTTTGAGGTGTAGAGGCTTTGTATAGTATATACAAAAGCTCTGCATCCCTTATAAGAAAAGCGATGATACAGAAGAAGTGACAAGACAAAGATAAGGAAAGACATGCTTGAGCTTTGAATATAGAGTCTCTATAAGAATAAGGACTCTAGTTTATCATTGCATATTGAGCATGGCCAACTTGCTGATTAAGAAAGAGAATCTCTTCTCATCTAAGGCTTTGATATACAAGTCAGCAAGTTGGAATTTAGTAGAGACAAATTACATTTCAATTGTACCTTTCTTTACATGATCCTTTATGAAATGATATCTGACATCAATGTGCATGGTTTTTGAGTGCTGGACTGGATTTGCAATTATGGCAATGGCACTTTTTGAATCACGTAGAATGGGAATTTTGTCATATAGAAGACCAGAGTCTCAGAGTTGACTTTTCATCCAGATGACTTGTGAACAACAACTTGTAGCTGCAACATATTCTGCCTCTGCTGTAGAAGTTGACACACAGTTCTGCTTCTTGGATGTCCAACTAACTAACTTGTTTCAAAGTACTTGACAACTTTCAGATGTGCTCTTTCTGTCTACCTTACATTCTGCATGATCAGAGTCAGTATATGCAATTAAATCAAAGCCAAAGTACTTTGGATACCAGCGACCCAAGAATTGTGTTCCCTTTAGGTATCTAAAAGATCCTCTTGACGGCAGCCATATGAGATGCCTTATGATTATCTTGATATCTAGCATAGAGATATGTGGCAAACATTGCAGTTAGATTCATAAGTGATCTAATCATACCTCTGTAGTTCTTGATATCAACTAATTTCCCAAAGGGATCAGAGTCAAGTTTAGTGCTAGGAGAGATTGGTGTTTTCATAGTTGTAGAATTTTGAAGTTTATATTTCTTTAAAAAATCAGAGACATATTTGGCTTGATTAATAAAAATGCCAGAGGTAGTCTGTTTGACTTGGAGCCCTTGGAAGAATATTAATTATCCCATCATGCTGATTTCAAATTCACTCTCCATCAACATAGAAAATACATCACATTCTTCTTGGTTTGTAGAACCAAATATTATGTCGTCCACATAAATCTCTTGATGAATAGAGTAGTGTCGATTTTACCTTTCTCATACTTGTGTTTAATCAGAAATTTGGATAGTCTATCATACCATGCATGTGCAGCTTGTTTCAACCCATACAAGGCTTTGTCTAAGAAATAGACATAGTCTGGATGAGCTGAGCTCTCAAAACCATGAGATTGTTGTACATATACTTCTTTGTTGAGCATTCCATTCAGAAAGGCAGATTTGAAATCCATTTGGTATACTTTAAAGTCTTTGTAAGCAGAGAAAGTCAAAAACAATCGAATTGCTTCTAATCTTGCTAGTGAAGTAAATGTTTCATCGTAATCAATCCCTTCTTCTTGACAGTAGCCTTTTGCAACCAATCTAGCCTTGTTTCTAACCACTATTCCATCCTCATCCTTCTTGTTCCGGAAAACCCACTTAGTATCTATAGTAGTTTTATCCTTAGGTAAGGAAACGAGTTTCCAAGCCTTGTTTCGTTCAAATTGTAGAAGTTCTTCCTACATGGCATCTATCCAGCATGGATCTTGGAGGGCTTGATGAACTCTTTTTGGTTCTACCATGCTAATAAAATTCACCAAGAATGATTCATTAGAAGTGGCAGATCTGGTCTTTACACCACTAGAAGGATCAACAACGATTTGGTTTGGAGGATGATCTCTTGTCCATTTCTTTAATAGAGGTTGAGAAATCAGTTGCGGTTCCATTTCCGTATCATTATGTTCTTGGGATGTAGAAGAACTTAGTTGCTCGCCCTCGAATGTAAGAACAGAGGTACAGGTATCAGGAGCAGAGGTGTCGGGCTCTAGAGGAGGGATTTATTCCACTGGACATGCGTTTTAAGTTCAAGGGTGTAGAGATGATGGCTTATGAGGTCTCATCATCTATATCTGCATGGTCAGATGAAATAGTAGGGGAACCAGAAGGACCAGAAATATTTATACCTGAAGTTCGAAGTTCTTCTGTTGTTCTGACCAGAACATCTGTCTTTGCACTCTCAGAGACTAGTTCATCTCCAAAGCAGTCCTCAAAAAGTGAATCTAGTTATGACTATCTGGACTTGGAGAGATAACCAGAAATAACATTCATGAGCTTAAGTTCTGAGTTAGAAAACTCAGAAGTTAGTTGGGCTTGATGATCAAAGGTTGACATTGATGTTTTCCATGACCGTCTTAGTTCGTAGGTTGTATACTCTGCATGCTTTAGAAGTAAGTGAATAACCAAGAAATTGTCCTTCATCAGACTTCTTGTCAAACTTACCCAGCCTATCTCGATCATTTAGGATGAAGCATCTGCAACCAAAGACATGCAAGAACTTTACGTTAGGTTTTCTTTTATTTATTAGCTTATAGGCAGTTTTGAGATGTCTCTTGACCACTACGGATCTGTTCTGTGTGAAATAGGCAGAAGAGATGGCCTCAGCCCAGAAGTGAGTGGGAAGTCCAGAAGCAGCAAGCATAGTTCTTGCAGCTTAAACAAAGATTTTGTTTCTTCTTTTCATAACACCATTTTGTTGAGGGGTCCTTGCAGCTGAGAAGTTTTGAGAAATTCCTTCTTTGTTCAGGTACTCATCAAGTTTAGTATTCTTGAATTATGTACCATTATGACTTCATAGCTTCTGGATTTTACTTTGAATAAGCACTTGGATCCTCCTCATCATAGTGATTAGCACTTCTAGTACCTCTGACTTCTGTATTGAGAAATTCAGATGAGACAACTTGTGGTGCCAGAGCCAAGCTACTTCACTCTTCTTTGAAATGAGACAGAGAGTCTCTATTCTACAAAAGAAATGATGATGTTTACAATATTTAACTTTACCCAGGTTTCAATAAGAACAATCTATTTTTGTTAAAATGGAAGAACAAGTTAAAGTTTCATTACATTATATGAGTCCAATGTTTTGATGTGGATAGTGTGAAAATGGCGAAATTTATTAAAATGGTTATTTCTCTTGCATAATTTTTTCTCCTGGTCATTCGTCTCCCAGTTTTATCCAAATATCGCTATCTTTGCAAAGTGATACCTCCCCCACTTGAAGACCTAGCTAAAAACAAAAAAGAATTATAGTTTCTACCCATGTTCGTAAGTGGTACCTCTACCACTTGTGGAGCTGGGTACAAATTATAATTTTCTTGTACTTAGGTCCATAAGTAAGGGATACATTTGGGTAATCGGGGAGGAATAGGTTAAAAGACAAATTCATGACAGAGAAATAGCTATTTCGATCTTTTTTTTGCTAAAAATACCATTATATTGCCTAAAGGTTGTAACAATTCACACCCATAATGTAAGAGCATCTCCAATGGAAGGTTATGGTCGGTCCTTTCTGAACCAAACCATTAGGAGGAACCACTTATCGCTTAGGTGGACGAGAAGAGGTTCATAAGTGTGAACCGGTTCATAAGTGTGAATCGGTTCACACCATTAATCCTCACATGTTATTTTAATACAATAAATATTTCCATATATATTTTTTAACGAGTAATAATTTTTCAAATAGCTTTGTTACACTTATTAGAAAATTTTAAATAACACTTAATTGAATTTATTATTGTAATTTCTAACTCATATATTTATCTATAATATTTTTTACGTTATATATTAACTATTATTTATGTTGAAATTTTAAAGAGAATTTTGCTGAAATAGCCATTTCAGAAAACAAGATTTACCTCCTAGCCATTTTCTCCCCAAATTTGACAAAATAGCTATTAAGTACGCCATATAAGAGGTACGGCATGGCGTACTCAACCTATTTCACGACTATTTGCATTTTAGTCCTTCAGTACGCCACAGACCAGGTACGCGATGGCGTACCTGGTCCCTGAAGTTTTAAAAATGGCAAATTTGGTCCCCGGACTTGAAAGCCTCCCTAAGAAAGAATCAAAAGTTGGCAAAATTGGCCCCTGGACTTCATGTACGCCATGACGTACTCCTTGATGGTGTACTGAAGGAATATGCCGAGGAATATACTTGTTTGACCGGGTTGTTGGCTCTTTGACTGCATTGGAACCCTAATTTTGAAACCCTAATTGCTGAATATATTGTTTTTATTTATTATATTTTATGTACTGTATCTAAAATAACACATGATTTTTTATAGTGCATATATTTTAATAACTCCGTCACGATACATGCAAACACAAATTTAGATACTTGAAACTGAAAATCTAGTGCGGATAATTGAAACTGAACAATAATTGAAACGCAAACACATATTTAACTCTGTCACGATACACACAAACAATGACTGAAACTGAAAATCTAGTGTGGATAAATCTGCTGACAGGAGACGATCCAGTCATCCTTCTTGTTGATTTCCTCCTCTAGATATGTGTAGTTTCTTTGATGTCATTAATCTCCGCCTCATCTTGACGTATTTGATATTGTAAGACTCTTAACTGGCGTTTTTTTTCATCGAGTAAAGCATGTTTTTCTAGTTGAATCTTCCAGGTATCTTTCCATAACTCTGCTAACCTTTCGATTTCTTCGTCTGCCTCTTTACACGATGTCCTAGGCTTTGAAGGCATGACTTGAGTTGCTGAAGGGTTTGAGTCTTGGTTGAGAAAAAGGCTCTTCTGATAGGTTGGCGGCATATCGCCGTTATGTGAACTTCTATAGTTTTGCCATGCGACACCGTATTTAAATCTTCATCATCTGTTATTGCATAATGGGCCCTAGTTTTGCCAATCTGGCTCCATTCCTCTTTTGTTTCAGGAGCTTTCCAGCTTAGCCTGAACAATCCATCATTCTACTGTCTTTTATTACCTGAGCATGAAGAAGTTCCAGACTCATGAACCAATCGCTTGCTGGAGCGGTGGTTTCCAGACATTGACTTATTAGATTTTGAAAGATGTTTAAGAAATTTGGTAAAATGTAGTAAATTAGACATTTCAAGTTGTAAGTTACCACTTCAACATACCACCTATTTATAGTCAGAACACAGGTTAGTTTTGTAATTATGGATATGGATTTGGTCACGGTATTCATCTGAAAAAGTAGTCAAGATTCAGACGTATTTTGCTTTCTAGACGAATCTGTCAATACTTTTCAGGCGAATCTTGACTACTTTTTCAAACGAATATGTCATAGTTTTTCAAGTGAATCTTGAGTACTTTTTCAGACGAATATGTCATAGCTTTTCAGGTGAATCTTGACTACTTTTTCAGACGAATATCGTGAGAAATTGAGATTTGTGGATGAGCTTCCATCAGGTACGCCATGGCGTACCTGAACTCCGGGGACCATTTTTGTTAATCTAGCATTTCTTCTTAAAAAACTGTCAGAACCCAGATCCCTTTTCTAACAATTAATCAATAAGCAATTTAGATCTATGAATTAAAGCAGTTAATATTAAGAACAGTAAGAGAGATATTGAAGAACATGTGGTAATTCGTATTAATAACCTGGAAGTTGATTACAATACGATGAATGAAATGCTCTATTTGTTCTCCAAAATGTATCTTTGATCGACAACTATTACATCCGTAAAAGGATCTATTTATACAAGTACAATGAATAAAAGTCAACATTCTAGCCTATTACAAACTGACACGTAAGCAAAGTTTGTAACAAATTCAGTTATACGATTAGAAACACGAAACATGTGCAGGCCACGTCCTTAGGAGCGTGTGTGATACCTCTTTGTAATCCAGTTGTTCTTCCAAACTTTGGACGTCTCTGTGAAGAGTGAGATTAGAAGATGAACTTCTGATTTCCTACACTTGTACAATTCTGGTTCATACTTCTCTGAAAATGAGGTCTAACAATCTCCCCCTAAGTATGAAGTCCAGAATGTTAAAATATAACTTCGTTTGGCTTTAGTTCCGTTTGTATCAGAATGGGGCAACCTGTGAGATAATCTTGGAAATCTGATCTGTAATTTCTCTGATCTTTAAAACGTTATCAAGTCTCTTCACCATCTTCTCTATTGCTTCTTGATCATGATCATCAACTTCAACAGAGGCATAACATTTGACAATGTATACTACCTCTGATGAATATTTGTATGCCTCTTTTATTCTAAAGAAGCTTCTTCTGTTTGGCCTCTTGAACACAACCCCTTCTTCTGGCTGAGTCAGCACTTTTCCAATTCTCAGAGCATGGAGACCTTCCAAGTCTTCATTTGGAGCAGAGATACATAGGTTGTCAACATTGTAGTTCAGGACAGTCTGAAAGTCTACCCGTCTTCTGTATCTAATAAAAGATTTCATGCACTCAATGATCCTGAAGTAAGCAATCTTATCTTGACTATCTCTTTTCTTTTTCATTTAAATCTTCATGAATTTTTCCAGGATCAGAAGATCATAAGGGTTAATGGACAATAGATCATTGTCACAAATATAGTAAGTTTGTTTGTCTTCTCTGATTACCTCATAAATTGTGTACCAGATCTCTGATTGTTCAAATTGAGTGTGCTTGATAGTGGAGATCTTTCTGATTGCTACAATCGAATAGGCATCCTTTCTTGCTTGCCTATGACTCATAAATTTATCCTTGACAACATCACTTACTTGATAGTCATTTGCAAAATTAGGCAGCATTAAGAAAATCTTCTGGTCAGCAGGAGCATACATGTGCCTGTTTCTCAATTCCAGAGTTGGTAAATCAAGTCTTCCCAGCTTTTCTTGTCTTTTTTCATATGCAGCTCTGCATTTTAATGACTCCTTTCGTTTGGCTTTCTCAAAATTTTCCGGTTCTCTTTCATCTTCGGCCTTGGCTTTATCAGCTTCAGCTTTAGCCTTTTCAGCTTCTGCTCTGTCTATTTCTGCTTGAGCCTTGGCACTTTCAGCTTCTGCTCTGAGTTCAGCCTCAGTTCTGGCTCTATCTTCTTCAATTTTGGCTTTATCAGAATCTATATTTGACTGGGCAGGGGCAGAAGGACTTGCACTTGAAGGTTGAGATTGTCTCTTTGTTTTGCCAATAATTTCAAGCAAAAACTTGACCACCTCTAGATCTTTAGGAAGAGGACCAGTGTGTGTGTCAATTGGCGTTGAAGTTAAAGGAGTTTGTTTAGAGGGAGGTGGAGTAGAGGGTGAAGGGGCAGAATCTTCACCTCTGTCTTGATCCATCTTCTGAGTAGTGTCGGTTTTGGCCTTCTTAACACTGTGTTCTCGAGTTCTTTTTACGAAGGAAGGGAAGGGAAAGGGAAGGGAAATAGGGGGAAAAGAAAAAATCTTGTGTTCTCGAGATTTTTTAAGGAGGGAAGGGAAAGGAAATGGAAGGAAAATTAATGTTAATTTTTCTTTCAAAACTTTCCTCCCAAATGTCGGAGGAAAGGGAAGGAAAGAAAAGAAAAACAATTTATAATAATTAGAATTATTTATAAAATTACAAATTTACCCATCATTACATTCTCCTAACAAATAAATAAGAATATATTTGTAAAAATGACATATTTTCTTTCCTTTCTCTCACACTCAAGAACACGAAAATTTATTTTCTTTCCTTCGCTTTCCTTCCCTCTCTTCAATCTCAAGAACACAAATAAAAAACTTACTTTCTTTTCCTTTCCTTTCTTCTCTCTTCTTTCCCTTCCCTTTCTTTTCTTTTCTTTCTAGTAAAAACTCGAGAACAGAGCGTAAGAGTTTCCAGATTCTGCCCCTTCTGAGAATCAGGATCCTGATCCTTAGACTTCTTGTGCTTGTGCTCTACTTTCTTACATGCCCTTGCCTCCTTAGCTTTCTTCTTATCATCGAAAGCAGCAGAGATAGAACTTACCATGGTGGATAACTTCGAGACAGAGGTTTCTAAGGGAGTGATCTTCTGATCCTTGTTTGAAGTGCTAGTATTACTCTTGGAGACATATCTCGAAGTTAAATCATTAATCCTGTCAATCATGGCTTTCTGGAAAATAGCCATGTCAGACTTCTTCACAAGGGAGGAGGAGGAAGCAGAAGCATCTTCAGTAGGAATAACGGCCTTAATAATCTTCTGAATATCAACGACAAAAGAGCCGTATTCAGCAACAGAGATGGTGACCTCTGGAGATGGAAGCTCTTCAGGAAGATGAAAAATTGCCTCTGAATTGGCCTTAATGCCAGCGTCCTGAGCATGAAAGTGGTCAGAAGCAGAATTCCACTGAGAATCGGCATTATCAGTGATGAGCTTCTTGATGGCCTCCAGAGCTTGAGACTGAGCTAACTGTTCTCTATGAATATTGTTAAGGATGGTTTGCTGAGAGTCAAGGGATAGTTTTAGATCGTCCACAGATCTCTGAATGTTATCACCAAATGCCATAAACGCTGCATTGGTGACAAAATCAGAAGGTGTAACCGGTGCATCTCCAACACATGGAGCCCCTTATCTCTCACGTTCAGAGAGGCCCTCATTCACACCTGTATTGACGTTAAGTGTGGAGGGACTTCCAACCTGTCTTCGAGGGCTGTCATTGACAGGCACCTCTTCGGTTGTTCTGATTGGTTCAGCTTTTTCCCTATCATCAGAGGATGGGGAGTTGAACACAATGTGCTTACCTTTATAAAGGGAAAAGACCCCGATAAGTGGTGCATCCTGTGGATGTAACCTCTGTGATAGGACTTCATCAGCATCTATACTATCAAAGGGTATGGACGTATCATCTTCTTGCCCTAGGACCTCGTTGGTCACGGAGACGTCAACGAGTAGTGATGGTAGTGGCGAGTTCTGGGGCAATGGAACTCTTATAGTGCCATCATCATCCTTTTGAGGGGATGATGAATAAGATATGGAATCCCCGGTAGTGCTAGATCCAGAGGAAAGAAGAATATCCTCTGATCGGTTGGCTTCTGGGTAGATTGGACTGGGTAGTCATTGGTCAATGAGTGTAGATGTGTTGGCATCTACTCAGTAAATGTGGGTGCCCTTAGGGAAGAAGGTGAGATTCGCTCAAATGTGTCTCTATGGACATCTTCAGTACCCTCTTGTAGTAGGAGGTCAGGATGGGTAGAAGCACTCAAATGTTCACTCATATTCTTTTCAACCTCATGCTCACTTGACCCTTCACCGCATAAACTAGCCTCTAAGTGCTCTGGGTAGGTATTATCGGTTCTGAGGATACCAAAGAGCCTCTATAGGATATGAGATTAGGAGAGTTTGTAGAAATGAGATTAAGCATATACCTGGAAAGCGCCCTTGGTGATGGATACCCATTGCTGTCGATGGTCGGCTTATGTGAGCTCATAGATGCAATCTTGCAAAATGGTTGAAGCAGAGGAGCCTTCAGAGCCCCTATTACTGGAAAAGTGAATAGGGATAAAAATCGTGGAAACATTAGGGCTGGGAGAGTTCTTCCTTGGCTCTGGTGAGTAACCTTCATATGCACAGCAGCTTTCATTTCTTGGAAAATCAAACTCTCATAATCCAGTGGTCGATTGAAGTACATACCATACATGATGGTAAGGATGCTTTTGCTTGCCTGGTCTAAGGAGTCGATTTTGCAAGTTAGGCTCTTGTTTAGAATGGAAACCAGCACATTCTACATTGGGGGTAACTGCTTTCTTTTGAACTCAGATAACTTCGTGAGAGGTTCATTATAACCTAAGAAGTTGATGAAGGCAAGTAAGGCTTCAGGGGTAGTGTTTTGTTCAAGGGTAGGATTAGGTATTTTTTGTTCACCATCATCGATAATGGGTTGAGGCAAATGAAAATACCTTGCGATTTTCTTCTTAGTAATGGGTGTTTCCACTGTTGTGTCAGATTCGGTGGGGTGGCTGAAGTTTCCAATAAGAGTTTCTTCACCTTGTATGAACATGGATTGCCAAACTTCTTGGACATAGATTTCAGTGGCATTGGGATTGGTTAAAGTTAGGGTTCGGTTTAGAGAATGGTGTTGGAGGAACTCTATCATGACCCTGTAATCGGCTAGATATGTGTTTGGATCGAGAAGTACATGAACATTGTTGGCCTTCAATGGCAGTTTGATGACTGGAGCACTGTCAGCCGTTTAGTCGATTAACCTTCCATCTTCATTTTGAACATTGAGATTGGCAGATTGGGTCGCCATTGATGAAATTTGGGTGTTTGGAAGTCGATGAGAGAGCAGGTTTGCAGTTGCTTGTAATAGCGTGAGGAAAAAGACGATGCACTGTAGTTGAGGTTTATATATGAGAGAGAAAGATTACTCGAGTGTAATTTGGAATGGAAAGAGTTTTAATTTGGGGATGGGCAAAAACAATTCGTTTATGATGATGTAAGCACAGGCGTGCAGTCATGCAATAACTAGATCATTGACACGTGGACAATTTGATTGCGTGTGTGATGACTAGCACGAGAATGGATGAGTCACCGAAAGGGTTTAATTACCTTTAAACCGTTGATTAATCCCATAAAGAAAATTAAAAAGTAATTAATAGGAAAAAATTATTAATAAAACTTTTTAATTTAATTTTAAAATCAGACATTTGGTTGAATAAATCAGTTTTTGTGAACCAAATGAAGGTTTAATATTTAAAGACATGTGTTTCGTAAGAAATTTTAATAAAATAAGAAAATTTGAATTAACCTTGAAGGCAAGAGTTAATTTAAATGAACTTAGGGGCTGTTTGGTAGTTGCTAGATGGTATAGAACTGGATGGTACAGAGGTCTGGATGATATAGAGGCTCTGTATGATATAGTGTAGAATGAAAAATAATTGTTTGGTAGTTGCTCTGAATGAACGGTCTGAATAAGAACAAATGACCATTTTAACCTTCTGTATGATTCAGTCTGAATGAAATATAACTATTTGGCATATATCTGAATAATAAAATTATTTTCATTGATAAAATATACAATCAAGATACACATATAACCAAGTCTCTATTAGAGAAACCAAATATACCATCAACAAAAATCAACTTGGAGGTATATTAAGGTTTAGGGTTACGGGCTTTTAGAGAAATCACAAAATACACAAAAAACAATTGGGGGCTTCATCGTGAACAAATTTTGATGCTGAAACTGATATAAATGGTTGAGGCAATAAATCACAAAAATCAATTTGGGGTTTTCATCCATGGATATGGTTAATGCAGAAGTCGATATTAATGTTTCCATGCTTCTTCTACTTTCTTTTTATCTTCTTCTTTCTTCTTCTCATCTGCTTTCTTCTTCTCACCGCCGGCGCCGCCGGCTCCTCCGCCGTCCTTCTTCTTCTCCGGCAGCCACCGTCCTCCGCCGGCTCCTTCTTCTCCGGCAGCCGCCGTCCTCCTTCTTCTCCGGCTCCACACCTGATTTGTTACTTTTCACCAAATCATTATTAAAGTTAGAATCTTTATGGTGATTTTAGATCTGGGTTTGCTTCAGATTAAAGGACGATAGCGTGTGAGGACTCGCCGGTGAGGTTTAATCTAGGCAGAGAGATTCGCCGCAGGGTTTTGGTGGAGTTCATCGGAGTGCTTCGTGGGAGAGGGAGAGCAGCATGGAGGCAAGACTATACGAGGGTATTTTTGGAAGTGGCTAAACTCTGAATCATTTTGCATCCATCCCAGTACAAAATCGTACAGAGGTATTTGTCACCGTTCAGAGGTGATCTTTTTTTTGCCAAACACAATAAATCTCTACACGATTCAGACATGGGCTCTGGATGGCTTCATCCAGACCCAAACAAATAGCCCCTTATTAATATGAAAATTTCAGAGGAAAAACGAGGTCAGAAAATATTTGGTCAGAGAAAAACATTTTGAGACCAAAAATGTCAAAAGAACATCTTTCCAGATAAAGTTTTAGTGGAATCTGAAAATTCTTAGTAACCTTGACAGCAAGAGTTATTCAGAAGAGACAGATTCAAAAGAAAATTTAAGTGAAGAGAAGTTCAGAAGACAACTAACTTCTGTTAGACTTGATTTGCTCCCCCTCAAATTGATCGTTGTGCTCCCCCTCAAACGTTGCATCTTGCTCTCCCTTGCTTTTTCAAGTAATGCTCCCTTACTGTCATCACTTGGTGTAAAAATGTAAGATATATTCTTTTGAAGCACAGAGGTGTCCAGAGGCTTCTGAATGCCTCTGGATGTAACCATCAGAAGTGACCAAAAGCTTCTGGGCAGTTCTGATTTGTAAACAGTTGGAAAAATAAGAATAAAACAAATCAAAATTTGGGAACATAAATAAGTAATTATGTTTTAATCCTATGAAGATCATAGTTTTAAAAGGAATTACATATTTAACATGCCCAACTTGCTGATTAAGAAATTAAAGCGCTTCTCGTCCAGAGCTTTTGTGAAAATATCAGCAAGTTGAAAGTCAGTATAGACAAAATACATTTCTATAGTGCCCTTCTCTACATGATCTTTGATAAAATTATACCTGACATCTATGTGTTTGGTTTTGGAGTGCTGAACAGGATTTTCAGTGATGGCAATTGCACTCTCTGAGTCACATAGGATGGGGATTTTGTCGTAGATTAAACCGTAGTCTCTAAGCTGAGTCTTCATCCAAATGACTTGGGAACGACAAAGAATCGGCAAGAAGATCATATTCGGCTTCAATTTGTAGATGTTGAAACACAGTTCAGTTTCTTGGATGTCCAGCTTATAAGTCTGTTCCCCAGAAGTTGACAGCTACCAGAGGTACTTTTTCTGTCCAACTTACATCTTGCATGATCAGAATCTGTATATGCCATAAGATCAAATCCAGAATTTTTAGGATACCAGAGACCCAGTGAAGGAGTTCCCTTAAGGTATCTAAAAATTCGTTTAACGGCAGCTAAATGAGATTCTTTTGGGTTGGCTTGATAACGAGCACAGAGGCAAATGGCGAACATAATATCTGGCCTACTAGCGGTCAGATACAGAAGAGATCCTATCATACCTCTATAGCCCGTAACATCCATTGATTTCCCAGAAGGGTCAGGGCCAAGTTTCGTGCTAGTAGAGATAGGAGTTTTCATAGGTGTGGAATTATGAAGATGAAATTTCTTAAGCATGTCTGAAACATACTTAGCTTGATTTATAAATATGCCAGAGGCATTTTGTTTGACTTGGAGTTGTAGAAAGAACGTTAGTTCTCCCATCATACTCATTTCAAACTCTTGTTCCATCAATTTAGAAAACAGATCAACTTCTGATTGATTAGTAGAACCAAAGATTATGTCATCCACATAGATTTGGACAACAGTTAGCATACCTTTGCCTCTTTTGATGAACAGAGTTGTATCAATTTTACCTTTTTCATAACCTTTAATGATCAGAAACATAGATAAGCGTTCATACCAGGCTCTTGGTGCTTGCTTCAAACCATATAAAGCTTTGTCGAGAAGATAGACATACTCTGGATGTTTAGCATCTTTAAAACCAGCAGGTTGGTCAACGTACACTTCTTCTTTGGGATAGCCATTCAGAAATGCACATTTAACATCAATTTGATACACCTTAAAGTTTTTGTATGCAGAGAAGGCCAGAAATAGTCGTATCGCCTCAAGTCTTGCTACAGGGGCAAAGGTTTCATCACAATCTATTCCTTCTTCTTGACAATACCCCTTAGCCACCAGTCGAGCTTTGTTTTATCACTATGTCGTCTTCATCTTTCTTGTTTATGAAGATCCACTTAGTACCAATTGCGAGTTTGTCCATTGACAAGGGTACTAAGTTCCAAACTTTATTGCGTTCAAACCGAAGCAATTCTTCTTGCATCGCTTCTACCCAGCTGGGTTCTTGCAAGGCTTCATGAACGTGTTTGGTTCGATCATGCTAAGGAAATTAACATAGAAGGCTTCATTTGCAGTAGCAGATCTTGTTTTAACGCCGTCAGATGGACTACCAATGATAAGATTTGGAGTGTGTGATTTCGTCCATCTAGTCATCCTAGTTTGAGGAACTTGTTGGGCTTGAACTTCAGCTTCAGAAGTTTGAATAACCTTATCTGGGATTGATTCTGAATCATGAGCGGCATCGAAAGTCTCCAACTCAGATGAAGGCACAGAAGAATTTTCATCTGGAATTGAAGTGGCTTTTGGACAATCGCTTGATGGAATGGGAAGAACAGAAGATACTGGTGAACTCTCATCAGAAATTTCAGGACCAGAAAGAGTAATTCCAGAAGCTTGAAGAACTTCAGGAATACTCAAGGATGGATTCTTTTGTATTTGCTCTGAAAATATTTCTTCGCCCATAAAATCTTGAAAAATGGCATCAATTTCGGATTCCCTGGAACCTGAAAGATAATCAGAGGTAACAATGTTAAGTTTGAGTTCAGAAGTTGAATACCTAGAAGTCAGTTGAGTTTGATCATCAAAATCGATGTTAATGCTTTCCATAACAGTCTTAGTACGTAAATTAAAGACTCAAATAGCTCTTGAATTTAACGAATATCCTAAGAATTGAGCTTCATCGGATTTCTTATCAAACTTGCCAAGTTTTTCTCTGTCATTTAAGATAAAGCATCTACAACCAAAAATATGAAAGAATTTAACACTTGGTTTTCTTTTATTTATAAGCTCATAAGAGGTTTTGAGATGCCTCTTGACAATAATTGAACGGTTCTGAGTGAAACAAGCAGTAGCTATAGCTTCTGCCCAAAAATGGATAGGGAGTCCAGAAGCTGCAAGCATCATTCTAGCTGCTTCCACCAAGGTTCTGTTGCGTCTTTCTACTACACCATTTTGTTGAGGAGTACGCACAGCAGAGAAGTTCAGGGTAATTCCATTTTCAAGAAAGTATGCTTCAAGCTTGGCATTCTTGAACTCAGCACCGTTATCACTTCTTAGCTGCTGAATCTTTTGGTGTAGAAGAACTTGGATTCTGGTCATCATATTTTGCAAGACAATAGGCACCTCCGACTTTTGTCTAACGAATGCAAGCCATGTATACCTGGAAAATTCATCAATAAGTACCAGTATATACTTTTTACCAGATAAACTCTAAATTCCAATGGGACCACAGAGGTCGACATGTAACAATTGCAAAGGTCTAGTACAAGAATGATCACTTTTTGTTTTATGAGATGCTCGTTTTATTTTTCCCATTTCATATGCAGGGCAGAGGTGATCCTTTTGAAAATGTACTTCTAGAAGACCAATTACCAAATTGTGTTTGACAAGCATCTCAAGGTTATCAAAATTTAAGTGAGACATTTTGTGATGCCATAATCACGCAACTTCACTCTTTTTGGAGATAAGACAGAGGGTTTCTTTACCGTCCTTTGATGTGAAGTTCATCATATACAGATTACCTTTTCTGTGCGCTCTCCAGAGTTCTTCTCCTGCCTTAGAAATTAAGTAACAATGTTTTTCATCAAATACGACAAGTATTTTAGAATCACAAAGTTGACTTACACTCAGCAGGTTATGTTTCAATCCAGAAACATGAGCTACTTTTGATAAGGTAATATTACCTTCTTGTAAAGTACCATAGCCTTTTATTTGACCCTTACCATTGTCTCTAAACGTTACAGCTCCACCACATTTGTCTTTAAATTGGGAGAGTAAGTTTTTCGTTCCAGTCATGTGCCTCGAGCATCCATAGTCAAGATACTTGTTTTATAAGGCAGGAGAAGAATTCTGGAGAGCAGACAGAAAAGGTAATTTATATATGATGAACTTCACATCAAAGGACGGTAAAGAAACCCTCTGTCTTATCTCCAAAAAGAGTGAAATTACATGGGTATGGCATCACAAAATGTCTCACTTAAATTTTGATAATCTTGAGATGCTTGTTAGACATAATTTGGTAACTGGTCTTCCAGATGTCCACTTTCAAAAAGATTACTTCTGCCAAGCATGTGAAATGGGAAAAATAAAACGAGCATCTCATAAGACAAAAAGTGATCATTCTTGTACTAGACCTTTGCAATTATTACATGTTGATCTCTGTGGTCCTATTGCAACACAAAGCCTATCTGGTAAAAAGTATATATTGGTACTTATTGATGAATTTTCTAGATATACATGGCTTGCATTCGTAAGACAGAAATCAGAAGTACCTATCGTATTGCAAAATATGATGACCAGAATCCAAGTTCTTTTACACCAAAAGATTCAACAGCTTAGGAGTGACAACGGTACTGAATTCAAGAATGCCAAGCTTGAAACATACCTTCTTGAAAATGGAATTACACAGAACTTCTCTGCCGTACGAACTCCTCAACAAAATGGTGTAGTAGAACGGCGCAGTAGAACTTTGGTTGAGGCTGCCAGAACGATGCTTGCTGCTTCTGGAATTCCCATCCATTTCTGGGCTGAAGCTGTAGCCACTGCATGTTTCACCCAAAATCGTTCGATAATTGTCAAGAGGCATCTCAAAACTTCTTATGAGCTAATTAATAATCGAAAACCCTGTGTTAAATGACAGGGACAAACTTGGCAAGTTTGACAAGAAATCAGATGAAGCTAAATTCTTAGGATATTCGTTAAATTCAAGAGCTTTTCGAGTTTTTAACTTACGTACTAAGACTGTTATGGAAAGCATTAACATCGATTTTGATGATCAAACTCAACTTCTGAGTATTCTACTTCTGAACTTAAACTTAACACAATAACTTCTGAATATCTTTCAGGTACCAGAGAATCTGAAATAGATGCTATTTTTCAAGATTTTATGGGAGAAGAGATACTTCCAGAACCAAGACCAATCCCTCAATCTTTGAGTATTCCTGAAGTCCTTCAAGCTTCTGGAATTACACTTTCTGGTCCTGAATCCCTGCTGAGAGCACTTCGGAGACTTCTGACATCCCTGTTTCATCAAGTAAATGTCCAGAAGTAACTTTTATACCTTCATCAGAGAGGGAGTATGATGATCCTCCTGTTTCAGAATCTCTTCCAGAAGAGGTGCTTCCATCCTCTAAAACAGAAGTTCACGCTCTACCAGTGTCTCAATCTCGGATGACGAGATGGACTAAGTCTCACACTCCAGATCTCATAATTGGCAGTCCCTCTGAAGGTGTTAAGACAAGATCTGCTGCTGCAAATGAAGCTTTCTTTGTAAACTTTCTTAGCATGATCGAACCAAAACATGTTCATGAAGCCTTGCAAGAACCTAGCTGGGTAACCGCTATACAAAAGGAACTGCTACAATTTGAACGAAACAAAGTCTGGAACCTAGTTCCTTTACCAAAGAACAAAGTAGCTATTGGTACTAAGTGGGTCTTCAGAAACAAGAAAGATGAAGACGGCATAGTGATCAGAAACAAAACTCGACTGGTTGCTAAGGGGTATTGCCAAGAAGAAAGAATCGATTACGATGAAACCTTTGCTCCTGTAGCAAAACTTGAGGCGATACGACTATTTCTTGCTTTCTCTGCTTACAAAAACTTTAAAGTCTATCAAATGGATGTTAAATGTGCATTTCTAAATGGGTACTCAAAGAAGAAGTGTATGTCGAACAACCTGCTGGCTTTAAAGATGCTAAACATCCAGAGTTTGTCTATCTTCTCGACAAGGCTTTATACTGTCTTAAACAAGCACCTAGAGCATGGTACGAACGCCTATCTACGTTTCTGATCAGTAAAGGTTATGATAAAGGTAAAATCGATACGACTATGTTCATCAAAAGAGGCAAAGGTATGCTAACTGTTGTTCAAATTTATGTGGATGACATAATCTTTGGTTCTACTCATCAAACAGAAGTTGATCAATTTCCTAAATTGATGGAACAAGAATTTGAAATGAGTATGATGGGAGAACTAACATTCTTTCTAGGACTCCAGGTTAAACAAAATGCCTCTGGCATCTTCATAAATCAAGCTAAGTATGTTTCTGACATGCTTAAGAAATTTCATCTTCAAAACTCCTCACCGATGAAAACTCTTATCTCTACTAGCACGAAACTAGGCCCTGATCCTTCTAGGAACTCAGTGGACGTTACGACTTATAGGGGTATGGTTGGATCACTTCTGTATCTGACTGCTAGTAAACCAGGTATTATGTTTGCTACTTGCCTCTGTGCTCACTATCAAGCGAATCCTAAAGAATCACATTTGGCTGCTGTTAAACGAATTTTTCGATATCTCAAAGGATCTCCATCACTTGGTCTCTGGTATCCGAAAAATTTTGAATTTGATTTAATGGCATATACAGACTCTGATCATGCAGGTTGCAAGTTGGATCGAAAAAGTACCTCTGTGAGCTGTCAACTTATGCGTTACAGACTTGTAAGTTGGACTTCTAAGAAGCAGAACTGTGTGTCAACTTCCACAGCAGAAGCTGAGTATGTTGCCTCTGCCAGTTGCTGTTCACAAGTTATCTGGATGAAAACTCAGCTCAGAGACTACGGCTTAATATACGACAAAATCCCAATCCTGTGTGACTCAGAGAGTGCTATTGCCATTACTGAAAATCCAGTTCAGCATTCAAAAACAAAGCACATTGATGTCAGGTATCATTTCATCAAAGATCATGTAGAGAAAGGCACAATCGAAATGTATTTTGTCTTTACTGACTTTCAACTTGCTGATATTTTCACGAAAGCTCTGGATGAAACACGTTTTAATTTCTTAGTCAGCAAGTTGGGCATGTTAAATATGTAATTTTACTTAATTCTTTGATCCTCTTAGAATTCTGTCAAATTACTTATTTCTGTCTAATTTTGTCTTGCCTTATTTTTTGTTCGAATAAATCAGAAACGGCCAGAAGCCTCTGGTCGCTTCTGACGGTTTCTTTCAGAGGTACTCAGAAGCCTCTGGACACCTCTGTACCACTTTTTACATTGTTTGATCCAAGTGTTAACAGAAAAGGTGCACATCTTACACTTGCAAGGGGAAGTAGAATGCAATCTTCGAGGGGGAGCAGAGTAACTTTTTTTTAGAAGCAAAATGAATATTTTTTTTAGCAGAATGCAATTTTTGAGGGGGAGCAAATCTTACATGCTCGAGGGGGAGCTTAACAAGTCTAACTTCTGTTAGCTGTCTTCTGAACCTCTCTTTGCTTCACAATTTTCTTTGAATTTGTCTCTTCTGACTAACTCTTGTCGTCAAGGTTACAAAGATGTTTCAGATTCAACTTAAATTCTTTTGAAAATATGTTCTTTGACATTTGTGGTCAAAAATTACTTTCTATATCCTGATATTCTTTACCTTTGTGTTTTTTTTTGAAATTCTCTTTTATAAGTCTATTTTATTTAACTCTTGCCTTCAAGGTTATCTAAAATTTTCTTATTATTTTTAATATCTTAAATAAATACTTGGTTTCGAATATTAAACTTTCATTTGGTACAAAACGATTTCTACCCAAATGTCTGATTTTAAAATTTAAAAGGAATTAATTACTCTAAAAATTATTTTTTAATCAACAGTTTATCTGTTTTAAATAATGATTTTCTTTTAATTAATTTCCTTTTAATTTTTTTTGAGGAGGGAATACTCAATCGTTTTTTAGGCGCTAAAACCCTTTCACTTGTCAGTTCTTCTTTACACGTGTCATTCATCGTGCCCTTGCATGTTGACACGCCTACACGTACACCTCAGCTAACACGAACCGTTTTTGTTAGTCCCCAAATTAAAACCCTTCCCATTCAAAAATCAGTCGAGTACTCTCTCTCTCTCTCTCTCTCATATATAAACCTCAATTTGGGAATTTCACAGTACTGCGCTTCATCATCTTCGTCAAGAATCTGAATACTTCTTAATCGGCGTTTTATTCTCACCAAAGCTTTCATCATCAATGGCGTCTCCTGTTGCAAATCCTCATGCCCAAATCGACGATGGCAACTTGGTCACTTCAACAACTGATAGTGCTCTAGTTGTCAAGCTACCACTAAAGCCCAACAATGTCCAGGTTCTTCTTGATCCCAACACTTATCTATCTGATTTCAGGATCATGATCGAGTTTCTGCAAAACCACTCCCTGAATCGAACTCTAACCCTAAAAATCCCAATGTTCCTGAGATATATGTGCAAGAAGTCTGGCAAACAATGTTCAACAAGGATGACAATACCCTACTTGGAACCTTTGGCCATCCCACTGACCCAGAAAATGCTTTCCAAATCCCCATATCCCGTAAGAAAGTAGCCAGGTATTTTCATCTTCCTCTACCCCAGATTGAAGTGGACGGTCAAACGGCTCCCAACCCTGACCTAGAACCAAATCCCACACCAGAAGCTCTCCTGGCTTTTATTCGCTTCCTAGGCTATAATGAACATCTAAACAGATTATCTGAATTCAAAAGGAAAAAGCTGCCTCCGATGTGGAATGTCCTTGTCTCCATTCTGAACAATAGCCTCACCTGCAAAATTGGGTCTCTTGACCAAGCAAGCAAAAATGTTCCCACCTTCATGTATGGAATGTTTTTCAACAGACCATTGGTCTACGCAAGTCTTATATTTCAGGAAATGAAGGTTGCTGTTCAAACCAAAGTTTCCCTCTAGAGCCAAGGGAAACCACTTCCAGCTTTAACGTTCCCACGATTTCTCTCACTATTTACCTTTCCAGCTATTGGTGCTTTAAAAGCTCCTTTGATTCAGCCGTTCTGCAAATTAGCCTCCATGAGCTCCCACAAGCCAACTATCGACAACAATGGTTATTCTGCACCCAGAGATCTCTCTAGGTACATGCTTGATCTTATTCCTTCAACCTCTCCTACTCTCATATTCGATAAACGTTCTATGGTATTCTCAGAACAGAGAGTCCCTAACCCAGAGCACTTAGAGCCAAGATTAGAAAGTGAGGTGTCAAGTGAGCCTGAGTTTGAAAAGAATTTGAGTGACCACCCGACCTCTTATTGCAAGAAGGTACAGAAGATGTCCATCGTGACACAATTGAGCGACTCTCTCCAAGTTCCCCACGGGTACCCACATCTCCTGAGGTAGATGCCAACACATCTACACTCATTGAAAAAGGACAACCCAGTCCAAACCACCCAGAGCCAAACCGATCAAAGGGAATTCTTTGCTCCTCTGAATCAAGCACAACAGGGGAATCCACCTCATCTTCATCATCCTCTCAAAAGGGTGATGATGAAAATATAAGAGTTCCATTACCCCAGAACTCGCCACTACCCACACAAAACGTTGATGTCTTCGTGACCAACGATGTCATAGGACAACCAGAAGGCACGTCCATGCCTTCTGTTAGATTAGATGCTGATGAAGTCCTATCAGAGGGGTTACAGCAACAGGATGCACTACTTACCGGGGTCTTTTCCCTATATTGTGGTAATCACACTGTCTTCACCGACCCACCTCTGATGATGGGAAAGAGGCTGAAACAGTCAGAACAACCGAAGAGGAGCCTGTGAATAACAGCCCTCGACGAGAGGTTGGAAGTCCCTCGACACTCAACGTCGAAACAGGTGTGAAAGAGGGTCTCTATGAACGCGAGAGACAAGGGGCTCCATTTGTTGGAGATGCACCGGTTACCCCTTCTGAATTCGTCACATATGCAGCGTTCAAGGCATTTGCTGATCAAATTCAGAGATCTGTGGAAGATCAAAAATTATCCATGGTTTCTCAGCAACAAACTCTCACAGCCATTCAAGCCCAACATGCAACTCAGAATCAAACATTGGAGGCTTTCAGAAAGCTTCTATATGACAATGCAGAGGCTCAGCAAAATTCTGCTAATGCTCACTTCCAGGCTCTGGACGCTGGCATTAAATCCAATGCAGAGGCCATCTTTAACCTTCCTTCAGAGATACCTACCCCAGAGGTCACAATCTTTGTTGCTGAATATGGATCATTTATTGCTGACATCCATAAACTCATATAGGCCGTGTTTCCGTCTGAAGATGCTTCTGCCTCTGCCTCTTCTTTGGTCAAAAAGTCGGATATGGCACAATTTCAAAAGGCAATGATTGACCGCATCAACTCTCTGACCTCCAAATATGCCTCCAAAACTAACTCCAGCAACTCTCACATGGATCAAAAGCTCACCACTTTGGAAACCACAGTTTCAAAGCTCTCTTCTCTAGTAAGTGCCTTATCTGCCTCCTTTGAAGACAAAAAGAAAGCTAAAGAAGCTCGGGCATGGAAAAAGGCTGAGCTAAAACGCAAAAGGTCTGAGGATCAGTATCCTGATTCTCAGAAGGGGGAGAACATGGATAATATAAAGAAGATGAAAACCGAAATAGGTCAGAAGATGGAACAAGAAAAAGGCAATGCTTAATCCTCCTCGCCTTCTGAACCTCCTCCCTCTAAGCAAACTCTGCTAACGCCTACTCCTATAGCCACTCATCGAGGTCCCCTGTCCAAGGATCCAAAAATTGCTAAATTTATACTGGAGGTAATAGGGAATACTAAAACATAATCTCAACCAGCCAGAGTAGAGGCAGCTAAAGCAGAAGCTGCCAGAAGAGAAGCAGCTAAAGCAGAAGCTGCCAGGCAGAAGCTATGAGAACAGAAGAAGCCAGAGCTAAGGCAGCCAGAGTCGAGGCAGCCAGAACAGAAGAAGAAAATAGACTAAGATCAGAGGGTGAACAAAAGACTAAGTCTGAAGCTGTAAAAGCTAAAGAAGAAGCTCTAAAAGCTGAAGCTGAGAAAGCCATGGCTCAGGAAGAAAAAGAGAGAGAAGAAACTGAAAAGACAAAAGAAGCTGCTGAAAGGGCACGTGCAAATCTTGAAGAAGCAAAAAGGAAAGAGCCTGCAAAATTCAGAGTTGCTAATGAAGAAAAAATGCAGAAGTTGGGAAGACTTGAGCTACCCAACTTAAAAATTAAAAATAAGCACATGTATGCTCCTGCGGATCAGAAGATATACTTAATGATGCCGAATTTTTCAAATGATTATCAAGTTAGTGATGAGATCAAAGACAAATTCATAACTCACAGGCAATCACGGAAGGAGGCTTATTCCACTATCCTAATCAAGACCATTTCATACAGGCATACACAATATGAACAAACACCCATCTGGTACACAATTTATAAAGTTGTTAGAGAAGACAACAAATCATCCTACTTCTGTGACAATGACTTGTTGTCAATCAATCCCTCTGATCTGTTAACTCTGGAAAAGTTCATGAAGACTCAAATGAACAGAGGGAGTGATGATCAAAACAAAGTTGCTTACTTCCGTATCATTGACTGTATGAAGTATTTCATTCGATACAGAAGGCAAGTAGACTTCCAAACGGGCTTGAACTACAAAGTAGATAACTTGTGTATCTCTGCACCAAATGAAGATCTAGAGGGGTTAAATGCACTAAGGATTGGGAAACGGTTAACTCAACCAGAAGTCAGAATTGTGTTCAAAAGGCCGAGCAAAAAAAGCTCCTTCAGAATCAAAGACGCCCACAGATACTCTATAGAAGTTGTGTACATTATAAAATGCTATGCTTCTGTAGCAATTGATATTCAAGATTCAGAAGTCAGAGAAAAGATTGAAAAGAGACTTGACAAACTAATGAAGCTCAGAGAAGTTACAGATGCTATCTTCAAAGTCATTTCTCAAACAGCTCCCTTCTGATAAAATTACAATACTTCAACTATTGAGCCTATGAAAGAACAGCGAAGGTACACGTGCATCATTCTGATTTTCATACTTTGGAGGAGATTGTTAGACCTCTTTGCTCAAGAAGTATGAATCAGAATTAAGCAAGTTCATATGCATCCGGTAACGTGGCAGGCACACTCTCCGTGTGTAACTTAGTTTGTTATTCACTAGCTTACGTGTCTAGTTGTAATAGGCTAGGTAGTTGACTTTCAATATTGTAATGGTATAAATAGCTCAATCTCAGTTTGTAATAGTATCGATTTGAAATACAATATTTGAGAGCTGAATTGTGCACACTCTTGTTTATCATTCAAAAGCATTTCAATACGAATTACGATTGTTCTTCATATATGTTCTTACTAATTGTACTGTTTATCATAGATCTACTTGCTTCCGCTCTTATTTTCGTATTTGATCTATCGATTAATAGTTAGAAAGGGATCTGGGTTCAAACAATTTGCCTTCCAAAAGTTTAGTAAAGTTCAAATTCTCTTCCTTGAATTTAACTTCAGTAATTTTTAAAACTTTAGAATCTTCTATTTTCAGAACTTAGCTCCAATTTTTCTTTTGTTTGAAGATCCATATCTCTTTTGTAAATTTGTCTTTCCCTTTGAGTTACTGAAAGAGTTTGCTCAATATTTTTTCACAATTTCTGTTCAACTTTAAGTTTTTGCTTAAGTTCTTCAAAGTTATTTGACAAAATCATAATGGTGTTTTCAAGTTCAGATGATTCAGAGATAGTACTAACCGGTGATTCAGAAGGTTGTTCTTCTGATTCATTAGTTTTGGCCATTTCGCAGAACATAGCTTCATCACCACTTGACTCATATCCTAGCCAGTTTTCTTTTTCTGCAAAGTGAGCTCTTTCATCGACATTATACTTGTATTTATTCTTGTAGTACATTTTGTCTTTGTCTAGAGCTCCCCTACAATCCTTTGAATAGTGCCCTGGCTTGCCACATCTATAGCATACTTCCTTCTTTTTCTTCAGTTCATCCTCTTTCTTCTCTGCCTCTGTCTTCTCAGTCCTCTGGATCTCTTGTTTAGGAGTATAATTTGGAGTTGAATGCTCAAATCTTTTGCTTCCTTGAAAAGATGTATTACCAAATTTTTTTGTGAATTGTTTGGTGATAAGTGGTAGGGATTCAGCAAAAGCTTTGATTTCATCATCAGAGTCAGAGTCATCTTCTAGGATTGCTTCTGTCATGAGAGCTTTACTCTTTCCTCTTTTCTCGATTTCTTTACTCCTTCTGACCGACCCCCTTGATTCAGAAATTAGAGCCAGAGATCCACTTATTGTTGTTTTCTTTTGAAGGACCTCTTTCTCATGAGCTTGAAGTGTACCAAATACATCATGCAGCGACCATTGTTCTAGATCCTGATTTGCTTGTAGAGACATTGAGAGATTTGACCACTCTGGAGTCAATAGTTTGAGAAATAAGATATTGTTATCTTCCTTAGATCTGACGATATCACATCTTTCGCATAGATTTAACAGAGTATTAAATCTATGAAAAGTTTGCTCTAGAGATTCTTCAGGAATAGCCTGGAAGCTATTGTATTCATTCAGAGCTTGAGCTCTTCTGTTTTTCTTCATTTTAGCGCTACCTTCTAGAATGTTTTCCAGCTGATCCCATAGCTCTTTAGCAGTATCACAGGAATCTAGAGATTGGAAAATCTCATTTGGAATTGCCATGATTAAGAGACTCTTTGCCTTTTTGGCCTGCCTTCTCTTCATCAGACCAACTATCCCTTGATTTTGGAACATGTCTTGCAGGGATTTCATCGGTAACAGCAGTAGCAGGAACCCTTGGAATCGTTGTCATTGGAACAAATAGACCATTTTGAACAATAGGGTAAAGTTCTACATCCAATCCTTCATAGAAGTTGATCATACGAATCTTCTATTGCGGATATTCATCACGAATTAGAGTAGGAGGTTTGGTCAGGGATCCGGAGGTGTAAACAGCATTCAAATTTGAATTTGCCATTTTTTCATAAAACAGGGAGTTGAGAAAATAATAGGAGAATTTTTGAAATCTAGAACAAATAAATTTCAAACAAATTGAAACAGGAAGATATTCTTACTGATTCCAGATTTAAACTTAGATTACCACCGATTTGGAGAAAATTGTTATGAATTTAACAAATTCTCGTAAAACATGGTAGAATTACGAACAGTAGCTTAAAACTAATGACAACTGCAAATAGAAGAGGGATTTCTCCAAATGGAAGAGATCTAATAATCAATAGATTGATTAGATGGCTCTGATACCAATTGTTGGAACCCAGGTCCCTTTTCTAACAATTAATCAATAGATCGAATGTGTAAATATAAGCGAAAGCAATTTAGATCTATGAATTAAAGCAGTTAATAGTAAGTAAGAGCGATATTGAAGAACAAGTGGTAATTCGGATTAATAACCTGGAAGTTGATTACAATACGATGAAGGAGATGCTGTATTTGTTCTACAAAATGTATCTTTGATTGACAACTATTACATTCATAAAAGTATCTATTTATACAAGTACAATGAATAGAAGTCAACATTCTAGCCTATTACAAACTGACACGTAAGCAAAGTTTGTAACAAATTCAGTTATACGATTAGAAACACAAAACATGTGCAAGTCACGTCATCATGAGCGCGTGTGATACCTCTGTTGTAATCCAGCTGTTCTTCCAAACTCTGGACGTCCCAGTGAAGAGTGAGATTAGAAGATGAACTTCTGATCTCCTGCACTTGTACAATTCTGGTTGATACTTCTTTGAAAATGAGGTCTAACAGAAGCCCTCAAGTCCAGGGACTAAATGTGACTAATTTTTTTAAAGTTTAGGGGATAGCGGGTACTTTTTAAAAAGTTCACCACTATAAATATATGGTTTTTGAGAAGTACCAACACACAACATGCTATCTGCCATTTCATACATTTTATAACACTTCTTAAACTTAGCTAACTTTCAAGAAACCATGTCTGGAAACAACTGATCTGGCAAGAAGAAAGAAGCTTTCCAGGCGGGAAGTTCTCGATCTGCATCGAAACAACCATTACGACCAATGAATGATGGGATGTATAGGCGTACCTGGACAGTGCTCTCAACGGAAAAGGAGTAGGCAATGCATGGGAGAACTTTGGCCGACTAATCATAATCGAAGAAGAGCATGCCGATTGGTCGGACGCATGGTATAGGGACCTAAAGTGTCATGTACTAAAGTTTAGGGACCTAAAGTGTCATCTTCTAAAGTATAGGGACCTAAAGTGTCATCTACAAAAATTTAGGGACCTAAAGTGTCATCTTCTAAAGTATAGGGACCTAAAGTGTCATCTTCTAAAGTATAGGGACCTAAAGTGTCATCATCTAAAGTATAGGGATCTAAAATGTCATCTAAAAAAAGTGTAGGTGCCAATATGTGCACTACATACTTTCTTATTAGCATGCCAATATGTGCACTACAACTATCTATTATTTTATTTATAAGTTAAATTCTTAATTTTTAAAAATAATACCAAATAAGATTTTCCTTTAAACTTTAAGGATTTAACGAAATTGAACTTTTTAAAAATCGACAAAAATGTTTACCATACCCTAAAATCGTATTTATTCATAAAGCTAAACGACCGTTTTAATAAACAAATTTGTAACTGTCTTTAATATATTAAAATTTTCTAAACTATTAAATGAGTAAATAAAATATCGTCATATTAATTCTATCAAGTTCAACATGTTCTATTTTATTTTACATGTTATCTAAGTGACCTATTTTGACATCTGCAAGTAAGACTACATTCAAATGTAGTTTCTAAATGATGAAAACCAACAATTTAATATCTGCATCGAGAATTCAGGTACTATATGCATCATTAGTCTCATTTAACAAATACAACAAAATATTTAATCAACTAACATTTAACAAAAACAACAAAATATATAGTATTTAAAACGAAATAACTTTCAACTTCTTGTGGGTTTGCCATGTACTTGTCTTGACGTCGAGATGTGGACTTCGTTTTTTACGTGGATTTTAGGGAATTCTAGAGAGGACGTGTATTTGAAGAAAGTCTCGGTTTTTGACGTGGATTGTCGTTTTCTTGAGAGCCCGTGTGTTGTGTTTGTAGTTGTGGACCACATCTCATCCGTATACCTCCTATTTATATTGAAATTTCTCAAACGAAACATGCATATATGTAACAAATTAATGTTATGTACCTTCCTAAGGCAGTCAACCAAGAAATAGCGATCAAATAACGCATATTCCGCGAATATTCCTTCAGTATGCCATGGCGTACATGAAGTCCAGGGGCCAAAATCGTCAACTTTTCATTCTTTCTTAGGGAGGCTTTCAAGTCCAGCGACCAAATTTGCCAACTTTTGAAAGTTCAGGGACCAGGTACACCATGACGTACCGGGTGTACTGAAGGACCAAATTGCAAAAAACTCAAAAAAGAATTAGGTACGCTATGGCGTACCTCAGATTTGACGTACTAAATGACTATCTTGTCAAATTTGGGAATAAAATAGCTAGAAGGTAAATCTTGTTTTCTGAAATAGCTATTTCAGCAAAATTCTCTATTTTAAAAATGATAATTTTTAATTATCAACTTCTACGACTCAATAGCTATATTGAATTGTATTTTTTAGTTACTATAACCTCTAATAATTAAGGCTTTTAATATTTTAAATTTTATTTACCATGCTTTTAAATTTTTATAAATGCATATTTTTTTGAAATCTTTTATTTTTATAATTCTTAATTATTGTATTTAATTATAATAAATAATTTTTAACTATGATAGTTTTTTATTACATGAACTATAGATCGTTCTATGATTAGAGATAATTTTTTTATAAAATATATAGGAAAAAAAATAACTAAAATGACAGACAAAGAAAACTGTTATGACAAAGTCATAAACCTCTGAAAAGATCCATAGTTACAGGGAAAAGTTCAAAAAAACCCAACAAACTATCTCATTTTGAATGGTTAAGTCCTTAAACTAATTTTTTGATTGAAAAAATCCTTAAACTTTCTTATTTTGAATGATTAAGTCCCTGAACTTTCTCATTTTAAATGATTAAGTCCTTAATCTTTTTTTTGAATAAATAAACCATCAATCTTTTAAAAATTAGTTACCGATATATGCAATTAAAACCCTAACAAACAATTGTATCGCTCCTCCTCGTCACTCCACATTACCTCAACGTTGTCTGCTTTTCATTTCGCCTAGCACGTTGTTGGCTCCTGCCATCGATCTTTCCCTTTTTTGATCTATTTTTTATCCATCATAAGAGGGATAATTAAAAGATAACCGGTTAAAGATAATTTATTAATGTTTAAAAGTTGTAAGTAATCAATTTTTCAAAATTCGATGGTTTGATTTTCTAGAAAAAAAATCAAGGACTTAATCATTCAAAATAAGAAAGTTTAATGGTTTTTTCATTCAAAAAATAGTTCAGAGACTTAATCATTCAAAATGAGAAAGTTTAATGGTTTTTTCATTCAAAAAAATAGTTTAGGGACTTAATCATTCAAAATAGATAGTTTATTGGGTTTTTTCAAACATTTCCCTTACATTATACTATTAGGGGGCGTTTGGTTCGCAGAATGGAATTGGCTGGAATGGAATATGTCAAAAGAATTTGACTTTGAATGAATTGGAATTGGAATGTTGTCAGGTTTAACCACCTGTTTGGTTTGCAGAATTGGAATTGAATCTGTTGAAGGAATTGGAATCTGTCTGTTTGGTTCACAGAATGTAGCCTTGGAATTGGAATGAAATTCCGGCAAATGACTAAAATACCCTTTTTATTAAAAATAATTTTAAAACTAAAATTACTTTAATAAAATAATTATTATTTATTTCAATTTTTTTAACAGTAAAGATACTTTAATAAAGTATACTTCCTTAATTTACACCATAAAATATAGTATTAAGCCACTTTCTATAGCATTAAGCCACTATAGATTAAAAGTCTGTTTGTTAGCATTAAGCTAGCCACTGCCAAACAGTCATGTATAGCTGAGCGAATAAGCTCTCAGTCCCGTTGATATATATAAGCCAATTCTATAGTATTAAGCCACTTTCTATAGCATTAAGCCACTGTAGATTAAAAGTCTGTTTGATAGCATTAAGCCACTGCCAAACAGTCATGTATAGCTGAGCGAATAAGCTCTCAGTCCCGTTGATATATATAAGCCATTTCTATATTATTAAGCCACTTTCTATGGCATTAAACCACTGTAGATTAAAAGTCTGTTTGTTAGCATTAAGCCACTGGCAAACAGTCATGTATAGCTGAGCGAATAAGCTCTCAGTCCCGTTGATATATATTAGCCATTTCTATAGTATTAAGCCATTTTCTATAGCATTAAGCCACTGTAGATTAAAAGTCTGTTTGTTAGCATTAAGCCACTACCAAACAGTCATGTATAGTTCAGTGAATAAGCTCTCAGTCCCATTGATATATATATATATATATATATAAGCCATTTCTATAGTATTAAGCCACTTTCTATAGCATTAAGCCACTGTAGATTAAAAGTCTGTTTGTTAGCATTAAGCCACTGCCAAACAGTCATGTATAGCTGAGCGAATAAGCTCTCAGTCCCGTTGATATATATAAGCCATTTTTATAGTATTAAGCCACTTTCTATAGCATTAAGCCACTATAGATTAAAAGTCTGTTTGTTAGCATTAAGCCACTGCCAAACAGTCATGTATAGCTGAGCGAATAAGCTCTCAGTCCCGTTGATATATATAAGCCAATTCTATAGTATTAAGCCACTTTCTATAGCATTAAGCCACTGTAGATTAAAAGTCTGTTTGTTAGCATTAAGCCACTACCAAACAGTCATGTATAGCTGAGCGAATAAGCTCTCAGTCCCATTGATATATATATATATAAGCCATTTCTATAGTATTAAGCCACTTTCTATAGCATTAAGCCACTGTAGATTAAAAGTCTGTTTGTTAGCATTAAGCCACTGCCAAACAGTCATGTATAGCTGAGCGAATAAGCTCTCAGTCCCGTTGATATATATAAGCCATTTCTATAGTATTAAGCCACTTTCTATAGCATTAAGCCACTATAGATTAAAAGTATGTTTGTTAGCATTAAGCCACTGCCAAACAGTCATGTATAGCTGAGCGAATAAGCTCTCATTCCCGTTGATATATATAAGCCATTTCTATAGTATTAAGCCACTTTCTATAGCATTAAGCCACTGTAGATTAAAAGTCTGCTTGTTAGCATTAAGCCACTGCCAAACAGTCATGTATAGTTGAGCGAATAAGCTCTCAGTCCCGTTGATATATATAAGCCATTTCTATAGTATTAAGCCACTTTCTATAGCATTAAGCCACTTTCTATATGAAAAATGTTACAAACAACCCATGATATACTATAAAAATTACTTAATCAAAATATTCAGGCAATTATTGATGTTACATAGGATGAGAGTATTTTAGGGATTAATAAAAGCACCAATTCAATTCCCATGTAATCCCATGGGTAAGCTAAGGAATCTCAAATGGCCCCTTTTTGGAATTCAATTTACCAAATTCCAATTCTTGAAAACAATGAACCAAACAAGGGAATTGGAATCTGGTCAAAGGAATTCAGATTCCAATTCCATCAGATTCCATTCCATTCCGGCGAACCAAACGCCCCTTTAATGTTAAAGAGTTTTTACAAACTTTTATATATTACTAGTAATTTCATAATATTAAAAAACGATCAAATGGTTGAATCTAATTTCAAATACAATTGATAATAATAAAAGGGTACATAGCATTTTTTATTTCTAATTTGGCAGTTCAATTTTCAAATATCATTATAAAAATCATTTATTGTGTGTTTAGTTACACAAAAAATTTCCATTTTCTAGAAATATTTTCAAAAAAATGAAATTTTGAAAAATGCATTTATTTCGTTCAGTTTTCAAAAAATTTCCAAGAAAACGAAAATTCTCATTTTCTAAAATTATATTGAATTTAGAAAACTACTTTTACCACTTTTCCAATTTTTTGTTTTCTAAAATCTTTTCAACATTCACACATACACACTTTCACATACACACACACACACTTTCACACACGCACACACATACACACACACCTTCATAGACACGCACACACATTCATACACACGCGCACACACATTCACACACACACACACATTTACAAACACGCACACACAAACACACAAATTCACCCACACTTTCATTTTCACACACACACACACACACACTTTCACAGACACATTCACAAACACACACTCTTTCATTTTCACACACACACACACACACACTCTTTCACACACACATACACACTTTCACACGCGTACACACACTCTCTCTTTCAAACATTCACACGCACACACACGCACACTTTCACACATTCACACACACACACACACACACACTTACTTTCACACATTCGCACACACACACACATTCCCACACGGACACATTCACACACACATACACACACACACTTTCATATTTTCACACACATACACACACAGACACACACTTTCTTTAGAAGTCAACAGGATTCTTTACTTCATTTGTTTTGTCAAGGTGAAACTGTCACACTTTCACACACTCACACGCGTTCACACACACACACACAGACACACATTCACACACACACACACATACACACTTTCACACATACTCACACAATGACACACATTCACACATTCACACACACACACACATACACACACACTCACACACTTTCACACACATAAACATTCACACACAGACACACATTCACACACACAAACATTCACACACAGACACACATTCATACACACACACTTTCTAATTTTAAAAAAAATAGGCAATGGTAACTGAAAAATGGTAGAAAATGCACAACCAAACGCGTTCTCTAATTTTCTAAAAATGAAAAATGAAAACTCCACGATTTCAACTAAACGCGATTTCGAAAATTTTCATAGAAAACTAAGAATGAAAATTCAGCTCCATTTTCTGAAAACGTTTTATTGGAAAATGAGAACAGTTTTCACTAACTAAACGCACCCTTAATTTTTAAAAATTACTACTCAAACACATGAAACGTAAAATTTTGTTACAAATTAAACACCATTCGAGTTCGTCAATATTACAAGCGTTTATCGTCACAATTATAAAAATTAATCAATCAAAATGGTAATAATTTTAGTAAATATATTAAAAAAGTGAAACTATATGTTGATATTTAATATAATTTAGCTGAGAATGTTATAGATAAATATTTTAAAGAAAAATTTTAAAGATTCGCTTTTATCTTTTGAGTATAGAAAATGATGACTTTGATTTTCTTTTTCTTTTAATTTTTCTTTCCTGATTGGTAACAAGTAGAGATGTTCATGGGTTGGATTGATTGATTGAAGACACTTTAACAACCTAACCTAATGTTTTCGATTTAAAAAATCTCAATCTAAACCAATTCAAACCAAACTGCAACCCAACCCAATCAGTACGGGTTGGTCGGGTTGATACTTTGGTACAACAAAATGTTCTCCTAACCTTGAATATTTTGTTTTCTTTAGTCTACTCATAATTTTATTTTCATCGAAAACCATTTGGTACAACTTATTCATATTTCTTTAATCTTAAGTATATAATATTCAATTAATTTTCTCAATATATATATATATATATATGGTTGGGATCACATGAGACCACCCTGTTTCCTTGAGACCCGTGAGACCACCCTTTTACACTTGAAACTTCATAGCAAAAACATTGTGAAAGTAAAAAAAATATGATGGGTTCACGTGAGACCAGCCTGTTTCCGTGAGACCCGTCGGAGACCCGTAAAACCACTTTTTTACTCTTGAAAACTTCACAACAAAAACACTGTGAAGGTAAAAAAAATCTGAACCGTCACAGCAAAAACACTGTGAAGGTTACGTTCACAGCAAAAACACTATGTAGGTTACTTTCATAGCAAAAATACTTTAAAGATTCATATTTTTTTTTTACCTTCATAGTGTTTTTACTGTGAAGTTTTAAGTGTAAAAGCGTGGTCTCACGGGTCTCACGGAAACAGGATGGTCTCACGTGATCACAAGTCTATATATATACATTTAATAGACATGTATACAAAGGATTTATGTAGAGATGAATAATAGATTGAAAATATATGCATATAAAAATGGTACGTGATGATCTAATTGTCTAATATATATTAATAAATATTCAACAATTATATAAATATTCCAAAAATAAAAGGATATCGGGTTCTTCGGGTTGATCGGGTTGTGTTGGTTTCAAATAAAAGTAACCCGTTATCAACCCAACGGTTTGAAAAATTTACAACTCGATTAGACATCGGGTTGCTTCGGGTTAAGTTATTTTACGTCGAGTTAGGTCAGGTCGGGTTTTTGAACATCCCTAGTAACAAGTTTTATTTTTGTTAAATAATCATTAAAAAATCTAAAGTTAACTTAGAGTATATTCCTCTTGTTTGTAACATACATAAGTATTGTATATGCTAATCGAGAATTATAAAAAGTGTACAAACGATAACTACTAAAGTATATGTCATTAATTTTTTTAAAGAAATTGACCCATATGAGCATTTAACAAAATGAAGTGACTCAAATAACCATCTCTTTCTAAAGTTTACAAAAATGTCAAAATGTCCGTTAAAACACCTCCTTCAAAATGACGGAGGTCCAAAACGACGTCGTTTTGAGGGAGATAACACATGAAACCTCCGTCAAAATGACAGAGCCTCCGCACCGCAAACCGCGCACGCCGCACCACATCGAACCGCAAAACGCGGTTTTGAACATTCGCGATGCGCTTTGCGGTTTGCATTTTTACCAAACCGCACTATGCGGTGCAGTTTGCGGTTTTGAGTTATCAAACCGTGGTTCAAACCGCACCGCTCCGCATACTTTATATATTTTAAATTTTATATATATCACATATATACATATACATATATATATATATATAATAATTTATTACTTGTGTATTATTTTTGAACTTTGTATTTTGGACTTTGAGTTTGATCTAATATGACAAATAGAAGTATTAACAAATTAATTGGATACGTCACAATTCACACTAGTTTGGAGTTTATTTTTTTTACTTCTTAGACTATTTTTAATTATGCAATATGTATTTGAGAATCGGATGTATTGAAAGTCCTTAATTTTTTGAACTGTGATCAGTACTTTATCGTTGATTTTATAATGTAATTTTTAAACCTATAATTATTGGATTGTAGACAAAAGTGTGATAGGTACAAATCCCATAAACCGCACTGCATCGCATTTTGCGGTGCGATTTGATGCGGTTTGAGGTTCATGCAGTGCCATTTGCGGTTTGGGAAAATGCTCAAACCGCATATGTAGACGGTTTGATCCTAAACTGCACCAAACTGTACCGCGAACTAGACGGAGGTGCCCAAAACGACGCCGTTTTGGGCCATTTATCACCTCCGCCGAGTAAAACGAAAACTCCCCCAGATTTTAAACCCAACACCTCCGTCATTTTGACGGAGGTGACACGTGTTAGCACCGAGAAGCATCCTAGAAAACCCTAAAATTCTTTTGGAACATTTTTTGAAGTCCGCCAATTGACCTAACTGCATCCAGATTCTCATCTCATCTCATCTCCTCCATTCCCACTTTCTTTTTCTTAAGATTGAAACCCCACCATCTCATCTCCTCCATTCCAACTCCTTCACCACAAAAAGTTAGAGATTTTTGACGGACGTATTTATCGACATGTGGGGACCCCCTCGTGTTTGTGACAGCAAGGAAATACACACGTTTACGTAATGGTTAGTTCAAAACCCGCACTTTATGTTTTTATGTATGTTAGTGTTTACAATTAACATTTGTATTATTTAAGTGAGTTTATTTAATATTATGTTTGTTATAGCTTCGGTGACAATTTACAATTTACGAGTGTTTTCATATGAATTTTTTAGAATATGTGGTATACGCATTTTTTAACAAAGAAAACTGATTTGTTTTCTGTTTTCTGTTTTTTGTTTTTTGTTTTTTGTTTGTAAGAGAATGTTATATTATAAAAAGAAATGGTAAATTCTTTGAAAAAACTTTACTAATATTTACAAAGACATTTAGTAAGATTTAAATATATATATATATATATATATGTTGTATTTGTTCATTGCCTTTTAAAAGGATTGGTAGAAGGAATTATAAATTAGTTAGAAGATGATTGGTAATATATAATTCGTTAGGAGGAATTATAAAAGTTATATAAAAATAACTCTAATTTTTACTGTTTTATAAAAAATTTATATAAATCAAAAGAATAATAACATTTACGTTTTAATTTTCAATGAAAGTTATAAATTATATAAAAATAATAACATTTACGTTTTAATTTTCAATGAAAGTTATAAATTATATAAAAATAATAACATTTATGTTTTAATTTTATTTGAAAGTTATAAATTATATAAAAACAATAACATTTACGTTTTAATTTAAATGAAAGTTATAAATTATATAAAAGTTCAATGGCGGAAACTGTCAGTATTTGAAACTATCAAACAGAAATTAAAAAACTAACGAGACTAACCGAAAGGACTAATTTTGTAAAGAAATTTAACAAAAAAGTAACCCTAACAGATTTAACAGGACTAACGAAAAAATGACTAAAATTGTAACAAACGTTAACAGAACTACCGAAGAATTAACGGAAACAACATTTAATACAATTTATAAAATAAGTTACAAATCAAAATGTACTAATTAGATTTCTAATATTATGCAGGCCGACCTTGTTACAAAGGTATCCCTCATTGACGAGATTAAGGAGAAGTTAAATGATGTTAGGACGTCTATATTGAACGGCACGTGTTTTGGTTCATGGTTGGATCTAACTGATACTTGTGCGGATCCTTTGTTATTTTTTCAAAGAGAGGTCTTCCCCAACACTACTAGAAAATTGAGTATTTTCAACGAAAATTTTCAACGGAAAATGTCGTTGAAAATTTTCTATTAAGTTTAAAGGGATTAATGACAAAAAATAAATTTTCTACGAATTTTCAACGAATTTCCGTTGAAAATCTTTCACAAAATACATTTTCAACCAAAAACTTTTTGACGAGACATTCCGTTGAAAAATTTTTGGTTGAAAATGCATATATGTTTGTGAGAGATTTTCAACGGAAATTCGTTGAAAATTCGTAGAAAATTTATGTTCTGTCAATAAGCCTCTAAAATTCGTAGAAAATTTTCAACGACATTTTCCGTTGAAAATTAATTTCCGTTGAAAATACTCAATTTTCTAGTAGTGCGATGGTGTAGGGGAGGATGAGATGTATTTCCAGTTTGGATAGAGTCGGCTTCATTTTGGTCTGGAGGAGTTCTGTCTGGTGATAGGGCTTCGTTTCGGAACGACTCCGAGGGCTGATGAGCCTTCGGTTAGGGATGGTTTCATTCGTAGGATTTTTGGTGATCGGAAGCTTATGTTGAGAGATGTGGTAGTTGTTTATAACAATAATGGACGGGATGACGGTATGGATGACCACGATGTCGTGCGGGTGTGTTTGATGATGATGATGGTTGAAGTGTTCTTTCTTGGTCGCCCAAAGCATTCGACTGTTTCTGATTTGGTGTTGAAGGCGATAAAAAATTTAGAGTTTTGGAACAATTATCCATGGGGGTCTGCTATTTGGAAGGTTACAATTAAGCAAATGTATAATGCTTGTTGGAGAGGAAGACGGTCAGAGGAATTTTTTTTTGACGATGTCGGGTTTTTATTTGCTTTAAAGGTTAGTTAAATTATTGTCGTTTAAATATCTATACATTTTACATGGATTTCATATTTAATTATTGTTGACATTTTAATCCACAGATATGAATTTTAGAAATGTTTCCATATTGCACGACATACTTCAAGAAAAACCATAATCTGTACCCGAGGGCAATTCGTTGGACCCAGATTATTCATTTAAAAGGGGCCCACATCGTGGAGATCATTGATGTGTTGAGGGTAAGTTTTTTAAATATCCTTGAAAAATAATAATTTTTTTAGCCTTCTTAGTGTAACATTATGTTGGAACCCAGATCCCTTTCTTTACAATAAATCAATAGACCGTAATAACAGAGTATGAGCGGAAGCAATACAGATCTATGATTAATACTAAACAGTAATAATAACAGTAAAAACAATTTGAAGATCAAATGAGAAATCGTATTAATAACCTGGAAAATGATTACAATACGTAGGAATGAATCGCACAATTTCTCTCAAAGATCGTCTAATATTACAGTGATGACTGAAACTATTTATACTATTACAAAGTAAAAGTCAACGATCTAGCCTATCAGGCTTTGACACGTCATCTATATTCGTAACAGAATCAGTTACGTACAGGAACGCACGGAAAGTGTGATCGCCACGTCATCACAAGCGCGTGTGGGATAACATTTAAGATGCAGAGGTTCTTCAAGTCTCTGGACGTCTCTGAGATGACTTAAGTTAGAAGATCAGCTTCTGACTTAATTTCTGATCTTCAATACTTGTAATATTCTGGTTCATACTTTTCACAAAATGAAGTCTAACAATCTCTCCCTAAGTATGAAGTCCAGAATGTAGAAATAATAGCTTCGTTCAAGTAATTTCAAATCCGTTGATGTTTCCTTAAGTAACTTCAAATCCGTTGTTGTTTTCTTAAGTAATTTCAAATTCTCAATCCAAGACCATCTCCAAATTTCTTTTTCCATTCGTTATATCGTTCTTTGGCAATTGCTTCAACAGGAGCAATGTACACAGCGCGCATGAGACTATTAGACTCTTTCTGATGGTTCCTTAAAATTGCAAATTCAGCACATATAATCTTCCCACTTACAGTTGGCGCAGCATCTAACATGTTGTCATCAGTGTTTAAATTCTTGATAAAGGGCTTCGTATAATGGATTAGAAGGGAGCATTAGGATGAAAAGTAACAATCTTGTGAAACATATCAGTAATTTCTCTGACCTTTAAGATTGTGTTGAGTTGCTTATCCATCCTTTCAGCTACGTTTCTATCTCTTTTTATCTTTGCTTTTGTCGTCAATCTGGAAATATGCATAACTCTTGACAATTTGCACAACTCCTGTAGAGTACTTGTGGGCCTCTGAATATCTGAAGAAGCTTTTGCTTGTTGGTCTTTTAAACACAATGCCATCTTCAGGTTCTGTCAACACCTCTCCAACAGACAGATGATTAAGGCCCTTTCTGTCTTCGTTGGGAGCAGAGATGCTTAGATTAACCTCCTTGTGATCTAAACCCGTTTGAATGTCTACCTGATGAATGCTTTCATGCAGTCAGTTATTTGGAAGAAGGCAACTTTGTTCTGAGCATCAGTCATTTGATTCATTTTATTTTTCATATACCTTCCCAGAGTTATGAGATCTGAAGGATTGATGGATAATAGATCATTATCACAGAAGTAGTACTTGTCGTTGTCTTCTTTTATTACTTCATAGACAGTGTACTTAATCTCTGTATTTTCAAAATTAACGTGCTTAATCCCTGAGATTTTCTTGATTGGCAGAATTGAGTAAGTCTCTTTCCTTACTTTCCTATGACTCGATTTCCAATGAAGTTGGAAGTTCATACTTCTTCAACTTATCTTTTTCCACTTGGATCTCAGCCTTTCTTTTGATTGACGCTTCTCTCTTGACTCTTTCAATTTCAGCCTTAAATTTTTCAGCTTCAGCTTTAGCTTTAGCTTTGTCAGCTTCTCGATCAAAAGTGGGTTGTTCAAAGACAGAGCCAGAGGGGTTTGGATTTTGATCAGCAGTGAATTCTCTGGTTCTGGCGCAGGAGGGGATTGATTGATCTTTCTGAGGTTGGGGCTTTCTTTTGTTTCCCAAAAGATCAATAATGAACTTAGCCGTATCTGGATCTTTGGGAAGTGGGCCAGAGTTTACAGTTAAAGGAGTTGGTGTAAGAGGGGTTTGTTTGGATGGTGGTGGTTCAGAGGGTGTAGAGACAGGGGCTTTACCTTTATTCTGAGGTTGAGTCGTTTCAGCAGCATCTACTTTTGCCTTTTTGGACATGTTCTCCCCATTCTATGAATCAGGATCCTGATCCTCAGACTTCTTTCGCTTCAATTCTGCCTTTTTGCATGCTCTAGCCTCTTTGGCTGTATTCTTAGCATCGTAATCTGCAGATAGAGATCTTACCAGAGACGACAATTTGGAAATAGAGGTATCTAAGGTAGATACCTTCTGGGCCAAATTCGTGGAACTGGAGTTGGTCTTGGAGATATATTTGGCATTTAGTGCATTAAATCCGTCCATCATCGTTTTCTGGAACAACGCCATATCAGATTGAGGAATTAAGGATGAGGTTGAGACAGAGGTTTCTGATGGGATCACCGCATCAATGAGTTTCTTGATGTCAGCAAGGAAAGATCCAAACTCATCTGCAGAAATAGTGACCTCTGGAGAAGCAATGTCATCAGGAATATGAAAGATTGCTTCTGCGTTTGCCTTGATCCCTGCGTCTAGTTTAGTGAAGTAGTCAGAGGCAGAAGTCTTCTGGGACTCAGCAGTATCAGAAATCATCTTCTGGATAGATTCCAGAACTTGAGTTTGTGCAAGTTGATTACTCTGAATATTGTTGAGTGTGGTTTGTTGGGTCTCAAGGGAGAGTTTTAGATCCTCCACAGATCTCTGAATTTCATCACAAAAATGCCTGGAACGCTGCATTGGTTACAAATTCAGAAGGGCAACCGGTGCATCCCCAACACATGGGGCCCCTTGTCACTCCCGTTCAGAGAGGCCCTCGTTCACGCTTGTTTTGACGTTGAACGTGGAGGGACTTCTAACCTGTCTTCGAGGGCTGTCATTGACAGACACCTCTTCGGTTGTTCTGATGGGGTCAACTTGGGCCTCATCATCAGAGGATGAGGAGTTGAACACAATGTGCTTACCTTTTGGGAGTTGAAAGACTCCGGTAAGTGGTGCATCCTGATGTTGTAACCCCTCTAATGGGAATTCTTCAGCTTCTACACTACCAGAGGGTATGGACGTACCCTCTGGGTTCCCTAAGACTTCGTTGGTTACAGAGACATCAACGAATTGCGTAGGTTGTCGCGAGTTCTGGGGCGATGGAACTCTTATATTTTCATCACCACCCTTTTGAGAGGATGATGAAGATGATGTGGTTTCCTCGGTTGTGCTTTTTTCAAAGGATTGAAGATTATCCTCTAATCGGTTGGTTTCAGGGTGGTTTGGATTGCGTTGTCCTTTTTCAATGATAGTAAATGTGTTGGCATCTACCTCAGCAAATGTGGTTTCCTGTGTTGGACTCGGTGAGGTTCGCACATATGTGTCTCCATGGACATCTTCTGTAGCCTCTCGTATTAATCTATCAGGATGGGCATAATCACTCGGTTGTTCACTCTCATTATTTTTAGCCTCATCCTCACTTGACCCCTCACTTCCTACTATGGGCTCTAAGTGCTCTGGGGTAGGTATTCTCGGTTCTAAGAATACCAAAGAGCATCTATAAGAAATGAGATTTGGATAGGTTTGAGGAATAAGATTAAGCATATACCTGGATAGTTCTCTCGGAGAAGAATAGCCATTTCTGTCAATCGTTGGCTTGTGAGAGCTCATTGTAGCTGTTAATCCCATATTACAACAGATCTGATAGATTGCTCAAGGAATCCTTATTTTATTGATAAACTGAATATAGAAAACACACACTTACACATTTAGATGACTCTCATATGTGGTGTTCAACTAATGTTCACATTCTAACTGTCTAACAAACTCACTATATATACTATAAAGGTAAAGCTACAATTACATGTATTTAAATCACAGCCCAATTACAATGAGACGCATCATCAAAAACTCTATTCAGAAGTTCTAAACTGTCTTTAGAATTCTGAATTTTGCTCTTCAGAACCACTTCTGAATTGTGTTCAGAACTTCTGAATTTTCACTTCAGAACTTATTTCACTTCAGAACTTATTCAGAACTTCTGAATATATATTTTGCACTTCTGAAGATGACTTTATTTATCTTTCTAACACTAGTTCAGAACTTCTGAACTATTCATCTTCAGATTCTGAAGTTCTTTTCTTTACAAAACATTTCAAACATAGGATCCAAATTCATAGGATTCTTTGGATCCTAACAATCTCTCCCTATGTTTTGTAAAGGAATCATAGTCTTTAATCTTCAGATCTTCTCCCCCTTAATCTTCAGTCTTTATTTTCAACTTTAATTTCAGAATCAATGTGCAATAACCCCGACTGAGTGCACTAACTTTAGCTTGAAACTGTTGATATGTCATGACAATCCATTGTGCAATTTTTAACAAAGAATATGATTGTCTTTGAACCATGAGTTGAATAAGCATTCAGCTCAAGAACCTCTTCTGATAAGCTCAAGAAGTGGGGAATCAACACAAAGCTTGCAGAATGGCTGAATGAAGGGTGCTTTCAGAGCACTTATGGTTGGGTAAGTGAAGAGGGAGAGGAATCTCGGGAACATTAGTGCTGGAAGAGCTTTGCCATGGCTCTAATGTGAAACTTTGGTGTGCATAGCAGCTTTTATTTCTTGAAAGATCAAACTTGCATAATCCAAGGGCCTGTTGAAGTACATTCCATACATTATGGGAAGAATGTTCTTGCCTGCTTGATATTGAGAACCGGTTTTGCAAGTAAGGCTCTTGTTGAGAATGGATACTAGCACATTCCACATGGGAGGCAACTTCTTCCTTTTGAATTCAGACAGCTTGGTGAGTTTTTCATTGTATCCCAAGAAATTTATGAATGCCAACAACGCTTCAGGTGTAGGGTTCTGTTCAAGATCTGGAAATGGTAATTTTAACCTTCAATATCAATAACAGGTAGGGGTAAATGGAAAAATCTGGCAATTTTCTTCTTTATGATAGGGATCTCGATGGCATTCTCAGAATCTATGGGATGTCCGAAATTTCCTAAGAGGGTTTCGTCGTCCGCGACATACAGTGTTTGCCATTCCTCTTGGACATAAATTTCGGGCACATTTAGGTTGGTTAGGGTTAGGGTACGGTTTAGTGGATGATATTGCAAGAACTCGATCATCACTTTATAGTCATCTTGAAACGTATTTGGATCGAGAAGAACTTGCACATTGTTGGCTTTGAGTGGTAGCTTTACCATTGGAGTACTGTCCGCCGTCGAATCGATTAGTCGCCCTTCTTCTTCTTGCATATTGAGATTTTCAGTTGGGTTTTCCATTGGTGATTTTGGGGATTTTGAAAGCTGAGAGTACATGGTAGCAAATAGGAATAGTAGCAGGAGGAGGAAGACGATGAGCAGTAGAGTAATAAATTTCTATTTTTGAGTTTATATAATGAGAGAGAGATTGAACTAGAGTGATTTTGGTTATCGAGGGGTTTTTGATTTGGGGAAAAGCAAACGGTTTATAGGTACTGACGTAAGCAAGCAGGCGGGCATTCATGCAGTCGGTCGATCAATGACACGTGGAGGAATCTTTTTGCGTGTATTAAATGATTACGGACGTGCGTAAGATTTTGATGAGGCACTGAAATGTTTTTTAGACGATTTTCGATGATAACGGGTGCTGCTTTAATTATTTTGAATATTCCCTCCAAAAATTAATAATAAAAATTATCAATTAATCAACAAAAATTGTGGATTAAAAGAGTAATTTTTGAAATTAATTGTTTTTGAAAAAAAAAATTAGATATTTGATGAAATGAGTCAATTTTGTACCAAATGAAAGATTTAAGTTTTATGAAAAGTTTTTCTTAAAAAATTTAGTTAAATAAGAAAATTCTAAATAACCTTGAAGGCTAGAGTTAAATTTAGAAGTAGCTTATTAAAAAGAAATTTTAAGAGAAAGACATAATCAGATAACAGCAAAAAAAAATTGGTCATATAAAACATTTTTGAGACCAAGAGTTCTGTAAAGGGAACATTTTTTCAGAAGAGTTTTAGTCGAATTTGAGATTTCTTAATAACCTTGACGGAAAGAGTTATTCAGAAGTAACCAATTCTCAAAAACTTTTTAAGTAAAGATAGGTTCAGAAGACAGCTAACTTCTGTTAGACTCGATTTAAAAAATTGAATTTTCCCCCTTGAATATTGCACAAGTCGGTGCTCCCCCTCAAAATCTGCACAGTATGCTCCCCCTTGAAATTTGCATATTTGATTTCCCTTTTCAAATTTGAGTATTTTGCTCCCTCTTAACTTCTGCAAATTATGCTGCCCTTTTGGTCTATACTTGGATCAAAAAGTGAAAACAATTGTTCTTTTAAGAACAGAGGTGTCCAGAGGCTTCTGAGTGTTTCTAAGTTGATCATCAGAAGTGACTAGAGGCTTCTGGGCTGTTCTGATTTGTTGTTTAACACAATTAAAAATGACTAAGTAAAGAAAATAAAGATATACAGAACAAGTGAATTGGCTCAATCCTATGAAGGTCATAGAACTTAGGATAATTACATGTTTAGCATACCCAACTTGCTAGTTAGAAAATTAAATCGCTTTTCATCCAGAGCTTTTGTAAATATATCAGCAAGTTGGTAATCAGTGGAAACAAAATACATTTCAATTGTCCCTTTCTCCACATGATCCTTTATGAAATGATACCTTACATCAATGTGCTTGGTCTTTGAGTGCTGAACTGGATTTCCAGTGATGGCTATAGCACTTTCTAAGTCACATAGGATAGGTATCTTGTCGTACACCAGACCATAGTCTCTGAGTTGAGTTTTCATCCAGATGACTTGTGAACAACAACTAGCAGCAGCTACATATTCTGCTTCTGCTATGGACGTTGAGACATGATTTTGTTTCTTGGATGTCCAACTTATCAGTCTATTTCCCAGAAGTTGACAGCTACCAGAGGTGCTTTTTCTGTCTAACTTACATCTTGCATGATCAGAGTCAGTGTATGCAATAAGATCAAATTCAGAATTTTTTGGATACCAAAGGCCCAGCGAGGGTGTCCCTTTTAGGTATCTAAAAATTCCTTTGACAGCAGCCAAATGAGATTCTTTTGGATTGGCTCGAAATCTCGTACAGAGGCAAGTGGCAAACATTATATCTCGTCTACTTGCTGTCAGATACAGAAGGGATCTTATCATACCTCTGTAGTTCTTTATATCAACAGATTTGCCAGAGAGATCTGGATCTAGTTTTGTACTTGGAGAGATAGGAGTTTTCATAGTAGTGGAATTTTGAAGTTTGAATTTCTTTAACATGTTAGAAACATACTTGCCTTGATTTATAAAAATGCCAGAGGCAGTTTGTTTGACTTGAAGTCCTAAGAAGAAGGTTAATTCTCCCATTAAACTCATTTCAAATTCACTTTCCATTAATGATGAAAACAAATCAACTTCTGTTTGATCAGTAGAATCAAATATAATGTCATCCACATAAATTTTAACCACAGTTAAAGTACCCTTTCCTCTTTTGATGAACAGGGTTGTATCGATCTTACCTTTTTCATATGAATGCTTAATCAAGTATTTTGACAAACGTTCATACCAAGCTCTAGGAGCTTGCTTTAAGCCATATAGAGCTTTGTCCAGAAGATAAATGTGATCTGGATGTCTTGAATCTTCAAACCCAGGCGGTTGTTCGACGTACACTTCTTCTTTTAAGTCTCCATTTAAGAAGGCACATTTAACATCCATTTGGTATACCTTAAAATCTTTGTATGCAGAGAAGGCCAGAAATAATATTATTGCTTCAAGTCTTGCAACTGGAGCAAAAGTTTCATCGTAGTCGATCCCTTCTTCTTGACAATATCCCTTTGCCACCAATCTTGTTTTGTTTCTTATCACAATACCATCTTCGTCCTTCTTGTTTATGAATACCCACTTAGTACCAATGGCTATTTTGTCTTTAGCCAGAGGTACTAATTTCCATACTTTGTTCCTGTCAAATTGAAGCAGCTCTTCTTGCATAGCTTCCACCCATCTTGGTTCTTGTAAAGCTTCATGGACCTTCTTTGGCTCGATCATGCTTAGAAAATTTACAAAGAAGGCTTCATTGGCAGTTGCAGATCTTGTTTTAACCCCTTCAGATGGATCTCCAATAATTAGATCTGGAGTCTTAGACTTTGTCCATTTTTTCATCCGTGTTTGAGGTATTTGTTGGGTTAGAACTTCTGTATCTTCTGCTATTGGAAGGGGTTCTTGGTCTGGAATCGCACCTAATGTCTCCCCCTCAAATGAAGGTACAAGGTTACCTCTGGACTTTCATTTGGTGATACAGGACCAGAGAGAGTGATACCAGAAGCTTGAAGTACTTCAGTAATATTCAATAGTGGGTGAATGGGTATTCGCTCTGAAGGTATTTCTTCGCCTAGAAAATCATCAAATAGAGCATCAATCTCGGATTCTCTGGAACTTGAAAGGTAATCAGAGGTAACAGTATTAAGTTTGAGTTCTGAATTGGAATATTCAGAAGTCAAATGAGTTTGATCATCAAAATCGATATTTATGCTCTCCATTACAGTCTTAGTTCGTAAATTAAAAACCCTAAAAGCTTTTGAATATAACGAATATCCCAAGAATTTGGCTTCATCGGGTTTCTTGTCAAACTTGCCAAGTTTGTCTCGATCATTCAGAATAAAACACCTACAATCAAAAGTGTGAAAAAATTTGATAGAGGGTTTTCTTTTATTTATCAGCTCATAAGAAGTTTTGAGGTGCCTCTTGATGATGATTGATCGATTCTGATTAAAACATGTTGTGGCTACAGCTTCTGCCCAGAAATTGATAGGGAGACCAGAAGCTGCAAACATTGTTCTGGCTGCTTCCACTAATGTTCTGTTACGTCTTTCTACTACACCATTTTGCTGAGGAGTGTGTACATCAGAGAAGTTTTTGGTAATTCCATTTTCTACAAGATATTCTTCAAGCTTGGCATTCTTGAATTCAGTACCATTTTCTACAAGATATTCTGTTGTAGAAGAACTTGTATTCTAGTCGTCATATTCTTTAACACTATTGGCACTTCTGATTTTTGTCGCACAAAAGCAAGCCATGTATACCTGGAAAATTCATCTATTAGTACCAAAATATACTTTTTGCCAGACAAGCTCTGATTTGCAATGGGACCACAGAGGTCAACATGTAGCATTTGCAAAGGTCTAGTGCACGAATGATCACTTTTGGTTTTGTGAGATGCTCTTTTTATTTTGCCCATTTTAATGCAGGGCAGAGGTAATCCTTCTGGAAATGTACCTCTGGGAGGCCCTGTTAGACCTCATTTCTGAAGAAGTATGAATCAGAATCAAGTAACTACATGCGCATCTAATGACGTGGCAGGCACACTCTCCGTGTGGAACTCAGTTTGTTATTTCCCTGCTTATGTGTCTTGTTGTAATAGGCCAGTTAGTTGACTTTCAAAGTTGTAATTGTATAAATAGCTCCTTCTCTGACTGTAATAGTATCGATTGAAAATACGAAATTGAGAGCTGTTGATTTGTGCACACTGTTGTTTATCATACAAACGCAATTCAATACCAATTAATATTGTTCTTCATGTTTGTTCCTACTAATCTTATTGTTAATCATAGATCTACTTGCTTCCGCTCATATTTACATATTTGATCTATTAATTACTTGCTAGAAAGGTATCTAGGTTCCAACAATTGGTATCAGAGCCTGATAATCAATCTATTGATTATTAGATCTCTTCCATTTGGAGAAATCCCTCTTCTATTGACAGTATTTTGCGGTTTTAAGCTCCTGTTTTTCACTCTACCCTGTTTTACGAGATTTTGTTAAATTCATTACAATTTTCTCTAAATCTATGGTAATTTCTGCTTAAATCTGAGATTAGTAAGTATATTTTCTCATTTTGATCATTTTTTGAAATTAATTTGATTCAAATCTTCAGTAATTTTCAAAATCTCTGTTTCTGGTAATATTGCCAATTTAATCTGAACGCTGTATACACCTCTGGTTCTCTGACTAAACCTCCTACTCTAATATGTGATGAATATCCACAATGGAAGATCTGTATGATTAACTTCCTTGAAGGATTGGACGTTGATCTGTATTCTATTGTTCAAAATGGTCCATTCATTCCAATGACAACTATACCTAGGGTTCCAGCAAGGAGTATTCCAATGTCACGAGATAATTGGCGGATCCAGAGAAGGCTAAGGTTGAACTGTCCAGAAAGGCAAAAAGTCTCTTAATCATGGCAATTCTGAATGATATATTTCAATCTTTGGATTCATGCGACAGTGCCAAGGAGTTATGGGATCAATTGGAAAACATTCTGTTAGGCGATGCAAAAATGAAGAAAAACAGAAGAGCCCAAGCTCTGAATGAATATAACAGTTTCCAGGCCATTCCTGAAGAATCTCTGGAACAAACTTTTCATAGATTTAACACTTTGATAAATCTATGTAAAAGATGTGACATCATCAGATCCAAAGAAGACAATAATGTCTTATTTCTCAAGAGATTAAACCCTGAATGGTCAAATCTCTCTATGTCTTTGAAAGCCAATCAGGATCTGGAACAATGGTGTCTACATGATGTTGTTGGTACTCTTCAAGCTCATGAGAAAGGGGTTGTTAAAAAAAAACCCACTATCGGTGGATCTCTGGCTTTAATTTCTGAGTCCAGAGGATCAGTCAGAAGGTGTAAGGATGTTGAGAATAAATGGAAGAGCAAGGCTCTCATGTCAAAAGAAATTCCAGAACATGATTCTGACTCTGATGATAATATCAAAGCTTTTGTTGATTCATTGGCACTTATTACCAAACAATTCACAAAAAGTTTTGGTAATAGATCTTTCCAAGGAAGCAAAAGAATTGATCGTCCTGTTCCTAGTTATGCACCTCGTCAAGAGATACAGAAATCTGAGAAGACAGAGGCAGAGAAGAAGGAAGAAGAACTGAAGAAAAAGAAGGATGTGTCCTACTGATGTGGCAAGCCAGGGCACTATTCAAAGAATTGCAGAGGACCTTTGAACAAAGAAAATATGTACTACAAGAGTAAATACAAGTGCAATGTTGATGAAATAGCTCACTTTGCAGAAAAAGAAAACTGGCTAGGAGATGAGTCAAGTGGTGATGAAGCTATGTTCTATGGAATGGCCAGAACAAATGAATCAGAAGATCAGCCTTCTGAAACACCTGTATGTACTCTCTCTGACACATTTGAACTTGAAAACACCATTTTTGAATTATCAAATTTTTTTGAAGAACTTAAGCAAAAGCTTACAGTTGAAAAGAAACTGAGGAAACAAACTGAAAAAACACTCTCTGAAACTCAAAGAGAGAGAGATTTATAAAAGAGAAATGGATCTGCTAGCTGAAGAAAAATTGGAACTAAATGTTGAAAGAAGAGAAATTGAACTTAAACAAACTTTTGGAAAACAAAGAAAAGGAGATTAGCGCTAAGGAAAGTGACAGATTAAATTCTATTGCACTTAAAAACTATTTTCAGAAGGAAAGAGAATTTTTACGTATTGAACTCCAAAAGACAAAGCTACAGATCAAAACATATATGGATGCTCAGAAAGTTCATGACAAGATAAATACACAAGTAGGAAGATCTGGACTTGGTTTCGAGGATCTGGATCCCTACACGTGTGAAAAAAAAAATCAACTCTGAAATTTGTTTTCTGTTTAGGACAAGAACAGAAGCCTGTGTTTCCAATATTACATGAACCATTTATTTTTAAAAGTTCAAAACTTGAAAATGGTTGTCGTCAACGAAAACTCAAGCTCAAAAACATCGAGTATTCGTCTGGAAAAACAAGTGTTGATCGGAACAAAGTTAGTTCAGAAGAAAGGCAACATTTTCAAATTTGGCTCAAGCGTTCATATAACTTTGAATCCATAAGCGGATGTATTTATTCCTTTACAAGAAGAAGAAGAGCTACGTCTAAGCTTCGAGAATGATATTCTATCCACTCTGGATAAATGCTTTGAACTTGAAAATGTTCAGAAACTCTCTTCAGAAAACAATCCAGAAATTGTTCCATGTTCTTTTGTTGACCTTAATCCTTCTGAATCTCAAGACTGTTTTGACACTATTTCATATCCTTGGGAAAATGAAGATAAAGTGATGATTTCTTTAACTCAGAAAAATATCTCTCAATTTTAGAAAATCAACTACCTTCCGAGTACGAAAAGGCCCCAGAAGTAACTAAGAATAAGGAAGCTCTTTTCTTATTTACCAATAAACCTCTGGAAATCAAAGCCTCTGGTCTGAATATTGAAAAACTAACAAGTGGAATACCAACTTTCTCTGTTCCTCCAACAGGACAGAGAAAACCTGTGCTCATTCATCCAGATTTTATTGGGATGTGTCTTAAGGCCAAATCTTGTCTTGAACTTGAGAAGGAAGAACGTCTTAAAAAGAAATGTTTTGATCAGCAAAAATCATCTAAATCTTGTTATCCAAAGTTTACTTCTGCTCAAAAAGGCAAATGGAAATCTAATCTTTCAACTTCTATTTCAGCAATTCAGAAAACTCCAGAAGGTTTATCAGATAAAGTCTCAACAGAAGAACATTTATGATTCTAAGCATAAGTCTAGCCTATCGAAGAAGTTCAATAGAACAACTGATACTAGTATAGACAAGAATAAGAAGAATTGTAATTATCATTATACTAATGAAAATTCAATGCAATCTTTTATGTCTCAGAATTCTGATTGTTTTTCTTTATTTTTAAAACTAAAGGAATTTTTCTCGAGGTCCTCTGATCGATTTTATGATGATTTATCACACTTCAAAACTAAACCAAAGAAAAACAATAATACTGCAAACAAAAAGACCAAACCATTAAATCCTACAATATCAGGTCATATGCAAAATAAAAACAGTGAAAAGATTAAAACTAACATTAAAGGACCCATTATGAGATGGGTACCTAAAACACTCTGAATGTGATGCAGAAGCAGCGTGTGCACATCTGGTATCTTGACTCTGGATGCTCGAGGCATATGACTGGATCGAAAAACTTACTCTCCCAATTCAAAGACAAATGTGGTGGAGCTGTAACATTTGGAGACAATGGTAAGGGTCAAATAAAAGGTTACGTTACTTTACAAGAAGGTAACATTACCTTATCAAAAGTAGCTCATGTTTCTGGACGGAAACATAATCTGTTGAGTGTAAGTCAACTTTGTGATTCTAAAATACTTGTTGTATTTGATGAAAAGCATTGTTACTTGTTTTCTAAGGCAGGAGAAGAACTCTGGAGAGCAGACAGAAAAGGTAATTTGTATATGATGAATTTCACATCAAAGGACGGTAAAGAAACCCTCTGCAATGGGAAGAATAAAAGGAGCATCTCATAAAACAAAAAGTGATCATTCTTGTACAAGACCTTTGCAATTATTACATGTTGATCTCTGTGGTCCTATTGCAACACAAAGCCTATCTGGTAAAAAATTATATACTGGTACTTATTGATGAATTTTCCCGGTATACATGGCTTGCATTCGTAAGACAAAAATCAGAAGTACCTATCATATTGCAAAATATGATGACCAGAATTCAAGTTCTTTTACACCAGAAGATTCAACAGCTAAGGATTGACAACGGTACTGAATTCAAGAATGCCAAGCTTGAAACATACCTTGTCGAAAATGGAATCACACAGAACATATCTGCTTAAGTTCAGAAGTAGAATACTCGGAAGTTAATTGAGTTTGATCATAAAAATCGATGTTAATGCTTTCCATAACAGTCTTAGTGCGTAAGTGAAAAACTCTAAAACCTCTTGAATTTAACCGAATATCCTAAGAATTTAACGAATATCCTAGGAGGTTTTGGTGTAGTAGAGCGGCGCAACAGAACTTTGGTTGAAGCTGCCAGAACGATGCTTGCAGCTTCTGGACATCCCATCCATTTCTGGGCCGAAGCTATAGCAACTGCATGTTTCACCCAGAATCGTTCGATAATTGTCAAGAGGCATCTCAAAACCTCCTATGACCTCTTAGGATATTCGTTAAATTCAAGAGCTTTTCGAGTTTTTAACTTACGCACTAAGACTGTTATGGAAAGCATTAACATCGATTTTGATGATCAAACTCAATTAACTTCTGAGTATTCTACTTCTGAACTTAAACTTAACACAGTAACTTCTGACTATCTTTCAGGTACCAGAGAATCTGAAATAGATGCTATTTTTCAAGATTTTATGGGCGAACAGATACTTCCAGAACCAAGACCAATCCCTCAATCTTTGAATATTCCTGAAGTTCTTCAAGCTTATTGAATTACACTTTCTGGTCCTGAATCGCCTGCTGAGAGTACTTCAGAGACTTCTGAAACAATTCCAGAAGTAATTCCTATGCCTTCATCAGAGAGGCAGCATGAAGATCCTCCTGTTTCAGAATCCCTTCTAGAAGAGGTGCTTCCATCCTCTGAAACAGAAGTTCATGCTCAACCAGTATCTCAATCATGAATGACGAGATGGACTAAGTCTCACACTCCAGATCTATCAAATGAATGTTAAATGTGCATTTCTGAATGGATATCTCAGAAGAAGTGTATGTTGAACAACCTGCTGGATTTAAAGATGCTACACATCCAGAATATGTCTATCTTCTTGACAAAGCTTTATATGGTCTAAAGCAAGCACCCAGAGCTTGGTATGAACGCTTATCTACGTTTCTGATCAGTAAGGTTATGAGAAAGGTAAAACTGATTCAACTCTGTTCATCAAAAGAGGCAAAGGTATGTTAACTGTTGTTCAAATTTATGTGGATGACATAATCTTTGGTTCTACTCATCAAACAAAAGTTGATCTATTTTCTAAATTGATGGAACAAGAATTTGAAATGAGTATGATGGGAGAACTAACGTTTATTCTAGCACTTCAGGTTAAACAAAATGCCTCTGGCATCTTCATAAATCAAGCTAAGTATGTCTCTGACATGCTTAAGAAGTTTCATCTTCAAAATTCCTCTCCTATGAAAACTCCTATCTCTACTAGCACGAAACTAGGCCCTGATCCTTCTGGGAACTCGGTGGATGTTACGGGTTATCGAGGTATGATTGGATCACTTCTATATCTGACTGCAAGTAGACCAGATATTATTTTGCCACTTGCCTCTGTGCTCGCTATCAAGCGAATCCTAAAGAATCTCATTTGGCTGCTGTTAAACGAATTTTTCGATATCTCAAGGGATCTACATCACTTGGTCTCTAGTATCCAAAAAATTATGAATTTGATTTAATGGCATATACAGATTCTGATCATGCAGGTTGCAAATTGGATCGAAAAAGTACCTCTGGAAGCTGTCAACTTCTAGGTAACAGACTTGTCAGTTGGACTTCTAAGAAGCAAAATTGTGTGTCAACATCCACAGCAGAAGCTGAGTATGTTGCTGCTGCCAGTTGCTGTTCACAAGTTATCTGGATGAAGACTCAGCTCTGAGACTACGACTTAATATATGACAAAATCCCAATTTTGTGTGACTCAGAGAGTGCTATTGCCATTACTGAAAATCCAGTTCAACATTAAAAAACAAAGCACATTGATGTCAGGTATCATTTTATCAAAGATCATGTAGTGAAAGGCACAATCGAAATGTATTTTGTCTCTACTGATTTTCAACTTGCTGATATCTTCACGAAAGCTCTGGATGAAACACGTTTCAATTTCCTAGTCCAAAGTTGGGCATGTTAAATATGTAATTTTACTTAATTCTTTGATCCTCTTAGAATTCTGTCAAATTATTTTCTGTCTAAATTTTGTCTTGTCTTATTTTTTGATCGAACCACATCAGAAACGACCAGAAGCCTCTGGTCGCTTCTGAAGGTTTCTTTCAGAGGTACTCAGAAGTCTCTGGACACCTCTGTACCACTTTTTACATTGTTTGATCCAAGTGTTCACAGAAAAGGTGGACATCTTACACTTGCGAGGGGGAGCAGAATGCAATCTTCGAGGGGGAGCAGATTAACTTGTTTTTACAGCAAAATGCATTTTTTTTGGGAGAGCAGAACGCAATTTTTGAGGGGGAGCAAATCGTAATTACTCAAAGGGGAGCTTAAGAAGTCTTACTTCTGTTAGCTGTCTTCTGAGCCTCTCTTTTCTTCCCAATTTTCTTTAAATTTGTCTCTTCTGACTAACTCTTGCCGTCAAAGTTACAAAGATGCTTCAAATTCATCTTAAATTCTTTTGCAAAGATGTTCTGTGACATGTATGGTCTAAATTTTTTTTCTATGACCAGATATTCTCAAACTTTGTATTTTTCTTTGAAATTTTCTTTAATAAGTCTTATTTTATTTAACTCTTGCCTTCAAAGTTATCTAAAATTTTCTTATTATTTTTAATTTCTTAAATAAATACTTGGTTTCGAATATTAAACTTTCATTTGCTACAAACCAATTTCTACCCAAATGTCTGATTTTAATGTTTTAAAAGGATTTAATTACTCAAAAATTATTTTTTAATCAACAGTTTATCTGTTTTAAATAATGATTTTTTATTAATTAATTTCCTTTTAATTCTTTTTTTTGAGGAGGGAATACTCAATCGTTTTTAGGCACTAAAACCCTTTCACTTGACATTACTCCTTTACACGTGTCATTCATCGTGCCCTTGCATGTTGACACGCCTGCGCGCACACCTCACTAACCTGAATCATTTTTGTTAGTCCCCAAATTAAAACCCTTCCCATTAAAAAATCACTCAAGTACTCTCTCTCTCTCTCTATCTCATATATAACCCTCGATTTGGAACTTTACCAGTATTGTGCTTAATCATATTCCTCAAGAATCTACATACTTCCTAATCGGCGTTTGATTTTACCAAGCTTTCTTCTTCAATGGCGTCTCCTGTTGCACACCCCAATATTCAAGTCGACGACGGTAACTTGGTCACCTCCACTGCTGATAGCGCTGCAATCGTCAAGATACCATTAAAACCGAACAATGTTCAGGTTCTTCTTGATCCCAATACTTATCTTTCTAATTTCAGGATCATGATTGAGTTCCTGCAAAACCACTCCCTAAACCGAACCCTAACCCTGACAAACCCGAATGTTCCTGAAATCTATGTACAAGAGGTCTGGCAAACCATGTTTATTAAGGACAACAATACCCTAGTTGGCAGTTTTGGACACCCAACTGAACCTGAAACAACAGTCCAAATCCCAATCTCTCAAAAGAAAATCGTAAAGTATTTTCAACTTCCTTTACCCCACATCGAAGTTGACGGTCAAACGATTCCCAACCCTGCTTTAGAATCTAATCCAACACCATAAGCTCTTCTAGCTTTTATTCGCTTCTTGGGCTACAATAAACACATTCATAGGGTATCTGAGTTCAAACGGAAACAGCTACCCCCAATGTGGAATGTCCTTGTCTCCATTCTAAACAAAAGCCTCACCTGCAAGATTGGGTCTCTAGACCAAGCAAGCAAAAACATTCTCACAATTATGTATGGGATGTTCTTCAACAGACCCTTGGACTATGCAAGTCTTATATTTCAGGAAATCAAGGCGGCTGTTCAAACCAAAGTTACTCTCCAGAGCCAAGGGAAACCATTACCTGCTTTAATGTTCCCACTATTTTTATCACTCTTTACCTTCCCAGCCATTGATGCACTGAAAGCTCCCCTGCTCCAGCCTTTTTGCAAAATAGCTTCAATGAGCTCTCACAAGCCAACAATAGACACCAACGGCTATCCTGCTGTCAGAGAACTCTCCAGGTACATGGTCGATCTTATTCCTTCAACCTCTCTTACTCTCATTTCCTAGAACGCTCTATAGTATTCTCATAACAGAGACTATCTATCCAAGAGCACTTAGAGCCCAGATTAGAAAGTGAGGGATCAAGTGAGACTGAGATTGAAAAGAATTTGAGTGACCACCAGAGAGTTTCTACCCATCCCGACCTCTTATTGCAAGAGGGTACAAAAGATGTCCATCGTGACACATTTGAGCGACTCTCTCCAAGTTCCCCACGGGTACCCACATCTCCTGAGGTAGATGCCAACACATCTACACTCATTGAAAAAGGACAACCCAGTCCAAACCACCCAGAGCCAAACCGATCAGAGGGAATTCTTTGCTCCTCTAAATCAAGCACAACAGGGGAATCCATCTCATCTTCATCATCATCTCAAAAGGGTGATGATGATAATATAAGAGTTCCATTAGCCCAGAACTCGCCACTACCAAAACAAAACGTTGATACCTTCGTGACCAACGATGTCATAGGGCAACCAGAAGGTACATCCATGCCTTCTGTTAGATTAGATGCTGATGAAATCCTATCAGAGGGGTTACAGCAACAGGATGCACTACATACCGGGGTCTTTTCCCTATATTGTGGTAAACACACTGTCTTCACCGACCCACCCTCTGATGATGGGAAAAAGGATGAAACAGTCAGAACAACCGAAGAGGAGCCTGTGAATAACAGTCCTCGACGACAGGTTGGAAGTCCCTCCACACTCAACGTCGAAACAGGAGTGAAAGAGGGCCTCTCTGAACGCGAGAGACAAGGGGCTCCATTCGTCGGAGATGCACCGGTTACCCCTTCTTAATTCGTCACAAATGCAGCGTTCAAGGCATTTGCTGATCAAATTCAGAGATCTGTGGAAGATCTAAAATTATCCATGATTTCTCAGCAACAAACTATTCAAGCCCAACAAGCAACTCAAAATCAGACTTTGGAAGACATAAAAAAAAATTCTTGCTGATAATGCAGAAGCTTAACAAAACTCTGCAAATGCTCACTTCCAGGCTCTGGACGCTGGAATTAAATCAAATGCAGAGGCTATTTTTAATCTTCCTTCCGAAATACCCACTCCAGAAGTCACCATGTCTGCTGAAGAATATGGGTCATTTGTTGCTGATATCCACAAGCTCATCACAGTTGTTTTTCCTTCAGAAGCTGCTTCTGCTTCTGCCTCGTCTTTGGTCAAAAAGTCGGATATGGCACAATTTCAAAAGGCCATGATTGACCGCATCAACTCTCTGACCTCCAAGTATGCATCTAAGACAAACTCCAGCAACTCGCACATGGATCAGAAGCTCACAAATTTGGAAACCACAATGTCAAAACTCTCTTCTCTGGTAAGTGAGTTATCTGCCTCCTTTGAAGACAGAAAGAAAGCTAAGGAAGCTCGGGCATGCAAGAAGGCTGAGCTCAAGCGCAAAAGATCTGAGGATCAGGATCCTGATTCTCAGAAGGGGGAGAACATGGATAATATCAAGAAGATGAAAACTGAAATGGGTCAGAAGATGAATCAAGAAAAAGGTAAAGCCTCATCCTCCTCACCTTCTGCACCTCCTCCCTCTAAGCAAACTCCGTTAACGCCTACCCCTCTGGCCACTCATCGAGGTCCCCTGCCTAAGGATCCAGAGATTGCTAAATTCATTCTGGAGGTAATAGGGAATACTAAAACACAATATTCTCAACCAGCCAGAGCAGAGGCAACTAAAGCAGAAGCCGCCAGAGAAAAAGTTGCTGAAGCAGAAGCTGCCAGGGCAGAAGCTATGAAAACAGAAGAAGGAAGAGCTAAAGCAGCCAGAGCCGAGGCAGCAAGAACAGAAGAAGAGATTAGACTAAGGTCTGAGGCTGAACAAAAGGCTAAGTATGAAGCTGAAAAAGCTAAGGACGAAACTGTAAAAGCCAAAACTGAAGCTGAGAAAGCCATTGCTCAGGCAGAAAAGGAGAAAGAGGAAGCTGAAAAGGCCAAGGAAGCTGCTGAAAGGGCACGTGAAAATTTTGAAGAAGCTAAAAGGAACGAGTTTGCAAAATTCAGAGCTGCAAACGAAGAAAAGATACAGAAGTTGGGAAGAGTTGAGCTACCAACTTAGAAATCAAAAATAAGCACATGTATGCTCCTGTGGATCAGAAGATATATCTAATGATGCCGAATTTCTCAAATGATTATCAAGTCAGTGATGAAATCAAAGACAAATTTATTACTCACAGACAATCAAGAAAGGAGGCTTATTCCATAATTCCAATCAAGACCATTTCATTCAGGCATACTCAATTCGAACAAACTCCCATCTGGTACACAATTTATAAGGTTATCAGAGAAGATAACAAGTCATCATATTTCTGTGACAATGACCTATTGTCGATCAATCCATCTGATCTGCTAACTCTGGAGAAATTTATGAAGACTCGAATAAACAGAGGAAGTGAAGATCAAAACAAAGTTGCTTACTTCCGTATCATTGACTGCATGAAGTCTTTCATTCGATACAGAAGGCAAGTAGACATCCAAACAGGCTTGAACTACAAAGTTGATAGCTTTTGTATCGCTGCACCAAATGAAGATTTAGAGGGTATTAATACTCTAAGGATTGGAAAAGTATTAACTCAACCAGAAGTTGGAATTGTGTTCAGAAGGCCGAGCAGAAAAAGTTTCTTCAGAATCAAAGATGCTCACATATACTCTACAGAAGTCGTCTACATTGTAAAATGTTTTACTTCTGTAGCAGTTGACAATCAAGATGCAGAAGTCACAGACAAGATTGAAAAGAGACTTGACAAACTAATAAAGCTCATAGAAGTTACAGATGCCATCTCTAAAGCCATTTCTTAAACAGCTCCCTTCTGATAACATTACTTCAACTATTATGCCTATAAAAGAACAGTGAAGCCACACGTGCAGCATTCTGATTTTCATACTCAGGGGGAGATTGTTAGACCTCATTTCTGAAGAAGTATGAATCAGAATCAAGAAACTATATGCGCATCTAATGACGTGGCAGGCGCACTCTCCGTGTAGAACTCAGTTTGTTATTTCCATGCTTACGTGTCTTGTTGTAATAGGCCAGTTAGTTGACTTTCAAAGTTGTAATTGTATAAATAACTCCTTCTCTGATTGTAATGGTATCGATTGAAAATACGAAATTGAGAGCTGTTGATTTGTGCACACTGTTGTTTATCATACAAACGCAATTCACTACCAATTACTATTGTTCTTCATATTTGTTCTTACTAATCTTACTGTTAATCATAGATGTACGTGCTTCCGCTCATATTTACATATTTGCTCTATTAATTACTTGCTAGAAAGGGATCTGGGTTCCAACAGGCCCTTTACCAGATTATGTTTTACGAGCATTTCAAGATTTTCAAAGTTCAAGTGAGACATTTTATGATGCCATAGCCAAGCAACTTCACTCTTCTTGGAGATCCGACAGAGAGTTTCCTTACCATCCTTGGACATAAAATTCTTCATTTATAGATTACCTTTTATGTCCGCTCTCCATAGTTCTTCACCTTTCTTAGAGAATAAGTAACAATGTTTTTCATCAAATACAACTAGTATTTTAGAATCACATAGTTGACTTACACTTAACAAGTTATGTTTCAAACCAGAAACATGAGCTACTTTGGATAGGAAAGGAGCATCCTTGTTTTTTATTACCTCTGGAACCTTTGTGTACTCTTGTGGCAAGAAATCATCATCATCTTGATCATCAGCTTCCCAGGGATAAGTAATAAACTCCAAATTGTCTTTGTTTTCGGAAAGATTTAAGTCAACAAAAGAGCAAGGAAAGATCTCTGGATGGTTTTCAATAGAGTTTTGTTGCGCATCTAAATGTTCAAGTCTTAGCTCCTATTCTGCTTGTATAGGTATAAATTTGAAAATATCCCTCTTCTTTTGAACTAGTTTTAGATCAATGTGAGTTGTTTTTTCAGAAGAGTACTTGATATTTTTGTATTTTAGTTTTCTAACACGATGACTATTTTCAGACTTTGATTTTTTGAAAACTGATTGCTCATATAAGACAGGAAAAACAGGCTTTTGTTCTTTCCCTATACAAAACACAGATTCTAGAGTAAAGCGTTTTTACACGTGTAGGGGTCCAGATCCTCGAAACCAAGGCCGGTTTTCCCTACTTGTGTATTGATTTTATCATGCACTTTCTAAGCATCCAGATATTTTTTGATATGTAGCTCTTTGTTTTGAATCTCTTTGTGCAAAAATTCTATTTCCTTTTGAAAATAATTTTTAAGTGCTACAGAATTCAATCTGTCACTTTTTTAGCCTTAATCTCTTCATCTTTGTCTTCCAGAAGTTTAACGAAGTTCTGTTTCTCTTCCTTGAGTTTGACTTCTGTAGTTTTCAAAAGTTTGGAAATCTTTTCATTCTCAACAGATATTTCCAGCTTTTCATCAGTTAAAATATCCATTTCTCTTCTGTAAATATCTTTCTCTCTCTTTGAATTGTAGAAAAAGTGTGTTCAAGATTTTTCCTCACTTTCTTTTCTATAATAAGCTTTTGCTTTAAATTTTCAAAATCGTTGGTCAGAATCATTATGATGTTTTCAAGTTCAGAGGATTCAGATAGAGTACAAACCGGAGTTTCAGAAGGTTGATCTTCTAATTCATCTGCCTTAGCCATTCCACAGAACATGGCTTCATCTCCGCTTGAATCGGCATCCAGCCAATTCTCTTTTTCAGTATAGTGAGCTCTTTCGACTATGTTGTACTTGTATTTGGTCTTGTAGTACGGTTTGTCTATTCCAAGAGCACCTCTGCAATCTTTGAATAGTGGCATGGCTTTCCACACCTGTAACACACATCCTTCTTCTTCTTCTTCTTCTTCTTCTTCTTCAGCTCTTACTCTTTCTTTTCTGCTTCTGATTTTTCAGCTCTCTGGATCTCTTGCCTTGAAGCATAAGTTTGAGTGGGGCGATCAAATCTTCTGTTCCCTTGAAAAGATCTATTACCAAAAAATTTGGTGAATTGTTTGGTAATAAGTGCTAACGATTCTGCAAAAGATTTGATCTCATCATCATCAGAATCAGAGGCATCTTCTGGACTTGCTTCTGAAATGAACGCCTTACTCTTTCCTTTCCTCTCAGTCTCTTTACTCCTTCTGCTTGACCCTCTGGATTCAGAGATTAGGGCCAAAGGTCCACCAATTGAAGTCTTCTTCTGAACAACTTCCTTTTCATGCGCCTGAAGAGTGCCAAATACATCGTGCAAAGACCACATTTCTAAGTCTTGGTTTGCTTGAAAAGACATGGAGAGATTAGACCACTCTGGATTTAGTCGTTTAAGAAATAATACATTGTTGTCTTCCTTGGGTTTGAATATATGACATCTCTTGCACAGATTTATCAGAGTATTAAATCTGTGAAAGGTCTGCTCTAGAGTCTCTTCTGGAATGGCTTGAAAACTGTTGTATTTGTTCAGAGCTTGAGCTCTTCTGTTTTTCTTCATCTTTACTCCTCCTTCAAGAATATTATCAAGCTGATCCAACAACTCCTTTGCAGTTTCACATGAATCCAGAGATTGGAAAATCTCATTTGGAATAGCCATGATCAGAAGACTTTTTGCCTTTTTGACAACTTCCACCTTAGCCTTTTCTTCATCAGACCAATTTTCTCTAAGTTTTAGAACTTGACGAGCAGGAATTTCATCAGTGTTTGCAGTAGCAGGAACCCTTGGAATGGTGGTCATTGGTATAAATGGACCATTCAGTATAGTAGGATAAAGTTCAACATCTAATCCTTCATAGAAATTGATCATGCGGATCTTCCATTGAGAATATTCATCGCGGATTAGAGTAGGAGGTTTGGTCAAGGATCCGGAGGTGTATATGGCGTTCATGTTTTGATTTTCCATTTTTGTAGAAAACTGAGATTTAAGAAAAATGCAGGAAATACTATTGAAATTTGGAGCAAATAAATTTCAAATGAATCGAAATGAAACGATATTCTTACTGATTTTCAGATTTAAACCAAAATTACCACCGAATTTGAGAAATTGTATGAAATTAAAAAAATCTCGAAAAACAGGGTAGAATTGAGAACACTAGTTTAAAAATGAATTTAACTGCTGGTTGAGTATGGATTTCTCCAAACTAGACGAGATCTAATAATCAATAGATTGATTATCTAGCTCTGATACCAATTGTTGGAACCCAGATCCCTTTCTTTACAATAAATCAATAGACCGTAATAACAGAGTATGAGCTGAAGCAATACAGATCTATGATTAATACTAAACAGTAATAATAACAGTAAGAACTGTTTGAAGATCAAATGAGAAATCGTTCTAATAACCTGGAAATTGATTACAATACGTAGGAATGAATCGCACAATTTCTCTCAAAGATCGTCTAATATTACAGCTTGGAATCATTCTCTTGAAGCTCATCCTCTTCATCATAATTGATCCGCTTGCCCCGAAATAACCTGGACTAATAAGGAAATCCCAATTCATTGGGCCTTTTGATACAATCAAATAGAAAGCCCCAAGGGCGCCATATTCTAGGAGCAGTGAAGACTGAAACCATTTATACTATTACAAAGTAAAAGTCAACGATCTAGCCCATCAGGATTTGACATGTCAGCTAAATTCGTAACAGAATCAGTTACGTACAAGAACGTACGGAAAGTGTGACCACCACGTCATCACAAGCGCGTGTGGGATAACAGTTAAGATTCAGAGGTTCTTCAAGTCTCTGGGCGTCTCTGAGATGACGTAAGTCAGAAGATGAGCTTCTGACTTAACTTCTGATCTTCGATACTTGTAATATTCTAGTTCATACTTTTGACAAAATGAAGTCTAACACATTATTTTTTTTAAATATATTAGGAGGGTAGGTAACCACTCCCTAGGCTGGAACCTGAGCCTCATGAGCTTTCATCACAATGGTATGTAGATAGCCTAAGTTATTTTAGGGCGGGTACAAGCTAGGGATCTCAGCATCATGCTACCAGCCAGGGATCTCAGCACCAGGGATCTTAGCATCATGCTACCAGCCAGAGATCTTAGCACCAGGGATCTCCTCACCAGGGTTATCAGCATCATCACGAGGACCCTTATTCCCATTATCAGGATAGGTTGGCCAATATTGAGGGTGTTCAGGCCGCTCAGCAAACATGGTAGAATGCATTGGACCGGTACCTGCCTGATATTACTGGTCTTCCAGAGTGGAAGTGGTCGATTCAGGCTCGTATGACAGAATATGATAATTATTACCAGACTCACCGTAATACACAGGCAAGTCATTTTAATAATTCATTCTTTGAGTTTTTATACATAGGAAAGTCAATTTAAAACATTATATAATAATTGGTTAACTATTTTTATTCGTGCGTAGATGCCACTGTTCGACGCATCACAGCCACCACAGCCACCAGCTAGGGATTTCAGCTTCGTTGATTTGTTGTTATCCCCGAACATGCCACCTTTCTCCCATGGGGTAACTTATACAACTGATTTGAAGCAATTCATTTATGTTATTCATATGAAACTCTATTGCCATTATATAACGATTAGATTACACAGCCCACCTACTAGACAGGGTACGATATGGCTCCTACCGCTAGCCCATCCATGTCGCAGGGTATGGCTGGCCCATCCATGTCGCAGGATATGGCTGGCCCATCCATGTCGCAGGCATTGTTAGGTCTGAAAATGTTGTATCCGAAATGACGACCGTTGAAGACGTGAAAGGCTAAATTGTAAAGTCAACAAAGTCATTAATTAGGAAGGTTTAAGTTTAAGGAAAGATTTAATGTTTAAATATAAGGAAACAATCTTATTGTAAATAAGGAAAATGTATAATGCATTAACCTTTACTTTCCTTATATTGTATTTCCTATTCATATAAATAGAGGGTTAGAGCTACCATAGAAGGTTAAACATTAGACGTTAGACATAGTTGAGAGATTGTGAGCTTTATTCATAACTCCATACTTTGTAGCCACGATATTATACAAGTGAGATATATGACATAGTGAAGTTTTTCATATTGTTCTTCTCAATATTACACCGTTACCTGATTTACTGAGATCCACAATTGGTATCAGAGCAAACGATCAGACTTTTGACCCGTTCCTAATCGATTTCTTGAAAAGCAAGGTAACTTTCTTTTATCTTAAATCTGTCTCTTTGTGTGTTAATCGACAAATCTCATATACCACCAAAATTACTTGAAAAAGCCAGATTTCGACTTTGTCTCTTTTTTGTTTAAATCGTGTCTAGTTTAAATAATCTCAATAGCTAAGTTTCGATTTAATCTGTGAAGGTTTTAACAAAATATGGATAAATATTCATAGATTTCGGACCCATCACCTTGTCGCACCAAACACCCATCTATATCACCCGAGAACTTTTATTTGAAAGTTTATCGAATCCCAAAGTCTTAAAATTTAAACCTATTTACTTTTGTTTATTTTGGGTACTTATAATTTTCTTGACAATAGGAAACTCAAGAACTCTGTCTCTTGCAGCTTTTGTGGTCAAGAATCCTTAAGTACACCTTATAAACCTAAGTAATTTTTTTTTTCTTCTTATTGAGAAATTGGAAACCCGAAAACTTAGCATTTCTTGTCCATAAAAAGACTAGATAACTTTTGTTACTCTAGATCTTTTTTGTCAAGAACCCTTTGTTTTTGCTTTCTAATTTATCAATTAAGAAAACAAGTAAGGCTTTGAAATATCTGGATTGATCTTTTCTCAACTCTGCTTAACCCGTCAAGATATTGATATCGTGTCCCTCTAAGTCGACAAAAACTCTCTTCAGTCAGTTCAAATCAACAACTTGTCTTATCAAGCCTTATTGATTCGACATAATTTCTTGTCGAATCCTCTTGAGTCGACATCCTTTCTTATCGAGCCTTATTGACTCAACATACCATCTTGTCGAGTACTTCTTATTCGACTTAAAAACTCCTCGAGCCTTCTTGACTCGACATAAATTCTTGTCGACCCTAGTTCATTCGAGATAAAGTTACCTAGTTTTTACGAAATCTTAGAAATTTTTCAAAACTCACTAATCAACGATCACTTCATTAGGTAACCAGTGCTTACATTCTTTTTACACAAGACGAGTTCTCAAAATCAATTTTCTGATCTAAATGCTGAAATTGAAAGACTTGAAGCAAGATACACAAATAACATGAAAGTGTTTGATGAACTTTTAAGAGAAAATGTTTGTCTAAATCAGTTCAAGCACACAAGTAAAGTTTTGAAAAACTAAAATGAGTTTTTGGAAGAACAACTCACAGAGCGAGCAAGGAATACTCATCATATGATGTATGAAGACTGTTGGACAAAGAAAATCTTGATCTGATAAAGATAAAGATAAAGATAAATTTTGAACTCAAAAACAAGATTTCTGAGTTAGAGAGGAGGAAAGATTCTACAACGACTAGTGATGCACTTGAAAAGTTTTTAGATTCTAAAAGAACAGAATGTGAGAATAAAAGAAAGATCTTTTCTGATGAGAATAACAAGTTTGAGATTGAGCGAAAAACTTTTGAAAACAATATTAAAATTTGTGAGTTAACCATTAGCAAGCTTTCAAAACAAGTGTCAGATTTTGAGCAACTTGTGGTTTTAGAACGAAATCTTTCGAAACAAAAGGTTTGGAGCTTTCAAAACAAATTTCAGAACTTCATAAACTTTTGAAAAAAGAAAGAAAAGTGTTTGAGACTGATAAGACAAATATAATAAAGAAAAGTTCTTGGATTGTTGCTTAAAGCAAAATTTTGGAAAATGATTTTGGAAAAGAGAAGCAAGTTTTTGAAGAGAAAATTGGCAAACTTTCTGTTAGGACCCAAACAATCAAGATATCAATATATAGAAAGATTAGAACAGTAATATGATAGCCAAATGTCGTATGTATTGATAGGATGAACAGTATTACAAAATATGTCTTTACAAGGCTTATGGGAAACGTTAGTTATAACGGTCTAACAAACAATCTATTTATACAAGTAATAGAAAGACTAAAGTAACAGTACATTTATGACAGACGAGTTCAGAACAGGTTCTGAAATCCTTCAGATCTTCTTCAGAAGTGTCTTCAGAACTTCTTCAGAATATCTTCAGAACTTCTGAAGTTGACACTTCAGAAGTTATGCCTTAGGCTTTTGTCTTTTCTTCTGAGTTCTGAATCTTCATTCTTCAGATCTTTATATCTTCAGAACCCAGTGCCTTTTGAAGCTATTATGATATCTCTATCAATCTCCCCCTTAGCTTCAAAAGTTCATATTATACTTCCAAAAGTTCAGAATTTCTCTAACATATTTCAGAATTAAGCTTCTGTATTCAAGTAATGATTCAGCAATTCTAACCATCTCTTTTGCAAGCTTCTTGTGCTTCTCCCAATCTTCATTGCTCAGATTCTTTGGTCTTCTGTTTTGTCTTTTTACCAAACGATCTCTGATTGCCATGAGAGTTCCATTGCAACATTTGTGGAGTTCTTCAAATCTCACAAATAATAATTCTTCAAAGCATTTGCAAACGAAACCTGGAGGTTGAATTACTAAAGTACTCTTCTTCAGATTCTGAATATCTGGTAAACTCAGATTTGGTGTGCTCAGGTGTACTTGTTTCTTGTTCAGAACATAAGCAACCTGAAAATCAGTCTTTGCAGCCCATATAAATTCTCTGTACAAGCCATCTCTGAGGATTGGAAATGATTTTCTGAACTTGGTGATTGAATCATGAAAAGAATAAAGACTTCTGTAAACTCTGAGTAGATCTCTGAGATTCACATTCTGGAAATCAGTTTCAGAAAAGGTAATTTTGTAATTTTGTCTTGTCTTCAAGTCAGCATTAATTACCTTGACCACTGGACTTTCCTTTCTTGCTTCATTAATTGGGATCCTTATCTTTCTAATGATATCTGAGTACCATTGTTTCCAACCAAAGGACTTTTGAATCCAGCAATCAATATAGTTGAACTTTTGTTCATATTCCATGAACATTTCTGGATGGAAATATTCAAGAAACATGGTGAAAGCACTTTCTTCTATTCTTTGAACTTGCAGTTGTTCCTCTTCAGATATTTGCTCTACAGGAACCAACTGTTCAAAAATAGCTTCAGAAATTACTTCTTTCCCTTTCTCTTTATCCTTCTGACTTGGTTCAGAACTTTCAATGTTCGCAGAAAACTTTAATTTCCTCCAAGTCTTGTTTCTTTGAGTGAATTTGGAAATCATAAGTATCACTAAGTATATAATCAGCTCCTCTGATCTTAATTTCTCTTTTGTGACCAGCTAGATAACTTTTCCTTATAATTTCTCTGAAATGAACTCTTTCTTTGATCAGATATATGATTTCTTCTTTGACATCTGAATCTTCAATATAATCCTTTGCATAAGTAAGAAACCAATTCAGAGTTGAGTTAGAGTATTTTGGAATATCTGAAATCAAAAAAGTTCTATTTCCATCTGCTGTGTATCTGAACCTAAGATCTGGACTAGTGAACACCCTAGTTATTGTATTTTCAAGGTTTACAGGTTCCAACAGATTCACTTTAGATAAACCAAATTCCAGAGCTAATTGAAAGTCATGGTTGATGATGTTCCTTATGTAGATTCACATAATTCTTCTAACTTCAAAAACAAGTTCAACTTCACTTCTGGCAACACAAAACTGAAGAACTGTCAACTTGTCTTGCAATCTTAATTTGTACAGATCATATTGAGTAAATTCACACAGATATCCATTTCTTCTCTCTGCTCCAAATCTGTATATTACCAAATCATTTTCAACAGTCTTTGTCAGACATCTAATTTTATTGATAAGAGTGGAATCATTCAAATTCTAAACACCATGACTCTGAACAAAGTTTCTAACTTGAGATACTTGTTCTTCAGACCACTCATCATTTACAAAATCTTCCATCTTTGCAAACTTCAAACTGGTTTTATACATATGAAAGTGAATAACTTCAGGAAACTCTAAACTTATTTCTCCACAAAGAAACATATCTTCCTTTTCATAGATTTGATCTAGAATAGGTTCTTCAAGAAGCGGAATATCAATCTTGGGAATTGTAATGCAGGATCTGACTCTTACTTCAAAATTTCCAGAGTAGACCATCAGAATTTCATCTGCAAGTTCAGTTCCTCCCATGTGACCCAGATCAACTTCAAGTTCAACATATTCATTTGGTTGATTAAGAAAATCTCTGAAGACTGAAAATCTGTTATCCAAAAGTCTACACTCCAGACTTCTTGGTTTATTTAGAAACAGATGTACCCAACAAAATTGATTTAGAATATTCCACAATCCTTCAGAGGCTCTTCTGAATTCTTCACTCAGAAGTTGTTGAGGCTTCCAAATTACTAAGTCTTTTATCTCTTCTGAGCTTTCTCCCATATTTGCTCCAGACATGTCTTCTTCAAACATAATAACATCAGAAAGGTCACTTGGCTCTCCAATGACATCTTCAAATACAAGGTATTCGCTTAGCATTTCTTTATTTGAGTCTGGAATTATGTTTGTATTATCTGAACTTAAGTTACCTTCAGAATCAAAGGATATCTTCTCTGTTTCATACCCTTCTTCTATCATCTTCAGAAGTATGATCATTTACCTCTTGTCCCTCATGTTCTGCTGATAAGATATCTTCTATAGCTTCTGAAACTCTGTTAGATGCTTCACCAACATTCTGAGCATCTTCGGAAGTTTTCTCAGAACTTTGAACTTGAACATTTTCAGCATTTTCTGGTTCCGATACTTTCTGTCTTTTCTACCCCTCTTGATTATCATGATACTGGTCATCAAGAACCCTTTAGAAGTATCTGATTGAACCCTGCACTCTAGAGCAGATAATCTTGTGCTTAAATCTGTCTAAGAACTCTGAATAGAAGAAAGCTGATTCAAAATCTGAGTAATATCATCCTTTGTTGCAAAAGCTGGTTGAGCAGATGGAGAAGAAGGCTGAGAAGATTTCAGAGAAGAAACAGATGAAGCCACTTCAGAAAAAGCAGTCAGAAGTGCTTGTTTAAAAGAATTCAGATCATTAGATGATTGAAGTTGAAAATTATTCAACTTATTTACCATACTCTCCCCTTGTTGATCCAACCTATCCTCCATCACCTTTTGGGTTGTATCCTTCAATTCCTTGATGTCCTTCTGAATCTTTGCAAATTCAGAAGTACAGAAATCTTTGAATTCTGTGAATTCAGTAGATGTGGGTAAGGTTCCAAGACCAACAGATGGTCTTGTTTGTAGTCCTTCGGAAGAAGGCTGGCCTCTATGTGCCACAGAGACATCATGAACCACATTTGATTCTGTGAATGGGGCTTTTGTGATGTTCAGCCCACCAGGTCTTCCAACTAATCCTTGATATCCAGAAATAGGAATATCTATGGTTGTTGATGCAATGTGACAAACACTTTGCTTAGTGACATCTGGAAGATGTGTGCTAGTGTGAATGGATTCCACATTAAGTGGTTCAGTAGGCTCAAAGTTGAGGGGACCCTCAGACTCAATGTGCTCAAGATGGTGAAGGGGGGACATATATCTTTCATTTTCAACAAAAGGAACCTCCAATTGGGGTCCTAATGGATTATAAGTTGCTTGCCCCATATGTGTTGATGAAACACCCTTCTGTTGAAAGATAGGTGAGTGGCTGGGGGGGATAACCAAATTTGCCATGGGCTCACTAGCTTTTTCAATATCATCCACCAAAGAATGTGGAATGATAGAAGATGTGGGTGCCCGGCTAGTACCAGGTGGTTCACAGGTTTGTTTTTCTTTTACCTGTGTTCTCCCCTCTTCAATTCTTTTTCTTACTCTTCTACCCATTCTCTCATTTTCATTTTTCCTCTTTACTCTTTGAGGTTGTTCTCCCCCTTGAACAGCCTCCCCTCTCCTTCTAACAAGTCTAGACTCCCTTGCATTATCACCACTCTGGTTTGAATTAGGGGAAGGGACTACTAGTTGAGGTAATCCCATAGATTCTAAATACTCACTCACAATCCTATTTGGTGTACTTACAAGATCAAGTAAGTGAGAAGGAAATGGAAATGCATTTGGAAATATGAGTTTTGCATTTGGTGGTCTTAAACTGTCCATAGTAAAGATAGGAACATGTACCTCATGTGCTATAACAGGGATTTTTGGCACTGCTTTCATTTCTCCTTTGATGAGTGTTTGAAAGAATCTCTGAAATGGTATGTAGTTGAATGTGGACTTCTTCAAAACAACAGATTTGAGTTCTTCAAAAATAAGGGAAGCATAATTATAATGCTTGTTGAATGCAACGCCATGAAAGATGATCCTCCCATTTGATGAAGCTTGATCCAAACTTGTAAGCATGGACATAGGACACGATTTCATCTTCAGATTCATCAACCTCAGCATAGTACCACCATTGTTGAAGGTAAGAATTAGGAACAGAGAATTTCCTAGAGAGTAGAGTACGGAGTGAATATTTCTTCAGAATTTCGATCAAAATCATTTGATCATCAGCAAAGTTTGTCGATTTGAAGTTCAAAGCACAGTTATTTTTCTTGATTTCAAGCAGTTTCTCAGCAGGAACATAAAGTTTGGACATATCACTACTTGCAGCACGAGTCTGGGATTCACTATCACCAGCATTTGATTCAGAAGCAACTTCAATAGGTTCAATTTGTGTTTCCCCAATTTTATCAGTTCTCGGGTTAGGGTTAGGGTTTGTAGGTCCGGCTTGATTTATAGCAGTTGTGGCTGTGTCTTGAACCATTTGATCATTATTTAGTGGGATTTCCATTGTTCCAGCCACTAACTTTTGAGGCACGATCTTGAATGAACCATCACTCGATGATCCATTGCTGTCATTGAAGCTCGAGGAATCAGAAACCATTGCATTTGAAGTAGACATGATGTTTGAAGAACAAGGATTGGTAATAGAAAGAAGATCAATGAACACAGATAGATTTCTCAATGAAAATTTGCTAAAAAATGAAGACGATGAAGAATCCATTGATTTATGTGACTGGATAATCGCTGATGGACACGTGGCCAAAAAGTAAATGTGATTAGAGTAGTAATCATCATTAAGTTGGATAAATGAACCGTTTAGACGACGTGCTTAAGAAATATCCAATGAAATTAAAACACATGGCACACGCTTAAGTGATACTTAAGAAATATCAACGGGAAGTTAAGTTCTGAGAACAAGTTCAAAAACTTCAGAAATAGTTCAGAACTTCTGAGAAGAAGTTCAGAAGTCTGAAAGAAAGAATTCAGAGGAACTTCAGAACTTTTAAGTTTAGTTCAGAACTAAAATTGTATCACTTTAGAACACTAAAAATCATTTAAAAATACAAAAATCTGAAAAATATAAATCATTTTGAGAATTCAGAAGTAGATTTGAACGATTGTAAAATAGTTTATCTAAGGAAGTGTGTTCATACTTCTTAGATATGAAGTGTAAGACTTGGAATCAACAATTCAGACCTGTTTAGTAGGAAAGAGTAGTTCAAAAATTTGACATTAATACCACTCCACCTTGAATCATTAGCAACTATGATTCTCCCCCTTAATCAGTGCAATATTTATCAAAGAAATAAGAGAATATTAAAGAAATGAGAAGAATTTTTTTTTGAAAAGTATTGAAAGACAATCAAGCTAGATAAAGAAGGAGTATATTCTGAGTTTTAAAAAAATAACTTTCTGAATATAGAACTTCAGAAGATTTCTGAAGAACAAATTATTCAGAATTTGAAATAAGAAATCTCATAATATAACTTCTAAATTTTGGTTGATGCTTAATACTTACATAGACATATTCATCATGCCCAATTTACTTACCAAGAAGTTAAAACCTTTTTCATCAAGAGCTTTGGTAAATAAATCAGCTAACTGATAATCCGTTTGAACAAAAAACATTTCAATATTACCTTTTTCCACATGATCTTTGATAAAATGATATCTTACATCAATGTGCTTGGTTTTTGAATGCTGAACAGGATTGGCAGTGATGGCTATGGCACTCTTTGAATCACAATACAAAGGAATCTTTTTGAAAGTGTAACCATAGTCTTTGAGTTGAATTTGCATCCAGATCACTTGTGAGCAACATATTGCAGCTGCTACATACTCAGCTTCTGCTGTAGAAGTAGAAATACAATTTTGTTTCTTTGAAGACCAGCTAACCAGTCTATCACCCAGAAACTGACATGATCCAGAAATGCTTTTCCTGTATTTGCAACCACCATGATCTGCATCTGTAAATGCTGTTAGTTCAAAACTAAAATCCTTAGAATACCAAAGTCCCAATGAAGGAGAACCTTTGAGATATCTAAGGATTCTTTTTGCAGCTAAAATGTGTGATTCCTTAGGATTTGCTTGATATCTAGAACAAATACATGTAGCAAACATTATATCTGGTCTACTAGCAGTTAAGTAAAGCAAAGATCCAATTATACCTCTATACTTTTTCTGATCAACATATTTTCCATTTAGATCAGGTTCTAACTTAGTTGCAGTAGCCATTGGAGTTTGAATACTTGAACAATCAGTCATGTCAAACTTCTTAAGTAAATCTGAGACATACTTAGATTGATTAATGAATATGCCAGTGGGAAGTTGTTTAACTTGAAGACCAAGGAAAAATATCAACTATCCCATCATACTCATTTCAAATTCAGTTTGCATGATTTTCTCAAAATTTCTACAAAATTTTGGATTAGTAGAGGCAAATATAATGTCATCTACATATATTTGTATCAATATCAATCATCACCTTCCTTTTTCAGAAATAAAGTTGTATCAACAGTACCTCTTTTGAATTTAGAATTCAGAAGAAAAGTTGTAAGAGTATCATACCATGCTCTTGGTGCTGTTGCAGATCTTGTTTGAACACCTTTTGATGCATCTCCATAAATTTGATGCACTGGATGACTTGATGTCCATTTGTTCACATTTGGCAATGGTTGAACAGATGAAACATTGTTCAGAGAATCATAATCATCAACAATTGCTTGAGTTTCAGTATCATGATTGATAACTGAATGTAAATCTGAAGTCTCCCCTTTAAATGGAACATTTTGACTTTGTTCAGAACTTTGATGAACATTTTCAGAAGTATCTTGAACTGGTTCAGTAATAACTTGAACTGGTTCAGAGATAACTTGAACTGGTTCAGAAGTTGGATGTACATTTTCAGAAAGTAGAAGTTCTGAATTTGAGGTTGAGATTTGTGGTGTTGATGTATTTGTAATTTGTATTTCTGAAATGTTTTGATCATTTGTGCTTCTGATGAGAGAAGGATTTTGATAATCCGCAGAAACATTTACAGAAATATCAAATAAGTCTTGACATAAATTGTCTAAATTTGTTTTAAGTAAAGTTTGAGATTCAGAAGTAGAGTTTGTCTGATTATGTTCTGAGTCCAAACTTTCAGAAGTTGGTTTATGTGCGAGTTCTGAACTGTTTTGTTCAGAAGTCAATGTTGGCTCATGAAATCTGACATTTGTAGTCCCAATGATTCTTTGAGTTCCTTTAATTAGTACTCTATAAGCTTTGGATTTTTGAGAATAGCCAACAAAGATACCAGCTACACCTTTTGGTGCAAATTTGTCAAGATGTTGAGCATCATTCTTCAGAAAACACCTGCAACCAAAGATTTTAAAATAATCAATAGAGGGTTTTCTTTGTTTTAGCATTTCATAAGGAGTTTTAAGAAATTTTCTGTTTAGAATGGTCCTGTTCTGAGTAAAACATGCAGTAGCAATAGCTTCTGCCCAAAGAGAAAGAGGAAGTTCTGAATATGCAAGCATGGTTCTTGCAGCCTCTACCAAAGTTCTATTCTTTCTTTCAACCACCTCATTCTGTTGAGGAGTACTTGTAGCGGAAAAATTATGTGAAATTCCAACAGATTCCAAAAAGTTCTGAAGTGTAGAATTTGTGAATTCTGTTCCATTGTCATTTCTAATCATTTGAATTGGGAGTTGAAGAAGAACTTGAATTTTCTTCAGAAAAGGTATAAGTCGTTCAGAAGTATCAGATTTGAGTCTCAGAAATTCAATCCAAGTGTATCTTGTATATTCTTCTACTATGACAAGGATGTATTTCTTTCCCCCCATGCTTTGAGTCTTCATTGGTCCACACGAATCCATATGTAGCATTTCTAGTGGAGCTTTGCATGAAGATAGCATTTTCAGAGGATGAGAACTTCTTTTGATCTTCCCTAGTTCACATGCAGAACAAAGAGAGTTCTTTTCAAATCTGATCTTTGGTAGTTCTCTTACAGATTGATGTTTGCCTAGTTCAGAAATGGCTTTGAAGTTCAGATGTGACATTCTTCTGTGCCAAAGCCAACTATCATTTTTCATTGATGTAGACATATAACATACACCTTGTAGTTGACCAGTTGCAGTGAATGTTGCTGTGTAGATATCTCCATCTCTATAAGCAGTTAATTCATTTTTGTTTGCTGTACTCAGAACATGACAGTAATCTATGACAAAATTAACCTTCCAGTATTTGTCACAGAATTGACTAATACTGAAAAGATTATGTCTTAGTCCCTCAACATAGAAAACTTTCATTACTTTCACACCTCCTTTAATGAAAGTGCCATATCCTCTTACATATCCCTTTGCATTGTTTCCAAAGCTAACTATTCCTCCATATCTTTCATGATAATCAGTTAGTAGTTCTTTGAAAGGTGTCATGTGTCTTGAACATCCAGAATCTAAGACCCACACATGACATATCTGCAAAAGAGATTATTAAGTTTTAGGTACCCATTTTAGAATGGGTCCTTTGAGATTAGTAATAAAATTTGAAGTTCTGAACTTTTTCTTCAGATTTTTCAATTCAGAAGTTTGTTCAGAACTTTGAGATTTATCTTTCTTAGTTTTATTTTTATTTTTATTTTTTCTTTTAATTAAATTTGTTCAGAATTTAGTTCTGAAGACAGTTCTGAAGAAGATCTGAAGGAGTTCAGAACCTGTTCTGAACTTGTCTATCATAAATGTACTGTTACTTTAGTCTTTCTATTACTTGTATAAATAGATTGTTTGTTATATTGTTATAACTAACGTTTCCCATAAGCCTTGTAAAGACATATTTTGTAATACTGTTCATCCTATCAATACATACGACATTTGACTATCATATTACTGTTCTAATCTTTCCATATATTGATATCTTTATTTAGAAACAAATCTTGTGAATGAACAAAAAATGAGATCCGAATATCAAACAAAATATGATGTAACTATGGAAGAAAAAAATCATCTCTTGTGCAAATATAGAGAACTTGAAGGTTTTACAACTGCTTCAAGTTCAATTCATAAGATGAATCCTCTTTCTACAATAAGTGTCTGTCAGAATAACTCGTCTTCAAGAGTTAAATCAAAAAGTTATTCTAACAGCTCCAAATCATATAGTTCTCAAACTTCTCGGACTCTTAATTCTAATTTTTCTCACAATGATTTTGTTGCTAAATTCGGTAAATTTAAACAGTTTCAAATGGTTTAGAAAAAGAAGTCAACTACAGATGATAGTGTTGGAAACAAGTCACATACACATCCTGTAGTTGATGCAAAATCATTTATTTCCAAAACTGATTTGCCTTATTTTGTCACGTCAATCAATCAGCTAATCAGTCTAAGCGCCACAATGGTTTGTTGTTCTACTTGCGGAACCAATGATTTTTTCGATCAAAGGTTCATTCAAAAAGGGTATGGTAATTATTGTATCCCCACTTCCGGATTTGTTGTTTCTAAAGCTAACTTCCAAGGACCCAACAAAGCATGAGTGCCAAAATCTTTTTAATCTGTTTTGTAGGTATGTCAAGTGTGTTCCAAATTCAGAATATTCACATCACATGATATAATCATTCAAAAGGTTATGCTTTTGAGGGGGAGTACCATATACTTATATGACATTTTTAGCTTCATAGTACATCAGCTATGAACCTGCTCTTAATGTTGGGTTTGAAATATCTCAGTTCAGAACACGTTTTACATTGCATTATGACTTCTGAATACGTCAGTTCAGAACTCAGACTTCAATGTTTCAACTCCTTGTGTGTGATAGGAATTAGAAGTTTCAATGGTCAATCCAAAGCCTGAAGGACCTACCCATGAAACACATCCCTAGGTTAGATATCATGAAAGGATGTGACTGAAATAAATGTTGAGTGCTTGTGTGATAAAAGAAAATTATGAGAGTGTGACAAGACTTAAAAGAAAATATTTGGTCTTTACCAAACCTAAACAGTTATCCGGGTAGCCACACAATCTATTCATTCTCGATTCATTGGAGATGAATATTGAAATAGACATGGACCCAATGTCGATAACTTGTGTCACCCCACCCGGCTACTCAAGTATCTCACAAAAGATGCTTGTTTCATATATCACGGAGATTTAACATATCATCTATCTATTCTTCTCTCGGAAGATTTAGATATTGAAACAAGGAGACACACCTCTGGTCTTCGAACTTCAAATTTTGTGCACATTGAGTCTCTTGATCCATAATATATACAAATATTTTTCTACACTTCCACGAGTCTTTGTGATTCAAATTGCATATCTTTGTGTTTATGACGGAACAGTTTGAGAAGTTAGTTCTATAACTTACTTCTATAATAACTGGAAGTCCTATCAATGTCAACATGTGCCAACACTGAATATAGGCCGCTTAATTAATTTATTTTTTATTTAAGTGATAATAGTTGCTATTTGTGCTACTATGTTAGCTCATTACCCATTGATCCACAGATATATTTTCTCACATAGCATTTGATCACTCCGACTTATTGTCTTTGATAAAGTTCATAATGCTTCAGATTCTCCTTATCATTCTGAGGGGGAGAAACAAATTATCAAAGACACATGCAAAAAGATCAAAAGGAAGAAACATGCAAATACAAGACACGTGATGAGATCACACACGGAATGACGACTTGAAAAATAATCGCATTTGAAAAACTCCGTCAAACTCAAGTCATCGCATCTGCCTAACCCGATAACCTCAAGATATCGCAACAATCTTTTGCCTCTTTCATCACACGATAAAGTTCTACTCGAAACAAAAATTCCCTACAACAACACGGCTCCTTCGAGTTTCTGTTTGTGAACTACATGTTAATGTTAAGGGGGAGCATTGGAGCTTATCATCATATTCGTAGGGGGGGGCAAAAAATTTCAAGATGAAGATTTGTTGACAAAATTTCATCGTCTTTAAAAGTACTTATTGTAATCTCGAAAACAAAGGTGGAGATTGTTAGGTCTAAAAATGTTGTATCCGAGATGACAACTGTTGAAGACGTGAAGGGCTAAATTGTAAAGTCAACAAAGTCATTAATTAGGAAGGTTTAAGTTTTAGGAAAGATTTAATGTTTAAATATAAGGAAACAATCTTATTGTAAATAAGGCAAGTGTATAATGCCTTAAACTTTACTTTCCTTATATCGTATTTCCTATTCATATAAATAGAGCGTTAGAGCTATCATAGAAGGTTAGACATTAGACGTTAGACTTAATTGAGAGATCGTGAGCTTTATTCATAACTCCATACTTTGTAGCCACGATATTATACAAGTGAGATATATGACATAGTGAAGTTTTTCATATTGTTCTTCTCAATATTACATTGTTACCTGATTTACTGGGATCCACATTCATGTCTATGTCGCCCGATATGGCTGGCACATCTAGTTTGTTTGGTATGGATGGCACCAACATGTTTCAGACTCCAGCTCAGATTCGACCTCCTACGGAGATAGAGGCCAGGCCGCATCGTGACCGTGCTCGGGGCCGACAGTGTTTGGACCCTGTTACACCACTAAGTGATACCACTCCTCCCACTAGAGGTAGAGGTAAAGACAGAGCTAGAGGTGAAGGCAGAGGCGGAGGCAGAGGTAGAGGTATAGATAGAGGTCGAACCCAATCGCAGACACAACCTCCCCTTGTTCAGACCAGGACTGAGCCGGAAGTCCTTACATTGTATAGGTCAAAAAGGTTGACAGAAACATACAGGCTTGTGTGCTTACCGGGGGAGGTTGTCACTCCGCAATGGTCGGCTACATTACTGGGAGAGGATGCGGAGGGGTGGTATCAGAACTCGGTTAGTTTTATAGTTTTAATTACAGATTTGGTTCTAATATGTAGTTGATGTCTAACATTTTTTGTTTTATTAATAGCATGTCGATGCGTGGTCGAGGTTGATGCAGACAAGTCAGAATGCAGATAGTAGATGGACGATTATGCTTGCTGACTTCTTTGAGCACTTGACCGAGTACAATGGCTCTACTACTATTCTGTTAGGTGATGGTAGCATGAAAAATGAGGGATGGCCAACATGGCTACCATTCACTCGGTATTGAAACTAAAATAACATTTATTTATTTATTAATAGTCATCAATTAGTTTCACAAATTTTGGTTTCTAACGTTTTTTTATTCCAGGTCATAATTCCAATCTGCATCGAGAGCAAACATTGGGTGGTCGGGGAGTTGAATTTAGATGAAATGAAAATGATGATATACGACTCCATGCAATTCATCTTTCAAAGGGCATTGTTAAAGAATTTGGAAGCTTTCGCACGGATTCTCGCTGAGCTTTTCACCAGGATGTGTGAAACAAGCCGAGCTAGAAGAGCAGGATCCATCAGTTTTTTCACGGCATGTAACGTACCACAACAAGGGGGATGGCTCGACGACTGTGGCCCTTTGGCATGTCAAATGATCTCGGTGTTGGCGAATGACGAGATCCCGTCCACTTTGACAATAAATCAAACGACCACACAATTTCGTTATCATATGGCTGATATACTTTGGGATTTGCGTATTTTGTAGATCAGTAACTTTTGAACTTTTTGGATTTGGTTCTAATTCGTTCACGTGCTTGGATTTTTTTTTTTTTTGTGTATTAGTTATAAATAAGTTATATAAGTTTGTTTAAAAATCATATAAATTTATAAAAATACATAAGTTTGTTTAAATATATATTAGTTGAATATACACCCCTGACTGAAATAATGACGAATCTTTTAACCAAATACAACCTTTTTAGTCTTTTTCAGACGAATCGTATAGGTTTTTTCAGGAGAATCTTTTGACCAAATACACACATGTGACTTCAAAATGACTTTTTCACGACTATAAGCAGGTGGTATGATGAAATAGTAATTCACATCTTGCTATGCTATCTGGCATTTCTTACCTTCTACATTTCCTGTCGATTCACTTAACTCATTAACTTTTAAAAGATGCCTTTTGAAATACAACGTTTCTGGAGAATTAGAAGTCCCTCTGAACCAGTTCCGCAATTGATCGAAGACATAATGTGTTAGTAAATCTTTTCCACGTCCATAAATAAATTGTCTCGCTTTAATTTTCAAACTTTTTTTCACGTATGACGAATTTTGCAACAGGCGACGGTCCTTTCATATTTATTATTAAGATCCATCATAACGGAAATTTCACACCACCCCCCGGTAGGTTGTATGTGAACGGCATGGAAATATTTGTTGACCTAGTAGATGGTCAGTGTATTTGTATGGAACACATGCATCAATTAATGGCTTAACTTGGTTAAGAAAAACACGAACGAGCTGGAATGAAAATGTTTTTCAAACCATCAGAAGAAGACTAGGACACTGATTGAAAGAACTCATGGATGACCACTCTGTTTGGGATATAACTAACTATTGGGACGCTAGTACTACCCCACTTGAAGTGTACCTGGAAAGGAATGGTGCACGCATAATCTCGGGTAAAGCTTTCAGGAGTTTAACAATTGGTTAATGAGTGATGTATGTTATTGGGCTTTATGTTTCTCTTCACGGTTGTTTCCAATAATTGTTTTTTATGTTCATGTTCAATTATGTTTTATGACTTTATTAATATTATAATCGTAAGGGCACAAAATAAATCAAACCATTTAATTATAAAGCAAAGTTAAACATGAAACTCTAAAATGCGAAACCAACATACGATAACACCATTTAAGGGTAGAGTGCATTATATTGCTCGATCCAGCTATGTTTCTCGTTTACCTGCGCTTGAAGTATGGCGAAGTCTCGTACAATCTTGTCAACTTCGAGATTGTCGTGGTTAATTCGTTGTTCCTTATCTTTGATTTCCCTCTTCAACCTTTTTATGTCAGCACTATCCGCTTCCATCCTTTGCAGTAGTTTTTCCTTCTTGCTCAGCAATTTTTTCCACTTCTCGGAGATTTCTTCGATCTCGGCTTCTGCTTTTTGTACCGACTGTTTCATCCTTTCCGGCATTATTTGTGAAGAGGGGGGTTCGAAGAGGATGTGTTGCCAGCCATGTTAGGAAACTAACAAAAAACTATGAGAGAAGAGTAAAGAAGTTATTGGTGCATTTGTATCTTCCAAAGGCATGGATATTTATATTGAAAATGTAAATAGTGACATCATCATGCATATATCATCATAACTAATTATTTAAAAAAATTAATTATTATTCGTCTTTTAAAAAATTATTAAAATTAATTACAGACCAATATTTCATCCTTTTTCAGGCTAATATTGAAGCTTTTATCAGATGAATATTGAAGCTTTTATCAGACGAATCCTACTGGCATATCTTGACCAAATCGACATCTGAAATTACCAGTTTAACCTTTTCACTACTATAAATACGTGGTATGTATTGAAGTAGTAACATACAACTTGCTATCAATCATTTCTTTTATAATATTTGGAAAACACCATGTCTGCAAACAACGATCTAGCAAGAAGAAAACAACAAACAAGGCTGGAAGTTCTCGCTCAACAATGAAACAACCATTACCATTGCATGATGGAATGTACAACCGTAGATGGAAAGTTCCGTCAACGGAAGAGGAGTGGGTAATGCATCGGAGAACTCATGTCGAGCTTCCAATAACTGAAGCGGAGCGCGCTGATTGGGAATATGCATGTTTTAACTACATGAACACACCTCCATACAATGCACCACCAATGTATTCAGACAGGTTTACTAACCCTGACTCGAACCCTCTGGCATCTCAAGTCATGTCGGCGAAACTGAAGGCCGCCATTCTGGAGGCGAACGAGGAGATCACAGCTCTTGGGGAGAAATGGAACACGAACAAGGAGAAACAAATTTGAAAAAGAGACTGCGACTATGGAAAAGAAAGCAGAATTTGCAGTCTTGGAGCAAGAAATCAGTGAAGAGGAGTATATGGTAAGGGATATCAAAGAAGAATACGACGTTCTGGAGGACAAGATCAACGAAAAGACTCAGTGGATCATCCGATGCCATAATATCTATCCTTACTAAATTTCTCCGTGTTACTTGTTTGTTTTAAATTCGTGCATTGCTAACATTTCCATGTTCTTCAAGTCGCGATCTTAATAAATTTATGGTTTAATCTAACATAACGACTTAATAAACATTCATGTTCACTTTATTTTACACAAAAAAAAACTTAACAAACACCATAGACTACATAAAACAATAAGTGAACATACTTAAAGAGTTTCAAACATGGTTTAATCATTAAGATCAACGTTGAGATCAAAAGTATCATGTCTATGACTTCCATAATTATCCGGGGTCGATAGTTGTTGGGTCTGTCGGCTTCCTGATGCTCCTTGACTACCTACATTTTCCCAGGCATGATTTGTACATGTTCTCTTACTATCCCTGATTTAACCACACTGACTACATTTCCAACGAATGGGATCCTCACTAAGAGATGCTCTACGAGCATGGTTACTAGGTCTTCCAACACCTCTCTTTTATCAGGGGTAGACATAAGTGGTTTTCTAGAACAACCCATGTTTCTTCAGCGTCGAGCGGATATATGAGAGGTGCGTACGTTGCTCGAAAATTACTCGTGCTATAGAAAGAACTTGCCAAATTGCTGCAGTCTGAGGATCGTAGACTTGTAGCAACAACGATTGCATGGCCGCAAGGTAAGCCAAATTTTTGCCATTTCAAACACGTGCAAGTACCTCCAGGGTAATAACATGTTGCGTTTCTACGAAAATAACGCACTTCATAGTAACCCTGACCAATTTCATGTACTGTCCATGATGCAGATTTGTAGGCTCTCTTATGAATTTTGTTTTCCGCCCACAGGGTTAGAACATTGGTCATTGTCTCTAAAAAAATATTTGTTTCGTTAGTATCGATTGCATCAAAAGTAGTACATAAGATAAATTTAAACATTTTAACCTCCTTTAGTACGGCGTTTAGTATACCACTCTTGTTGGAAGTCTCGAAAGTACTTGAAAAGGGCACAAATTGGCATCCTTCGAGCAAAACGGCACAATGAATTGATCAAATCGACACTGTTGGAAGTCATGATGTTGTAGTGTATTCCTTCGAAATGCGCCCTTGTCAATTTCTTTGGCTCAAGCTGGTCCAACACTAAAGATCCTTGAGGTAAAGCGGCTCGTAGAGCAAACATACGTATTTCGAAATCCTCAACCGTATACGCTTTGCAGGTCTTCCAATATGGATTCTTCCTATATTTTACCCTGTGGTCTCTGGTTTTTACGTTCATCTCCAGGTGGCGACGACAAAGCCCATGTTGTGCTCTTGGGAACACGGTGGTAATTCCTTGGTTTATTGCAGCCGCGCTGTCTAATATGAAAACCAAATCTTCTAGTTCTCCAATACATTGCTTCAACATGGACAAAAACCAAGTCCACCCCACTCCACTCCGAAAGCAACCGATATGATTTGGTTATTTGCGTCCATAGCAACAGCTAACTACATTGTGCCCAAAACAGGTCCCTTCAAATAAGCAAATCAATTATAAGAAGCCGACGCAAAAGCGATAAAAACGTCTCAATCTGAAAATTAAGTGGTTCACATGTTAGAAAAATATGGTACATAGTTAGGCAAAATTATATTCAAAATGCCATAATTATACTTACCGCACAACCAAGAGTAGCGAAACACATATCAAACCGTCCACTACTATATGTCCTAATCTTTGCACCGTACGAGGATTAAGGAGCTCTAAATTATAGAAAAACATAGGTAGTCGGGTAAATGAATCTGTCGGGTCACCCTTCACCACCATTGTTGCATAAGCTTTCGCTCGATAAGCTTGCCAGTACGAAATATTAATTTTATACTGAAGTTTTATATCGCTCATGATGTCGGATCCATGAAGCATCCTACCACTATCCTGCACTTTAGGTAAAATTATATTACCCAACACCATTGCGGATTTGAGGTTGCTTGCCGGTGCCTGTGATGCAACTGCGTCTTTGAGCAGGTGTGCCCGTCATCCAACTTTAGTACATGAAACATCTCCGTGGATACGACATTCGTTGTAACACCCCTAAAAATGGGAGTTAATTTAAATCAAATAAAACTGCGGAATAATTTCTATGAAATAAACATCACCTATAAAGATGGGGAAAAGTAAGAGAGTTTACAACTTCCAATGGATACTAGATGACAACCTATTAATCTATACAATACAAAATACAGATTATGTTCGGGTGTCTCTAAATCCTCAAAATATACTTCTATGTACCTCCATCTATACATGTCAGTGTACTTCAAAAAGGATGCCTCTACCGGGATCTAGCTTCACTCAACCCTTTGAGACCCTACTAGCACCATCACCTAATATATATGTCATTTTAAGAAAAAGTGTTAGGCTTGAATCCTAGTGAGAACAAATGGTTCAAATATGGAAAGCTAGTAAATCTTCGAAAGTGGTAAATAAGCATTTAACAAAAAAGCTTTTCCAAAAATCCTTTTTCTTTTCTTTCACGATTTACACCTAAAAGATACGCCTTCTTTCTTCTTGAGGGAACATACGGGAGCGACCCACCATCGCATCAAAATAATATTTAGGTCAAAATTAGGTCAAAAACTTTCAAAAAGATACACCTTCTTTCTTCCAAAACTTTCCTTCCTAAAATTAGGTCAAAATAATATTTAGGTAGTTAGAGGGAGTTAAACCCTAAAATTGCCTTCAATGAGATGCTCTCAATAATGACTTTGCTAAGGGTTGAAAATGGCAAAATTAAGCTGAAAATCGGGTCTTATTGTGCCCTATGGACAAACCGGACGACGAAGCCCTGCTACCATGACAAGGCATGGTTGCCTGTCATGGTAGCCAACCATGTACCGTGAGTTTTTTTGGCCCAAAATGGCTTCTGGTGAGTTCGGGCTACGATGCCCTGCGATCATGACATGGCATGGTCGCCTGTCATGGTCGCCAAACATGTACCGAGAGCTTGACTGAATTTCTTGCCATATGATGCTCTTGCTACCATGCCCTGCGACCTTGACATGGCATCCTAGCCTCTCATGGTCGCCAAGAAGGTACCGAAACTCATTTTTGTTATGTTTTCGCTTCTAACATCCAAATCGATGCAACCCAACATTGAACACTTGAAACACTCCATTCAACTTATAAATATCATAATATTAGGATGCAAAATTCATTATATTTCATACAAAATTCCGGGTGTTACAATCCTCCCACCCTTAAATTTAATTTCGTTCTCGAAATTTTACAAACTACCAAACAAGTTAGAATATCTTCTCTTCATGTCCTCCTCCGCTTCCCACGTCACGTTTGACCCTCGATGATGGTTCCATTGGACTTTCACCATGACGATTTCTCTATGCTGAAGCAATTTGGACTTCCTTTCTAAAATTGTTTCCGGTTCTTCCACGCAACGACTATTATCGACACGGATCTCCGAGAGAGGTATTACACTCTCTTCCTCCGCTAAACATTTCCTCATATAACATATGTGGAACGTAGGATGTATGCCTGCCAATTCGAGTGGCAACTCCAATCTATACGCTTGCCGTCCCACTCTTTCCAAGATTTTAAACGGTCCGAGGAAACGAGGACTAAGCTTCCCATGCTTCCCAAACCTTATAACACCCTTCCAAGGGGACACTTTAAGCATAACTCGTTCCCCCACTTGGAAATCCATGAGTCTTCTCTTTTTATCGGCATAACTCTTTTAACGATCTTGGGCCGCCTTAAGCCGTTCTCGGATGACCTTCACTTTGTCTGCCATCTCTTGTACAATCTCGGGCCCGGAGAATTGCTTCTCGCCCGCTTCTAACCAGCATACCGGTGTTCTACATTTCCGTCCATACAGTGCCTCGAAAGGTGTCATTCCAATACTAGAATGATAACTGTTGTTGTTCTACGTTCGTGCTACGTAGGCCGCTTTCAGTTCGTGATACGAATTCTGGTAAATATACGATGTTTTCCTGTGTTTCTTGATACTAACTTATGGATGATCTTTTCTAATATTGATGAATGACATGTCATTGACGACCTAGATGACTCTGTCGAAAATTTTGTTAGATGGTGAAAATTGCATATGTATATATATTTATAGCTTTTAATTTTTTTTAAAATCGGCCTTTACAAAGAAATAGACAATAACTGTTATTATGGTGGACAAAGAATAATAATTTTAAATAAAAAAAGTTACGTTGTGAGCATTAACTAAAATAAAGTATCATTTTGATAATTTGCAAGTGATTTATCATTTTCTTTACGGTTCATGCATTGTATGATAATATATTTATACGGAGAGTAGTGCAAACGAAAATATCTTAATTTTATAAGAATATATTAGTTTTACGAGAATATAAGAACACCGTTTACTATAATTAATCACATGTAATTATATAATAATCACATGTAATACGAAAACAACTCCAGGCCATAGTTTCACGTTTTGGGGTTTTTCACGTAAATACGAGTGTCCTCTCTTATATTGTTTAATTTTCTGCAATTATTTAGATATGTGGATTGTGTTTTTCCGATAATTGGATTATTGTTCATTGAAGAGTTTGATACATGATTTTGATTCCGCTTGAATCAATACATTCTAGTTTGGAGCATCAATTTTGGGTTGTTGTTCGATAACGATTTCATTTCGAGTTTTTCAACACAAAGTAAAAGAAAATCTCACTTGATCCAACTCTAAATAATTATTTCATTTTATAAAAACTAAATTGAAGCATATTATTAATCCTTCTAACTGTAAAGTACAATACAAATTTAAAGCTACCACAAATCATCAAATTTCTTAGTAGCTAGCGAGTACCATCTAGATTTGATTTGTTTATTGAACTACTTTTCCTCTAAAAGAAAGTTGGTCTACCTCCTCTTTATCCTTTGCGTGTATCATGTGGCCAACTTTTTATTCCAAGATGCATCTTTTCCCAGCTTTAACTTTTGATTCACCCCCTCCTGATTCCTCCTTTAAGATAAACCCTAAATTTCAAAAGAAAAAGATACCAAAAACGCTGTGCTTCCTATCTCATCTTTATCCTGTCAACAAAAGTAAATATTGAATAATAATAGATATATAATGACGTAGTAAACCCATTTTATTCAATATTTACTTAATAATCATCAAAACTAGAGTTAAAAGATTAGCTAGTATCAAGCCATCGATATTATGGTCCTTGTTGAACGCACCGTACCATGAATTTGATTGGTTTATTGTCCAAAAACAACAAGATAAAAAACGCATACCAAATCATCTTTAATCGTCGTTGCATGTGGCTTATCTGATTCATGCACGGCCATTTTTTCTTCTTTTCACCAATCTATGAAAAAAAGGGTGAAAAGGGATATTCTCTATCATTCGATGCAAAGAGATGGTGCATTGTGCACATTCATAGTCTAGTCATGAAAGCAATAAGCACCTGTATGTATGGTGGGGTCTGACGACCTATAGCTAATGTGCTGGAAAGAAAAGTGGGGAAGAATCTCTTTGTAGTTTCCCATCACAAACTCTCACTTTGGTCATCTTGTCTTCACACCAGTGCATCTGTTCTTCACTTAGATCAGTAGTTCTCAGAACTCTTGACACCACTTTTAAGTCTATTTCTGCCATCAACACCTCCATTCCGTTAATCTCTTGCTTTGATCTCCTTTTGCGTAAGCACTTGCGTGATCGCCGTAAATCTCTTAGCTTCAACTTCTTCTGCATATTTTGAACATAAAAACCTCAAAATTTAAATTTATTCATATCAGGCCTCACAATGTTAACATAATGGTGTTTACATTCTATTTTAACAATGGTAGTTGGTATTTTTGATTCAACTACTTTAACATACCCTTCTTGCAGAAATATATAATAAACATTACGGATAAAGGTTAAGATAATGGAAAATTAATTGTGGATGACAAGCCACTGATGCATACCGAGGGTTATAGCCTTATAGGCCTATCTGGTGGAGGGTATCATTCTTTCGCTCATTGGAGTCTGTGATTCTTGTTTTTGGTATATCCCCGAAACCCAAGTTTTAGACTTTCTGTTGGTATATTCTGTAGGAAAATATTGGGTTGTATACTCCATTTAGACCCAAAGATATACTTGAACTCATGATTGAGATCAATAGATATTTATAGGTTTATATACACTACTAAATAGAAAACTTTTGTCTATAAATTTTTCACTGGAAAATCCATCGGTGATTCGTCACAAAAGTTGATGGGTAATTCAAATCAGTGACACTTACCTAGGTATTATGTAGGTGGTCTGTTGGTATTTTCTCGAAAAACATCGAATTTTATCGAGTCATTAGTATTTTCTGGGTGATGTAATGGAAATTTTCCTAAATGATTTTTATGGGTAAAAGTAGTCGTTTTGTAGTGGTAACCCAAAAAAACCTTCATTTCGACATATTGCACGTATAAACAAAGTTGATATGGATGAAAATTTGATTTTCAAGGGCAGAGATTAAATGATGGAATGTGAGTAATGGAAGTGAGTTTATCACACGGGAAATGGACCATTTTAGCCGTTGTATATATCATGGGAAATGGAGGCACCATATAGGTGCAAAGGAAACTGTATCAAACACGGGGCTCGGCTCCCTTTTTCGTTTATGTTTGTTATTGATTACGAATACTTTCTCTACATATTCTACAACAAAAAAAGAATAACCAACTAATGCATTTTAGGGTCTTGGGAGAAAGAGAGGGGGGTTCAAACCTTATAGTTTACTTTCTTGAGTAAGAGTAGAAGAGTCGGATCAACTGAAGTTCTTGGGTTTTTAATGCGAAAAAGATGTGTAAATATGTGGAAGTGATTCTCCTTATCAGCCTTGAGAAAATTCATGAAAGTTTTGATTGCTTCTTCCATGATCAGAAGGAATGAATCTGACGAAATTCTTGACCCCAAATATTCGTCTTTCTTCTCATCATCAGAATCTACAAAAGAAATGATGATGCTTACAATATTTAACTTTACCCGGCTTTCAATAAGAACAATCTATTTTTGTTAAAATGGAAGAACAAGTTAAAGTTTTATTACATTATACGAGTCCAATGTTTTGATCTAAATAGTGTGAAAATTCGGAAATTGATTAAAATGGTCATATCTCTCTTACATGATTTTGTCTCCTAGTCATTTGTCTCCCAGTTTTATCCAAATATCGTTATCTCTGCAAAGTGGTACCTCCCCCACTGGAAGATCTAGCTAAAAAACAAAAAAGAATTACAATTTCTACCCAAGTCCGCAAGTGGTACCTCTACCACTTGTGGAGCTTGGTAGAAATTGTAATTTTTTTTGTTTTAGTTAGCTCCATAAGTAGGGGATACATTTGGCTAAATCGGGCAAGAATTGGTTAAAAGATCAATTCATGACAGACAAATAGTTATTTTGATCATTTTTTGGTAAAAATACAATTATATTGCCTAAAGATTGTAACAATTCACGCCTATAATGTAAGAGCATATGCAATGGAAGGTTAATGGATCTGTCCTTCCTGGACCAAACCATTAGGAGGAACCACTTATTGCTTAGGTGGACAAGAAGAGGTTCATAAGTATGAACCAGATCACACCATTAAATCCTCACATGTTATTTTAATACAATAAATTTTTCCATATATATTTTTTAATGGGTAATAATTTTTTAAATAGTCTTGTTCCACTTATTATACAATTTTAAATAACACTTATTTGAATTTGTTATTGTAATTTCTAACTCAGAGAAAGATTCAAATGAGAATTTTGTAAATTTAAAAAAACAAAGGAACACTTTGTGGATCACATATATTATATCTGATTCAATGGTGTGCCTCACTGAATCCGATATAATTTTTTAATATGTAGGACTCACATTATATGTGGTCCACAAATTATTCGTTTGTTTCTTTAAAGAGAGGGTGTTCATCCCTCCCCTTCTAACACATATATTTATCTATGATATTTTTTTACGTTATATATTAACTATTATTTATCTTGAATATTCTGAAAATGATAAATTTTAATTATCGATTTCTACGGTCCAATATCTATATTGTTTATTTTACGTTGCTTCATATTTAAATCTACTAGTTTCTTCATTATTTGTAACAGTTTTTTACTTATTTTTTTAGTTATTGTAACTTCTAATAATTAAGACTTTTATCATTTTAAATTTTATTTATCATACTTTTGTATTTTTTTTAAATGTATGTTTTTTTTGAAATTTTTACTTTTTATAATTTCTAATTATCGTATTTTAATTATAATAAATATTTTTTAACAATTATAATTTATTATTATTATAGTTTTTTAATTACCTAAACTATAGACTATTCCATGGTTGGAATAATTTTTTTATAAAATATATAGAAAAGAGAAAACTGATATAAAAGTCAGAGAAACCTGATATGACAAACCATACACTTTTGAAAAGACCTATAGTTACATATACTATTAATGTTAAAGAGTTTTCACATACTTTTATATGTTACCGGTAATCTCATAAAATTAAAAAACTATCACATGATTGAATCTAATTTTTTAGGGTACGTAGCTATTTTTTTAATTAGAGGGTGCATAGCTATTCATTGCAATGCATTTTCAGTTTTTTTTTCTAATTTGGAATTCAATTTTCAAATATCATTATAAAAATCATTTAATTTTTTTAAATTATTACTCAAACGCATGAAACTTGAAATTTTGTTACAAATAAAACACCATTAGAATTCGTCAATATTACAAGCGTTTATCGTTACAATTATAAAAATTAATCAATCAAAATGGTAATAATTTTAATAAATATATTAAAAAGGTGAATATGTTGATATTGAATATAATTTAGCTGAAAATGTTATAGATAAAAAGTTTAAAGAAAAAATTAAAGATTCGTCTTTTAACTTTTGAGTTTAGAGAATGATGACTTTGATTTTCTCATTATTTTAATTTTTCTTTCCTGGTAGATAACAAGTTTAATTTTTGTTAAATAATCATTAAAAAATCTAAAGCAAACTTAGAGTATATTCCTCTTGTTTGTAACATACATATGCATAGTATATGCTAATCGAGAATTATAAAAAGTGTACAAATGATAACTACTAAAGTATGTGTCATTTTTTGCATTATTCTTTTTTATCTATATATGTTTATTTTTAAAATAAGCTTAAACAATAACTTAGTTTATATTTATTAAACATGATCTAAATTATTGAGACCTTTTTCATGTTTGTAAGAATAAAAATTACACATTGTTAATCAAATACGTGTGTATATATATATACACACACACATGTAGGGAGGTTTCAATTACAAATCCGACAATTCAAACAAACTTTGCAAACCAATTATAGTCATCCATCTATCTAATAAATATTTGATTCTTTTTGTTTTCTAATTCAAAGCCAAGATCATAATTAATAAATTTATCATCTTCCATATATATCTCAACCATAATTAATGAATTATAATAACTGTTTATAAATATTTTAATTGTTTTATAATATAATGGTTTGTAAAGTTGTTTAAATTATTGGGTTTGCAATTGAAACCTTCCTATATACGTATATGTATAATATATGAGATAGAGAGAGATGTATAATATACGCATCAGTGCTTGTAACAATCATTACACTTTCCAAATTACTTATGGTTTTTATTTGATTTCATCCATGTATACTATTAAAGAAAATTAGTTTTTTTTTTTCCAAAAAAAAGAAAAAGAAAATTAGTTTAAACTAAAACAAACAAAACTTATGATCTTTTAAATATTTAAGTATTAATCGGGCAATTCAAGTTTAAAAAGATAAATAAATCAATTAAAAAATCAAAGCATGTCCAGTCGAGTGATAAGGTAAAATCATGGGAGGCCCACTGAATGATATCCTTGACTACCCGGGTTCGAAACCTACAGAGAGCATGTGGAGATATCCATACCTTGGTCTGCCACATAGTGGTGGATCTGGTCGACGGGGTTAGTCGTGTGCCCGTTTGGATCCCAGATACCCCGGGAACGTGTGTGTGTATGTTTACTTGTTGTTCAAAAAAAAATCAATTAAAAAATATGTGTTACCTCGATATTCTGGGACTTGAAGCAACTTCGGAGCCAAACTTCTCATTCTGGCATAAACTACAGGCCTCCTACCATTTTCATAAGGCTCGTTCTCAATATATCGTTGTAAAAGCACTTGAAATTGTTGAAATTGTTGTGCAACATATGCAGGGCATCCAAGGTCAGACTCACGACGTGAAGCTCTTAATTGGTGGAAGTACTTATAGTTCCAATTAAGAGCTTCCCAGGTCAAACAAATCTGTGCTACGTAGGCCGCTTCCAGCTCGTGATACGAATTCTGGTAAATATACGATGCTTTCCTGTTTCTTGATGCTAATTTATGAATGATCTTTTCTGATATTGATGAATGACATGTCATTGACGACCTAAATGACTCTGTAATTGACCAAAATTTTGTTAGATGGCGAAAAGTGCATATATATAGTTTTTTTTAAAACAGGCCTTTATAAATAAATAGACAATAACTATTATTATGGTGGACAAAGAACGATAATTTTAAATTAAAAAGGTTACTTTGTGAGCATTAACTAAAATAAAATATCATTTTGATAATTTGCAAGTGGTTTATCATTTTCTTTATGGCTCATGCATTGTATGAAAATATATTTATATGGAGTAGAGTTCAAACGAGAATATCATAATTTTACGAGAATATCTTTATTTTATAATAATATGAGAAAATCGTTTTACTATAATTAATCACATGTAATACTATAATAATCACATGTAATATGAGAACACTCTAGGCCCTTGGCGTGCATTATAACATATGATGCGTACTATAATCTATCACATGTCATACTAAATCAGAAATGTGAAAGACCTTTGGCGTGACATAAGTCGCAAAGGTGGTCCCTTCACGAGTATTATCATATTTGATAAGGATGTTCTCAAGTTTTGGTAAAAAAGGTGTTCTCGTTTGAGTCTCCGCCTCTCTCTCTCTCTCTCTCTATATATATATATATATATAAATATATATAAAGAGAGAGAGAGAGAGAGAAAAGTTAGATTGCAAATCGATTTTAGGTTGTGAATTACCGGGAGACAAAGGAGAGTGTGACATGTGTCACAGTTGTCCATATTTAGTATATGAATAATGAAGATGAATTTCATGAACTACATTCATGATGAATAACCCGTGAACCCATATTTTTTTTTCTTTAAGGCAAAAAATAATTATATTTTAACTATCCCCCATTATTTTTTTACATTTCAATAAAGATAATAAATGAATAATACTCTTACACCATATTTGATATTTGGTTATTTATAACATCAAAAAAATACAAATATTCTTCCTTTTAGATAAATAATATACGTAATGATTTTCATATAAAAAAAAATATGTGTGCATCAAAAATACCGTCGTACAAAAGTCACTACAATTTTATTTTGATTTTCATAAGAAGGAACCTTTTTTAATGAAAACTATGACGATGTTTATGCCAATTGTCTATTTTACATTACTCAAACAAATTTTAACATTTTCAAGATATATAGAGGTATGTCCCATCTTTCGGAAGCATTCTTTCGTAAAGACATCAGATTGACGATCTTAAGGAGTATAAATTTAAGGAATGAAATAGATAAGCGTACCTGTTTCTTGAAGCTTTTGTGCACTAATTCTATCTAAAAACAACATTTCTTCATCATATTTTTGGAAAACGGTGTAAGACTCCCATTTGGGGCAACTTCTTCGAGATGAAGACGAAAAGGGGTCATAACTCGGATCTCTGCAATTAATGGAGCTTCGCCATTCGGATGAACTTTTCGAAGTTGATCCCACAGTATTCGTATCACCAAAGATCTCTTCTTTTTCCTTTTCGTCTAGTTCAAATTTTTTTGTCACTGAATTTAATGGTGCTAGATTCAAGAACTTGTCGACTTGTGTTAAATTTGATTCCAACTTCTTTCCGGTTTCACGATACTTTTCTGTAAAAAAAACACATTACATTATCTACAATGCTACAATCAAAAGTAAATAACCAACAACAAGACGGTTATAAAATTGGTGTTTACAAAATAAACCTTATAAATATTTATTATTTCATGTGTAAAATATTAAATAAATTGATGATGGAGTTTGAACATATAATTTGTATTTCACTTTACTTTATTGAAATGCCACATTTAGGGGCAGATTTAGGCTTTGGGTAGGGGTGCACCTGTATCCATTCTACCGTCTTGACGTAAAAAAATAAGGGGTCATAAGGCTCTCGTTTCAAATTAATGTATAGTTTCCTAAGTCAATAAAAAATATCTTTAACTTAGTGATAGTGTTAATACATATAGGTCGCTAAGTGTAAATCCCTTTACTTCTTTTTAATTTCTTTGGTAATGAAAAGATGGAAAAAAATATACTTGTAAAAATATTGAAAACCATTGTATATCATTTATAATAAAACCGAGTTTTTAAAATTTATATTTATTTTTATTCTATTGTAATTTAATTAGTTTGTGTATCACATTCAAAAAATTCACGGTGTTACTCTTTGTTATATTTATGAGCTATGAATGTTCCCAACATGCCTCGTGTGCGTATAAAAGCGTCTCCAACAACTTTTATAAAATAAAAAAAACAATGAAGTTTTATTTTCTAAAATGCTTCAAGTACTTTTCTATCTTATTTTTTAAAATAAAAAAAATGAACGAAAACTCAAAATATAGAAAATTTTTAATGTAAAGAAGAATATTTATTTTATTCAATTTCGTCAATTAGATTGAACTAATATTTTTGTATAAAAAATTTGATATATAATAAACGATAAATTAAATAATATTATAATAATATAATTTATGTAAAATATTTGTAATAAAAAATCTGTTTGGAGAGTAACGTAATTATGTTTAAAAAATTAATAATTTAATTTTTTGTTTTATAAAAATTATAAAAAAGAATTGTTAGAGGTCAGTGTAAGGTACAAGTTGTTAATCATAGCATGTGGAATCAACAAAGATGCATATTCCTTAGCCAAAACCTACACGATACCTTCAATTTTGTCGTCATCAAGTACAAAAGCGATCTTCTTGGTGACACGCAAAGATGGTTCGTCTCCAACGTATCTGAAAGAAGTACAAGCAGACTTTGCACGAGTGGTTATGGCGGATGTATTCATATCATATCTAAAAGAAGTAGATGCAGATTTTGAACCAGCGGCCATAGATATGGTGTCCCTATCTTCATCGTCATCTCCTTCCTCCTCCTCTTCCTCCGGATGGTTTTCTTGATTGTTGTGTTCTTCGGATTCGGACTCCGGTAGGCTATAGAATGACAAATCATCACTACTGCTTCCGCTTCTTTCTTCCGTCACCTCCTCCTCCTCCTCCTCCTCTATCTCTGCTCTCTCTAGAGGGTCGTCTATCTCCTCATCAAAAACTACACTGTTTTGACATGAACTTGTTGCACTAGTATGCAAAAACACGAGGTTTTCACCATCTCCGATGATATCAGCGACCAGATGATCTTTCTCGGGACCCTCATCGTAATAATACCCTTTATTGTCATCTTCCACTTCCGCATCTTCTTCTTCCTCCTCTTCTTCTTCTTCATCCGTAACTGTAGAATATTCATATTCTTCATCATTTCTGTTTAAAAATAACGAAAAACATTAGTCATATGTATTTGAAGGAAAAAAAAGACATATCTAAAAGTGAGTTAAAGAAGGATCATTAATTCTAACTATTCTGGAAAATCTAAGGAGTTGTTCGATTCGTTTTCCATTAAGTCCTATATGGAGAAAGATGTTTGTGTTAATGAATTTGTCTGTATGATATTTTTTGATAAATTGTTATTCGGTTGTTACACTGAATAAACAATATGAATGGTGAGCACGATTAGAACATGAGTCAATCCAAAAGGATTTGCATTAATGAAGAAAGAAAAAGGAGAAGCAGTGGTTTTAAGAGATTAATTACGTACCTTGGGAGGAAAGGGATGGCAGAAATGAAGAACAAGAATTTGGAAAGGAAAATGGATGTGAGATAGAAGAAGAGGAAGAGAAGCTGGAAAGAACTGGAGGCATTGTAGAACAAACGAACAATGGTTTCTTTTGAACATTGCATTTTTGTTGCAAGAAAGAAAGAGTCTTTGTTATGCAAAGATCACCTCTCTAATAAACACTCTCTCTCTCTCTCTCTCAATCTCTCTCTCTAAAATACATAAAAAGCAAAATCATTAAGACAAACAAATAAGTGGGTTTTCTTTTTCTTTTCTTTTCTTTTCTTTTTGTAACCTTGCTTTTCTTTCCTTCTTTCTTTTATCAATGTTTTTGGTGTGCTCAGTGTTATAATATCTTAAACGATCATAAAAATGAGATGTACATAATATAATTAACTCCGAGGGTGATGAAGATGCTGTCATCTGCAATGGAGCATGGAAATATATGTAACCATTAACCTTTGGTCATCTAGTGTATGCTCAAAACCAATTAAATGATGGTTGTAAATTTGGACATAAAGTCTTGAAATATATTAATAAATGCAGTATTCACTTCATTTGTCCATGTTTACATTATATTACGTGTGTTATATGTAATCATAATGTTAATCCTAGAATATATTGTATTCTTAAAACCTCTCTAGTTTGTCAATTATTATTTTAGCCTAACACTACAATAAATTTGAGTTTATAGGACGCTTAAATTTTTTAAACACACTAGTAACATATTTTATAGTACTTAAGTTTATATGACAAAACTATAAAGCGTTATATCTGAAAGTATTGATTATAAGCGGTTTATACGATGTATTTAAACGTTTTAACAATTTCTGTAGGATGCACTTAAAATAATCTGTCATATTAACTATTTTATATTGAAAAAGTGTTACTATAAACACAAATGTCTTATAAAAGATGAGCTTATAGGATATTCTCAAAAGTGTCATGTATATTATACAACATTTTATTTTAAAAGCAATCTAAAAAACTTGTTAAAACGCCTAAAAGCGACCGATAAACCTATTGCAACACTTTTAGATATGTCATTTTATAGTTCAACCATATAAACGTAAGTCTTATAAAATATGTTATTAACACGCTTAAACATTTTGAGAATCTTATAAACCCATTTTTGTTGTGGTGTAGTTTGAAATTGTCATATGTATTAACTCATATGTTTGATATATGAACTGTACATATACGAGCAGTGGCGGATCCAGAAATTTTGTCTACTGGGGTCCCATTAAGGTAGATTGAAGGCGTGTAAAGTCATACGACGTGCTTCGGAAATTTTTGTAAGTTTTGTAGTTGATTTCAAGGGATTTTCTTAGTGTTTTTGTTGATTTTAAAGGGTTTTCTTAGTGTTTTTGTGGATTTCGAAGGATTTTTTCGGGTTTTATATTGATTTCAAGAGACTTTTTTAGTGTTTTTGTCAATTGCGGGTAAGATGGGGTTTCTTAATTTTTTTACTAGGGGGACGAGAGGCTAAATTAAGTATTTTTGATATTTTTTACCCTATATAATTTTTTTTAATATTCAATGGGGTCCTGGGACCCCCCTTTTGTTAACCATCTCCGCCACTGTATACGAGTACAAGTTGTTGAAGTTGTGTATTGAACGGACACGCTACAACAACACCATATATGATGTCCTATGAGTATCACAAGTGTTTTCATTGTGGTCATAATATAAGAGTTGCAACGGGATGCAATTATATAGCAAGGCAGGTTCCTGTAAAAATTATTCATTATTTTTGTAATTAGTTATATCTAACTTGAAAAAGTAAGAACCATTAGGATGAAAATTACCGGACTATGAGATGGTGCATTCAAGGATTTTATCTTTTGTGACAATTGACAACATAAGTTCCATCGCCATTGCCGACAATCATGTGCTTCATTTCAGGACAAAAGCACATTGAGGTGTGCCATCATTTTATATGTGATCTTGTAATGAAGGTCATACTGAACACTATACTTCATTCCAAAACTCTAGAGTAATCAAGATTTATTTGTTCATCAAGTGAACTGAGAAGGTTAAATCTAACTATTTATGATATGTTGTTTGATGAGATTGATCCACAGATTTGCATACTAAGGCTTATGCATCGGTGTCTCACACCCCCTTTTTGTAACTCTCAAAGAATGAGATTCAATTAATCTTGTATTAATAGTGTCTGTTAGACCCTAATTCTGTCAATGTAAAAGTATTGTAAAAAGTGTTAAATGTTGAAGTCTAGAACGAAAGCTGAACGACATTCCATAGGTGCCTAACTTGATAATGACCCGACAAGGCAGAGACTGTCGGCCCCCTCTGGACATACTATAACACCCTAAAATAGGAGTAAATTTAAACCAACAATTGATGTAAAGATAAAGCCTATCAAATATAAAACCATCCAACAAGGGGAAATAGTATAGTGTCTACAACCCAAATGTATAAGAAGATAAATAACAACCTACTAATCTAAACTAAATTAAGTTTAGATTATGGACGGGTGTGAATATCATCTTCAACATAATCCTGTTCAAGAACAACGCCAATGGCCAATAGCTAATTACACAAAACATGCCTCTACTGGCATTCAGATACTCTATTCAAGACTTTGGATCCCCATTGCCAAGAGAACCTGATATACTTGTCATTTAAGAAAAAAGTAAAAAACTCAAAATAGTAAGGTTTAGAAGACTGCTATAAAACCCAATTCATATATTCCAATTAAAGACCATAAAGGCCAAAATACATCTTATGATGATGGGGGATACCCGATTTTCCATCAATAGTAGTGGAACAGAAAAATAGACCACAATTCCATGTTATAGAGCTCATACTAAAGATCAATGACCAATGAGTTCAACCAACCTGTGATTTGTATTTTAATGCCCCTGATGATCCTAGTTACACTCATTCACTAGAAATTACATCAAACGACCAATGATTAGAGTTCAACCAACCTGTGATTTATAACTCAAAGCCTCCGATTACCCAATGTCTATTTCTAGTTACAAACGAGATGACTATCCCACTATAATTCAAATCGACTCCTATGGCTGTGGATCTGTTGAATTACAGTCTATCATAAGTCACAACTTTGTAATGACTAACTAGTAACTATAATAATACATATAGTTTTTATCTTTTAAGAGTCCTCCAAAAACATTTTAATACAATATAGATCAAAGTCCCCGTATGTTTCAATAATTCATTTGTTATTAAAATACCACATTACTAGCAACACCATTTATAAAGAGTTCATAAGTCCAAGGATATTTTTGATTTATAAGTAAGTACACTTCTTATCCCAAATGTGCCAATTTTCATCAACTATCTTTAAATGTGTAAACATTAGGACTACACAAGGATCGTATTATTCAAGTCTCAAAATAACTTTTATTGGGGGTGTTAATCGGTTGACATCCATTGGATGTGAGGGGAACCGATCCGATCCAATCATCCATTGGATGTTGGAGTTTGCCAACCGAACCGATCCGGTTAACATCGGACAACCGAACCGAACCGATCCAATGGATGATTGGATTGGTTCGGTTCCATCCATTGGATATTTTTATTGAATATCCAATAGATATCCGTCAGATATCCAATGAATGATCCAATGTGACTGGATCCATCCAAAGTGTTAATTCAATCCAATTTTTAACAATGAAATAAATAAATTAATCATTTTTAATATGTGTTAAAACAAACACAAGTGAAGCTAAAAAATCAAAAACTAATATAAAAACAAATTTTGATTTAAGCAAACTGAAGACAAACTAACTGAATGATAGTTGGATGATGGTTGGATGGATAACTGGATGGTCATCGGATGGTTAATTGGATGGTAACTGGTTTTGGTCGGTTCTGGACTGCCATCCAAGAACCGACCGATCCAAATTGGATGTTGAAAATTTCAATCCGATCTGATCCAATTACAATTGGATGTCCAACTATAATCGGTCGGTTCTAATTGGATCGATCGGTTTCAATTGGATCGGTTATTTTTTGCACACCCCTGACGTTTATGTGTTTAAAATGCACTTTAATATTCACCAATATTGGAGATCCTTCATTTTCTAACAAAAAAGGGCAAAAACCCAAATCACCCAAAATAGGTCAAATCTTATAAGCATACAAAATACATTTGGGAGGAGTGTTTTGGGATATTAAGATGAAGTACTTGACATATATGAAGTTTTGAGAAAATATTAAATGAAGTCACTATACTAGGTTTTGAAGAAAACCTAGAAGCAAAGTATATTGATGAAGAAGAGGCCTAAGCTTTGAATCCTTGACACCTTGAGTTAGAGTTCTTAAATGCTCCCCAAATCGTTTCTGGGGGTTCACCAACGAAAAAATGAAGAGGGAGGAGGTTAAGAGATGAGAAAGTGACTAAGGAACCCAAAATTCTTGAATTTAATACGTCTACACACTTCCTGCGACTTTCACTGCGTCCAACTCAGCAGCGCTAGTCGCATGCGTGACCTAGATCCTAACATTCCAGTAAGTTCCACCGCTTGTGCCACGGATTTACTCACACGACTCACTGTTTCATCCCCAAATTCTCAATTTCTGAAGGTTAAACTTGTACACCTTCAAGTCCATAACCTATCGAATAAATCATTCGAAGTAGATTAAAATCAAACTTAAGAGTTAAATCCTATGATAAATAATAGTTGAAATCTAGACTGTTACGCATACCTCTGGACTCAACCTACTTTGGAGTGATCAAGTATGAAGCTTCATATGCTCAACCATTCCCGCCTAAAATTTGTTAGAGCATATTTACACGTGGACTCTCTCCATTGGTGTATGTTTTAAGTTCACTCTTCCTTTAGGTATATAAATAGTAGCTCGTGCTTACATCATTGTAAGCTTTTGACATATACATTATGCACTTTATTGTTAGCACGATGAAGATCGAATTCAAGTATATTTCAATCTCTTCAATCTATATAACATGATGATGATTAATTATTTCTGGTTATATTTTTTATGCTTATAATTCATTTTTGTTCATGCCTAAATAGTTCTATACTTGCTTCCGCTCTTATATTCTGATTAGATCTATTAAATTGAAATTTTTTAAACCAATAATTGGTATAAGAGAAGAATGATTGGTCTAAATCAAACGATCAATTTTGTTTTTGAATCAATTTATCGATTTAATCAGGCATTTTATTCATATTTGCAATTTCCACGTATGAAACCCTGTTTTCACACTCTACTGTTACAGATCTAAAATCATGTGATTACCGTTGGTTATTTCTTATTTGAAAAACTACTTGATATTGATTTTAGTGATTCAATGGCCAATTCAAATTGGAAATCATCCTATAGCATGGGATCTCTCACAAAACCTCCTACTATCCTTTAGGATGAATATCTCAATGCAAGATTCATATAGTAAGTTCCATCGAAGGAATTGAAAGCAATATGTATAAATCTATCCTCAATGGCCCTTATACTCCACAATTTCCGGTCTTGAGAGTAACGGCTACTGGAACTTATAAGAAGTTATTGCGTATTATACTCCAAAGGAAGAGAAAACTTGGGACATAGACGTAGTTGAGAAAGTGGAAGTGGATCGAAAGGCCAATAGATTGCTTTTCATGGATATTCCTAATGAGATATTTCAATCCCTGGACTAATGTAATAGTGCCAAGGAAATCTGGGATGATCTTGCAAATGAACTTGAGGGAGGTTCAAAAGGAAGAAGAAGTGAAAAGCTCAATGCCTATAAAAATTTCTCTGCTCTTCTAAAAGTGCCCCTGTAGAAGACTTATGTTCGTTTTAATAAACTCATCAACCATTGTAGAAGAAACTTATAACAACCCTAAAATAGGAGACAATTTAAACCAACAGATTTACCATGGACGAACATAAATTAAATATAAACACCCACTAAAAGGGGAAGTAGCAATAAAGTTTACAACTGAAGAGTGGATATTATCCAACAACCTAATAATATACACTAATTCGAAATATTGGTTACATGCGTGGTGTAGCTAAAATCCTTAAAAGAATAATATCTAGTAACTCGACAAATACATTCAAAGATGTAAATCCCAAAAATGCCCTCTCCCAGCAACAATGCTCCACCAAAACCATGATAGTTCCACCGCTAAGAGACATGATATACATGTCATTTAAGAAAAAATGTTAGACTAACCCTAGTGAGTTCAAACAGTTTATGAGTAAAACTATAGGATCTTAAAACAGAAAACATAGTTTTAACCTGGTCATTTTGTACAGATAGACCATCTTTACCCTTGGAAAGGTGTAAAACATCATAATATGACGATGGAGTCCCGATTTACCACTGATAGCGACAAAATACATAAGTAAGCCATACTTTGCGTCACTTTTGGATAACCAAAATAACAAGCTCAACTCCTCAAGTCTTTTACTTGTGGAGTCACCAAGTTCAACTCCTCTAGTCTTTACCTTGAGATCTCCATAATCTGAGTTAAGTTATTCACTTAGAATTACACTATAATGGTCATTTGCCGATGCTCGCCAACAAGAGTCCATACCTTATCGCTTATTAAGACCCAATGCCTATTTCAAGTTACAAATAGGAAATATCATCCCCAAACATGTCAAATAAAATTGAATTCTGTGCCTATGGATCCATTGCATTCTAAGCATAAGTATATATATATATATATATAGACGGGTTCATACAAGGACGGTACCAATTTACGAGAATACGAGGACAATCCTCGGCCAATCATTTTGTACATGAAATTTTTCATGTACAAAATCATATGTGATTTAGTAAGCATCAAAAAGGACACGCGTGACTTTTTTCGTGGGCAAGTCGCGGCTAATCATATATGATTTTGTACGTGAATCATATGTGATTTTGTACATGAATCATATGTGATTTTGTACATAAAAATTTTTATGTATAAAATGATTGGCTGAGGTTTGTCCTCGCATTCTCGTAAATTGTTAGCGTCCTCGCATGAACCTCTTTCTGTATATATATATATATATATCTATATACATCAAACTTTACCCAATATAGATCTTGTTGTATACAAAATCCCATCAAGGGGTAAAATCCCATTTTATCAACAAAATCCCAAATAGAATAACATTATAGTTTTGATTACCAAATCAATCAAGACTTAAAAATAATAATTTCCAAAGTGTTTAGAACCATTCCCTACACTTGTTTCATTAAAATATACAAAATCCCCAAAATACCAAATTTTTACCTAGATAGTCAAAATCATCCGAATGCAAAAATACTTGAAATGAAAACTTCGAGGAAGTAAAATACATAATTTTAACATGTATATGGTTTTATAATATGAATACACATTGCTAGGCTTTGGGTGAAAATGTAACGTCCCAAAATTTTTATTGAATAAAACTTCCAAAATGTCAAAATATCATAAGTCTAAAATACTCCAATGCAACGGAAATTTTCAAGATAAATAAAACTTAAGAAATAAATGTCTAAAACACGAGCACATAAAAGAAATCCATGATGTCGCTCCTTGACATGCCATTATTCCTTGATAATCAGGTTCCAAGCTTTCTCTCTTCCCCTTGCTACTACTCTTGAGTACAAGACGACTGTTGATGCCAAAAATTTCACCGCTCATTATTTTAGCACACCCGTATATGCCGAAAATTGCTTAAAAAACAACTTAAGGAAGGGGTGCGGACTTTCTCAACTTTAGAATGAATCTTCAAAAAAAAAAAGACAAAGAAAACATAAATAAGACAAATGATTTTGGTGACGCGAAAAACCCCGTAGAGGGTAAAAACCACGGACGACAACAGAGATCGTCAATTCACTAGCACGTTAAACAGGGACGTCATCCTTTGGAGCGATGATCGTACGATTACAGAGAAAGAAATATAAAAATGGACAGTAACGTCGTATGAAATTTAGAGAGTTTCCGTGTATTCTTTGGTTCCAGAATGTTGTGATGATCTCTCCCCTTTTGTTATCTTGAGCTTGGATTTTATAGTCGGTGTAGTTTGTAACGTCTGTGCATCATTAATTGCCGCTTTGAATGTTCTTAATGGTGTTGACTGTAACCGTCCGACGGTCCTTTAATGCGATTAAGTTCGTGTTGTCGGTTACGTCCGTTAGAATAAATGATAAAAGACGTTTTTACGTTGGCCGTAAGATCTTGGACGCAAGACCGTGGTCGTAGGACGTTGGACGGTGGACGCTGGACCGTCGATGCTGGACGGTGGACGCTGGACATTGGACGCTGGACCGTGGACGTTGGACGCTGGACCGTGGACGCTGGACGTTAGACGCTGGACGTTAGACGCTAGACGTTGGACGCTGAAGTTGGACCGTGGACGTTGGATGCTGGATGCTACTTTTCAGTCATGACTTTGATGAATAACTATCGTAGGTATTTATTCTTGTTGGTCAACGGTATGGTTGTCGTGAGCATTATCCTCGTCTGTCGAGCGTGTGATTTTTTACCCAAACAGTTAGCCCCCCGGGATTTGGAATTCAAAGATAATTGAATTTCAAATCTCGTTTCAAAGAAAAATTCAACTGTTAGAGATGTGTATTGTAATTGAGTCGTTGAACTAAAAATTTTAGTCAGTCGGAGACTTAAATATGTGAGATCAAATGATGGTTAACATAAGATATATTCGTTGAGGATCACAATTAATATGATCATTAAAGGTGATAGTCTCTAGCATTTTACAGTCATCTGGTCACTTATGACGTGCGATTTAGCGGCGATCGTATGATCATATGCGGGTTTGTGTTTGTCGTATGTTCGTGCGATCTTGCAATGTTTGTTTTTGCGAGATTATGTGATCTGCGACTAATATTTCCTGCTACATGCGACGTGCGTTCGAGTTTTCGTGCGGCCTTGCGTTGTTTGTTTAGTCTCGCGAGATCGTGCGATCTGCGACTTTTATATCGTGCGACATGCGACATGCGTTCGAGCGTTAGTGCGGCCATGCGATCTAGCAATTATTCTTATTGACAGATAGATGTCTAAAATAATGTGCAAGTAGTTTCGCGAGATGATGCGATCTGCGACTTTTATATCGTGTGACATGCGATGTGCGTTCGAGCGTTCGTACGATCATGCAATCTTGCAATCATTCTCATTGACAAATAGATGTCAAAAAGAATATGCAAGTAATTTACGTCTGTCGGATAAATGACAACACTTGCGACAATGGCAAATTTCGTCCGATAGAGGACTTGCGACAGAGGCAAATTTCGTCCGGTAGAGGACTTGCAACAGAGGCAAATATGGCCTGATAGAGAACTTGTGATAGATGCAAATTGTAACAATAAGTAACTTGTGAGAGAGGCAAACTTAATGAGACTGCCGACTATTAATGTTTAGACGGCTGATTGTGTTTTCCGTCATAGGAATATTGTTTATGACTTGCGGCAATCATATTTGACCTACAGGGGTCCTTAAATCACATTTGTTCGACAACGGTTCGTTTTGAACAATGAAGCAACTTACGGTTGAACTTGCAATTTGTATGAGTTACATAGATCATTCGATCTATATAATTTCTTGCGATCCTGTAGAAGATAAATATTGTTCTGGTGGTCGTTGGTTTGGCCAACGATCCTCCGAGGCATAAGTCAACATAACTATTGAAGACAGTTTATTTAATGTATGGTAATCATAAAAGTCATGACATTTAACCCATTCAATACAGATAAACTTTTGATTAATAATCACCAATAATATTTGACGTCACAAACATTTATAACTACTGAAAGTCTCGACGGATGTCTTCGATTACCGTCTATCGAAAAGAATTATTTATCTATTGATCGTAGAAGATTGTTAGAGCGTGCGCTCCTGCGGTAAACCAAAGATAGAGGTGGTCGTTGGATTGACCAACGACCCTCCGATGTTTAAGTTAGTAACGCTTCGTTAAAGAATAAAGCAGATCAGAAAAACTAACTCACTAATATGTGATCGACAGACGCGTGTCGTGTAACTGGTAAGCCTTATTTTGATTTAGTAAAATGGCTTCACAACCATATACCAAAGTATAAAGTTTTTGACCTGTTGAGGTTCGGGGAGTCGTCTTTGTCAGTGACTACGCATTTCAGCCATAGTTTTATCGTACGAGTCACCTTTGTTAGCGATCTTGAGTTTTAATTTGCGTCTTACCATAATTGGCGATCCTGAGATTTAACTTGTGAATTTTCTACGCCGGCGACCATGGAACTTGTGGTGATGAAACTGCCGACGACGAAACTTGCGACGTTAGAACTTGCGTCATAGTTATTGGCGACTATTTATCTTTACCTTGTGTTTTGCCGTAACTGGTAATCATGTGATTCTACAAGAGAGAAGTTACGAGGTGGTTTTTGGTTGAACCAATGACCCTCAAATGTTCATAGTTAGTACTCGTTTCTTGCATCTTGAACGTTAATAACAATTTGAACAACGGATAAAGATTATAAAAATTAACTCTTTTAAGTGTACCGTATTCCACTGCATGGGATGTCGCGGTTGTCTGTGTCTTGGTGTCGATAAACGTTTTTTCTAAGTTCTTTTTGGAATTAGTTACCTGTCTGGTGACTTTTTGCGAACGGGGAAAGGAAAACGAATCCGTTGATAGGATACACGTGGTGGTACTCGTGATCATCTTGTCGGGGGATTTTGTCAAAGATACATAATACCTCGTTATGCTTTAGAATTTTGCTCATCTGATTGAGCAAATCTTTTGATAAGCGTCTTCGAACTTCGCTTGCATCCTTGCGTCTACGATGAAAACTTGTAGTTAATAATTTAGAAACTGAAACGTACAAGAAAGATACATTAGTAACAATTTCTTATTTATTTTGAAGGAAATTCTTAGTTGAGTCCCACTAATGGCGTGAAACTGTTGATGCCAAAAATTGCACCGTTCATTATTTTAGCACAACCGTATATGCCAAAAATTGCTTAAAAAACAACTTAAGGAAGGGGTGCGGACTTTCTCAACTTTAGAACGAATTTTCAAAAAAAAAAGATGAAGAAAACATAAATAAGAAAAATGATTTTGGTTACGCGGAAAACCATATAGAGGGTAAAAACCGTGGACTACAACAAAGATCGCCAATTCACTTGCGACGTCAAACAGGGACGTCATCCTTTGGAGCGATGATCGTACGCTTACAGAGAAAGAAATATAAAAATGGACTGTAACGTCGTATGAAATTTAGAGAGCTTTCATGTATTCTTTGGTTCCAGAATGTTGTGATGATCTTTCCCCTTTTGTTATCTTGAGCTTGGATTTTATAGTCGGTGTAGTTTGTAACGTCTGTGGGTCATTAATTGCGGCTTTGAATGTTCATAATGGCGTTGACTGTAACCGTCCGACGGTCCTTTAATGATATTAAGTTCGTGTCGTCGGTTAAGTCTGTTAGAATAATTGATAGAAGACGTTTTTACGTTGGTCGTAAGATCTTGGACGCAAGACCGTGGTCGCAGGACGGTGGACGCTGGACGGTAGACGCTGGACGTTGAACGTTGGACGCTACTTTTCAGTCATGACTTTGATGAATAACTGTCGTGGGTATTTATCCTTGTTGGTCAAGGGTATGGTTGTCGTGAATATTATCCTCGTCGGTCGAGGGTGTGATTTTTTACCCAAACTGTTAGCCCTCCGAGATTTGGAACTCCAAGCTAATTGAATTTCAAATCTCGTTCCAAAGAAAAATTCAACTGTCAGAGATGCGTATTGTCATGGAATCGTTGGACTAAAATTTTTGTCAGTCGGAGACTTAAATCTGTGAGATCAAATGACGGTTAACAGAAGATATAGTCATTGAGGATCACAATTAATATGATCACTAAAGATGATAGTCTCTAGCATTTTATAGTCGATTGGTCACTTATGACGTGCGATTTAGCGACGATCGCATGATCATATGCGGGTTTGCGTTTGTCGTATGTTTGTGCGATCTTGCAATGTTTGTTTTTGCGAGATCATGTGATCTGCGACTTTTATATTGTGCGACGTGCGTTCGAGCGTTCGTGCAGCCTTGCGTTGTTTGTTTGTTCTCACGAGATCGTACGATCTGCGACTTTTGTATCGTGCGACATGCGACGTGCGTTCGAGAGTTCGTGTGGCCATGCGATCTTGCAATTAATCTTATTGACTGATAGATGTCTAAAAGAACGTGCTAGTAGTTTCGCGAGATGATGCGATCTGCGACTTTTATATCGTGCGACATGCGACGTGATTCCGAGGGTTTGTACGATCATGCGATCTTGCAATCATTCTCATTGACAGATAGATGTCTAAAAGAATGTGCAAGTAATTTACGTCTGTCGGATAAACGACAACACTTGCGACAAGAGTAAATTTCGTCCGATAGAGGACTTGCGACAGAGGCAAAATTCGTCTGATATAGAACTGGTGATAGATGCAAATTGTAACAATAAGTAACTTGCGATAGAGGCAAACTCAATGAAACTGCCGAATATTAATGTTTAGACGGCTGATTGTATTTTCCATCACAGGAATATTCTTTATGACTTGCGGCTATCATATTTGACCGACAGGGGTCCTTAAATGACATTTGTTCGACAACGGTTCGTTTTGAACAATGAAGTAACTTACGGTTGAACTTGCAATTTGTATGAGTCACATAGATCATTCGATCTATATAATTTCTTCTTGCGATCCTGCAGAAGATAAATATTGTTTGGGTGGTCGTTGGTTTGGCCAAAGTCAATATAACTATTGAAGACAATTTATATAATGTACGGTAATCATGAAAGTCATGACATGTAACCCATTCGATAGAGATAAACTTTGGATTAATAATCACAAATAATGTTTGACATCACAAACATTTATAACTATTGAAAGTCTCGACGAATGTCTTCGATTATCGTATATCAAAAAGAATTATTTCGCTATTGATCGTAGAAGATCATAAGATCGTGCTTTCCTGTGGTAAACCATAAATAGAGGTGGTCATTGGATTGACCAACGACCCTCCGATGTTTAACTAAGTAACGCTTCGCTAAAGAAAAATAATAGCAGATCGAAAAAAATAACTCACTAATATGTGATCGACAGATGCGTGTCGTGCAATTGGTAAGCTTTATTTCGATTTAGTAAAATGACTTCACAACCATATACCAAAGTAAAAATATTTTGACCTGTCGAGGTTCGGGGAGTCATCTTTGTCAGTGACTACGCGTTTCAGCCATAGCATTATCGTAGGAGTCACCTTTGTTAGCGATCTTGAGTTTTAATTTGCGTCTTACCATAATTGGCGATCCTGAGATTTAACTTGTGAATTTTCTACGCCGGCGACCATGGAACTTGTGGTGATGAAACTGCCGACGACGAAACTTGCGACGTTAGAACTTGCGTCATAGTTATTGGCGACTATTTATCTTTACCTTGTGTTTTGCCGTAACTGGTAATCATGTGATTCTACAAGAGAGAAGTTACGAGGTGGTTTTTGGTTGAACTAATGACCCTCAAATGTTCATAGTTAGTACTCGTTTCTTGCATCTTGAACGTTAATAACAATTTGAACAACGGATAAAGATTATAAAAATTAACTCTTTTAAGTGTACCGTATTCCACTGCATGGGATGTCGCGGTTGTCTGTGTCTTGGTGTCGATAAACGTTTTTTCTAAGTTCTTTTTGGAATTAGTTACCTGTCTGGTGACTTTTTGCGAACGGGGAAAGGAAAACGAATCCATTGATAGGATACACGTGGTGGTACTAGTGATCATCTTGTCGGGGGATTTTGTCAAAGATATATAACATCTCGTTATGCTTTAGAGTTTTGCTCATCTGATTGAGCAAATCTTTCGATAAGCGTCTCGAACTTCGCTTGCATCCTTGCGTCTACGATGAAAACTTGTAGTTAATATTTTAGAAACTGAAACGTACAAGAAAGATACGTTAGTAACAATTTCTTATTTATTTCGAAGGAAATTCTTAGTTGAGTCCCACGGATGGCGCGAAACTGTTGATGCCAAAAATTGCACCGTTCATTATTTTAGCACAACCGTATATGCCGAAAATTGCTTAAAAAACAACTTAAGGAAGGGGTGCGGACTTTCTCAACTTTAGAACGAATCTTCAAAAAAAAAAGATGAAGAAAACATAAATAAGAAAAATGAATTTGGTGACGCGGAAAACCATATAGAGGGTAAAAACCGTGGACGACAACAAAGATCGCCAATTCACTAGCGACGTCAAACAGGGACGTCATCCTTTTGAGCGATGATCGTACGATTACAGAGAAAGAAATATAAAACTGGACTTTAACGTCGTATGAAATTTAGAGAGCTTTCGTGTATTCTTTGGTTCCAGAATGTTGTGATGATCTCTCCCCTTTTGTTATCTTGAGCTTGGATTTTATAGTCGGTGTAGTTTGTAACGTCTGTTCGTCATTAATTGCGGCTTTGAATGTTTTTAATGGCATTGACTGTAACCGTCTGACGATCCTTTAATGCTATTAAGTTTATGTCGTCGGTTACGTCAGTTAGAATAAATGACAGAAGACATTTTTATGTTGGTCGTAATATCTTGGACGCAAGACCGTGGTAGCAGGACCGTGGACGCTGGACGGTAGACGTTGGACGTCGGACGTTGGATGCTGGACCGTGGTCGCTGGATCGTGGACGCTAGATGTTGGACGTTGGACGTTAGACGCTGGACCGTGGACGCTGGATGGTAGACGTTGGACGTTGGACGCTGAAGTTGGACCGTGGACGTTGGACGCTACTTTTCAGTCATGAATTTGATGAATAACTGTCGTGGGTATTTATCCTTGTTGGTCAAGGGTATGGTTGTCGTGGGTATTATCCTTGTCGGTCTAGGGTATGATTTTTGGGTGAGCCTAGGGCCTTGTGAATTCACGACGTGGTTGCATAATTATTTTGAAAAAGAGTTGGGTGAGCCTAGGGCCTAGTGAATTCACGGGTTTTTCATATATAACGTCAATAAATATATTTCACAAAGCTTCATAATTTATCATGCATACAATCGAAACATTTTAATACATAAACAACGGCGTTATGGGAATTGTCTACCCCACACAACTTTACCTGGTGAACTCACACAATATGTCCACTCTTACGGCTTAGACAAACTCACACATCATGCTTATCTCATTATAAAATATCATAGTACATTCCCATTGCCATACAAATATTCAAACACATATTTAAAAATACCGAACGTTATATGCATGCGTGATATATTAAAAGAAATCAATTATCGATAAAATCCAAAGCAAGCTTGCATTTGATTATAAATAAAACATGGAACCATTTTTATTAAAAGTCACGTAAAAACTCATTGTCCAAGTCGTTGCCCAAACTGGTCTTTGGAATGGTTAGCGTCGCCCCTACAAGTTCCAAAGCCGTAACTTTAATTATAATATAAAATACGACATCCCTATAGACGATCAAGTGGTTCCCTTAACGCTACCTATTTTAATGATCCATAAACTGACATCTGTACTTACGAATTTGATCTAACATTTACATATATACATGGCCTATATATAATATGCATAATATATAATACATGTATATAAAACCATCAACATTATATAGATATATCATATATGTATATATATATATATCTTATACGCAAATCGTCATATATGAAATCCACATATATATATATATAGACGAACGTTCAAATGAGAACTTTGTAAATTTAAAGGGACAAAGGAACATCTTGTGGACCACATTTGATGTGGGTCATACACATTAAAAAATCATATCTGATTCAATGGTGGGCCCCATTGAATCAGATATTATTTTTTAATGTGTGGGACGCACATCATATGTGGTCCATAAAGTGTTTCTTTGAAGAGGGGGTGTTCTTGTATGATCCCTCCCCTAAATATATATGTGTGTGTGTGTGTGTGTGGAGTATGTATGTAGCACGTACTGTGTGCATGAAATGCACATGACCAATTCATCCTTAATTTCTAACTACACACATATGTAAGCTCATATATATATATATATATATATATAATATACAGATACATAGTAACTCCATGCATTCAGTTGTAGTTCGTCTCAACTTCATTATTTTATTTTATTTTTAAAACTCAGAGTACACGAAGAAATATACTTCAGAAATAGAGTGCACAAGATCCTCTAACCGAGAGTTCACAACAGTTCAGTCCATCAAGGCGGCGAAATATCGGATAACCCGTACACATATACGTATATATATACATCTTTTACCGACGCTCGCATGAACCGAAGGATCCTAGCTTTTAGTATCGACACGAGGGAACGGGTTTGAGAACCCGGCGTCATGGATAATATCGATGTGTAGAGCGGTGGAGGTTCTAGTGGTGACCGGTGACCACCAGTGTCCTACGGGAACCTACCCGGATAACCGAACAACTACCATAATTAACTTATAAACAAAACTTCGAGATGACAAATACGAGCTACTTATCAAGAGGTGCCGAAATATAGAGCATTGTTGACTTTCGTTCCGATCTCTGCCGATGCCTTTGCTTACAGTAATCCTCCCTCTCACCAATTCGTTTGGTTTCTTTTTACTCTAGACTACTAAATCTCAACCTTTTTTAAACCCTAGGACCATCGGTTTCAAGAAGAGGAAATGATTAGCCGTCATAAATTGTCGGAAGTTTACGTCCCTTGAGTCCCATGAGAATTGATTTTACATTAAAGTCGCCATCATTGTATAATACTAACGACCACTTTCAATTTTTTTATATATTTATTTTTGGTTATTACAAACTTCCCCCCTTAACAAAATTTCGTCCTCGAAATTTACCCTATGCAAATAAATGAGGATACTTCAGTGTCATCTCCTTCTTGGGTTCCCAAGTTGCTTTCGGCCCTCTATGATGTCTCCATTGAATTTTAACGAGAGCGATCTCTTTGTTTCTTAGTTTCCGTACATTTCTATCGACGATAGCTTCTTGTTCTTCAATATAGCTCAAAGTTTTGTCCACCTTTACATCCTCGAGGGTTACTCTGATGCTTTCATCAGCCAAACACTTCCTTAGATTAGATACATGGAATGTGTTCTGGATACCTTGTAGTTCTTCAGGTAACTCTAATTTATAGGCAACCTCGCCTACTTTTTTAGTTATCTTGTGAGGACCAATGTAATAGGGACTTAGTTTCTCTCTCTTTCCGAAATGGACCACGCCTTTCCATGGTGAGATCTTAAGCATAACTTTGTCCCCAACCTAGAATTCTATCAGCTTTTTTTTTATCAGCGTAGATTTTATGTCTGTCTTGAGCTATCTTCAACCTTTCCCTTATTTGATTTATCTTATTAGTAGTCCACTGAACGATCTCATGACCAGCCAATTGTTTTTCGCCTACCTCATTCCAACTTAATAGCGTTCGACATTTCCTTCCATACAAGGCTTTATAAGGTGCGACTTGGATGCTAGCATGATAGCTATTGTTATAAGAAAATTCTATTAATGGTAGATGACTTTCCCATGACCTTGAAAAGTCGATAGCCCATGCCCGCAACATATCATCTAGGGTTTGAATGGTCCTCTCGCTTTGGCCATCTGTTTGAGGGTGATAGGCTATACTTAGCTTTACTTGTGGCCCCAACTCTCTTTAAAAGCTTTGCCAAAACGTACAGGTAAACCGAATATCCCTATCAGACACTATTGATAACGGAACACCATGCCGAGTCACAATCTCATAAATATAAAGCTTAGTTAGTCTTCCGAACGAGTATGTTTCCTTAATTGGCAGAAAATGTGATTTAGTGAGTCTATCAATGATTACCCATATTGCATCATAACCCTTTGGTGTTCTTGGAAGTTTCATCACAAAATCCATTGTGATGTGGTCCCACTTCCACATCGGGATTTCTAAGGGTTGCAGTTGACCATATGGTCGTTGATTTTCAACTTTTAATTACAGACATGTCAAACACCTTTCGACATAATGGGCTATGTCTTTCTTCGTCCCCGACCACAAGTATGATTGACGAAGATCTCGATACATTTTATTATTACCTGTGTGTATAGAATACCGAGATTTATGGGCTTCATCTAACACTTAGTTATGGAAGTTCCCTAAACGAGGAATCCAAATTCTGACCTTGAAGCACTTTAACCCTTGATTATTATCTTCAAGAGAAGAGACGTTCCCTACCATTCTCTCGCCTTTCAATTTCCCTTCTACTAAAGGTTCTTCCTAAGTTTTCTTGAGTTCCTCAGTCCAACTTGGAGTAACCTCTAACCTCATTGCTTTAATCCTCACACGATCATTCCTTTCTTTGCGACTTAAGGCATCAACCACCACATTTATTTTTCCGGTATGATACAAAATTTCACAGTCATAATCTTTTAGCAACTCCATCCACCTTTGTTGTCTCATGTTTAGTTCCTTTGAATCAAACAAATACATTAGGCTCTTGTGATCAATATAGATTTGACACTTCACCCCATATAAGTAGTGCCTCCAAATTTTCAGTGCAAACACCACAGCTGCCAATTCCAAATTGTGAGTTGGATATCGTATGCAATAACTTTTCATTGCTGCATTAGTACACAACCAAGTCTGAGTTTAGAGGCATTACTGTACACCACAAACCCTTCGGTTCCCTCCGGCAAAGTTAATATTGGTTTAGTGCTTAACTTTTCCTTCAATATTCCAAACGCCTCTTCTTGAGCTGGCTTCCGTTAAAATTTTAGACCTTTCTTTGTCAGTGATGTCAATGGTTTCGCTATTTGAGAAAATTCCTGAATAAAACTTCGGTAATAACCTGCTAGTCCCAAGAAACTTTGTACCTTAGACGGGTTTCTTGGTGGCTCCCACTTCTTTATAGCATCTACCTTGGTCGGGTCTACTTTTATTCCTTCTTGAGTCACCACGTTCCCTAGAAATTGAACTTCTTGGAGCCCGAACTCGCACTTTGAAAACTTTGCATACAATTTTTCCTGTTTTAGCAAACCCAACACCGTCCGAAGATGTTGCTCATGCTCATTCTCGGTAAGTGAGTAGATCAAAACATCGTCAATGAAAACAATGAAAAATTTATCCAAGTATGGTTTACATACCCTATTCATCAGATCTATGAAGGCTTCAGGTGCATTTGTCAACCCAAACGGCATTACCAGAAATTCATAGTGTCCATATCTGGTTCTAAAAGCTGTCTTAGGCACATCCTTCTCTCGAACCTTTAATTGATGGTAACTCGATCGTAGATCAATCTTCGAGAAGTAACTGGCACCCTGAAGCTGATCGAAGAGATATTATTCCTTGGAAGAGGGTACCTATTCTTTATAGTTACTTTGTTAAGCTCGCGGTAGTCGGTGCACATTTGTATCGTACCATCCTTTTTCTTAACAAATAACACAAGCGCTCCCCAAGTGAGGTGCTAGGGCGTATAAAACCTTTGTCCAATAGCTCCTGCAATTGAGACATTAGCTCCTTCATTTCTGATGGTGCAAGGCGGTAAGGCATCCGAGGGATAAGTGCGGCTCCAGGTACTAGATCAATCTAAAACTCCACTTGCCTCTCCGGTGGTAAACTTGTCAGATCACTCAGGAAGACTTCGGGAAACTCTCTTACAACGAAAATGTCTTCCATACTCCTTTTCTTTTTCTTAGCATCTATCACATATGCTAGATAACTCTGACACCCTTTTCTTACACACCGTCTTGCTTTTGCCAAAGAAATCATGCTGGATTTTTTAGTTCTTTTGTCTCCATATATAACTATGGTTTCACTATCAGGCGATTTAATTTGGATTATCTTTTTGTTGCACATAATTCTTGCCTGCTTTTTGGGCTAACCAATACATCCCAACTATTATATCAAATTCCCCTAGGATCATAGGGAGTAGTTTTAATGGAAATGAATGACCGTCTATCTCAATATTGCAAAGTCATCATACTCCTCTCTAATCATTACTCGATGATCATCGACAGTTTCTACTTCTAAGGCAAATCTTAAAGGTTTCGGCACTCTATGCAAGTAATCACAGAATGTGGTAGATACAAAAGAGTGATTTTCAACAGAATCAAACAATACTCTAGGATGTAGGGAGTTGACCAGAAAGGTACCTGTCACCACGTCCGATGTCTCGGCGGCCTCTATTGCTGTCATGTGGAAGACTCTTCCCCTGGCCTTTGATGCTTTAGATCGTTTTTCCTCTACTTTACCATTTCAACTTCCACCTTGGCCGGTGGCATACTCGCTCTTCTGCTGAGGGAAATTTGCTTGTATATGGTTGGGCGACTTACAGATAAAACATAGTCGATCTCTCCTCTCCACTTTGCAATCTTGAGATAGGTGCTCTAGCCTCCCACATCGGTAACACACTCTCGGGCTAATCATCCATTCCCCCTTTTGCACACGGTTGCATTTAGGGCATGGTTTGGCAACCTGTACTTCCCATGTCTTTCTTTCGGATGCCCAAAACCTTAACTTTTTCGCTTCATTACTCGGACCTTCCCATTTTCTTTTAATATTGCCTCTTTCAGCCTCTTGACGATTCTTTTCTTTCTATCGAATCTAAGCCGCGTTTACTGCATCCTGAAAAGTGGTTGTGTTCATCGTGAGAAAAAATTCTCGAATGGATGCTTTGAGCCCCCAAATATACCGCTTAGGGCGCCTTTCTTCTGTTGAAACATATTGCTCAGCGATGCTAGCATTCTCAGTAAAACTTTTCGTGTCTCCCTGACCGACATTATTCCTTGCTCCAACCTTAAAAACTCTTCTTCCAGTTTCTTTACTGCAGTACGCGGACAAAATTTCTCATTAAATAGCACCTTGAACTCTTCCCATGTCATTCTTGCCACAACCCTATCGCCCTTCAAATTAGTAATTAACTGCCACCAGAAAGAAGCTTCTGATTTGAGCATGGAAGATGCATATGTCACTTTGTCATCTTCCGCACATTTGTTGATTTTAAAAATTACCTCTTTCTCTCTTATCCACTTCAAGGCTACCATTGGGTCACAGTCACCATGAAAGGGTTGGGGCTTACAAGCCAAAAAGGTCTTATAAGAATAACCTTTCTGTCTCGAGCCCATGCTGATAGGACTCGATGGTCTTCACCTCTCATGCATGTATTCCCCATTGTTCGAGTTACTAATATACTCCCTTCTGTTACTTATCACCCTATCTTCCTGATTTTTCAACTCTTAACTCTCGCACTTGTGCTATAACAGCGGGCATGGCAGCTTGCAAGGCTTTTGCCACCTCTTGAGCGATGATCTCCCCAAAGGTTGCCTCGGTTGCACGGGCACACCCTCGCCCCCTTCCTTGACCTCTTCTCGAGGCAGAGCTTGCATGCACAGAAGGCTCAGGTTCATTAATCGTGGCTCTACGTTGTCCCTTTCCTCTTCCGCGACCTCGTCCTTGCGTGCTAGCGGTCCTTGCAGCCGCAACAGACACGGGTCGGGTCTCTTGTACATTCGGGGTAGCCCCTAATGGAGGATGGTCTACCACATCAAGTGAAACCGATGTTGTCCTTCCTGACCGACGAGACATGATTATTGTGTGCAATAAAAAAATTACATTTATAAGCACAACTATATTAATTCATAATCTAATTATCCAACAAGTTTCATATTTACACGACAAGATTAAACACGAAAACGTAATTCATTCAAATGATGAGTCAATACATAAGTCTTTGATAACTATGCCAAACCGGCTCATAACCCAAAATAAAACTCAAAATAAACCAAGTTCAAGACTGGTTAACGACCAAAACATCCTAATAAAACAAAAATACTTAAATCAAGACCGTCTTTATTCCTTTCCCTTTCACTCAATGCATGTCCATGGGGTAGTGGGTAATCTTCACAAATTCTTCATAAGTGTTCTCAGGACGGTATTTCCAAATGAATCCCAAGTTTGGGCCATGATGGTATTAATGTGCCTACCTTGACAAATACCCTCTGATCAAACCTATATATTCCGAGGCCGTTCCCCTATAATAGCTAGCTCGATCTCCCAAGCGTACCCTCCAAGGTTGGGCGACAATCCTCTTTTCCCAGTCTAACTCCTCTTTTTCCACTCTAACTTCACACACTTCCACGCCGTGTTATGGTTGCTTCCCCAAAATTCACCATTTTCTTTCAACACCTTGTTCAACTCCACACCTAGATTAACATGTCTTGCTTGCAAGTTGTGCAACCACCCTTTCCATTTTGTCCTTTTCCTCTTGAACCTTAGACAATTCCTTTTTCAGATCAACACTCTCACTATTCAAATTCTCAATAGTGTCATTCAAATCCTCAAGGGTAGTCGTACGTGGGGTGTACTCCTCAGAGGGTTGCTCCGATGGATCGTAGGTAGAATAATCTATGGGTGTATTTTGGGATGACTCCACCCTTGAAACATTTGCGCTCCCTCTAGAACTGTTCCTAAAACTCCTAGTGCGGCCAGAGCTCATGCGATCGCGATCTCCAACTCCACCTCTTGGTGCTAATCCAGCCGCAAACGCACGAATTCCGGTCCTACCCCCACGACGACCAATGTGCCTAGTCCTCTTGGTGTAAATCATGGTCCTACAAAACCACAATATAATCTATCATCTTTCGGAACATTGTCAAACTTAGAAGCAATTTAAGCCAAACTATCACATTATTTAAATCATATATCCTCACTCAGTTTAAGCTTAGGCTAAAATTTATAACCTATTTATCTTAAACTAAGGCTCTGATACCACTTGTAACGTCCCAAAATTTTTATTAAATAAAACGCCCAAAATGTCAAAATATCATAAGTCTAAAAATACTCCAATGAAACGGAAATTTTCAAGATAAATAAAACTTAAGAAATAAACGTCTAAAACACGAGCACATAAAAGAAATCCCGGATGTCGCTCCTCGGCATGCCATTATTCCTTGATAATCAGGTTCTAAGCTTTCTCTTTTCCCTTGCTACTACACCGAGTACAAGACGACCTTGTTACATAATTATTTTGAAAAAGAGTTGGGTGAGCCTAGGGCCTAGTGAATTCACGGATTTGCATATATAACATCAATAAATATATTTCATAAAGCCTCATAATTTATCATGCATACGATCGAAACATTATAATACACAAACAACGACGTTATGGAAAATGTCTACCCCACACTGCTCTACCTGGCGAACTCACACAACATGTCCGCTCTTAGGACTTAGACAAGCTCACATAGCATGATCGTCTCATTATAAAATATCATAGTACATCCCCATTTCCACAAAAATATTCAAACATATATTTAAAAATACCGAATGTTATATGCATGCATGATGTATTAAAAGAAATCAATTATCGATAAAATCCAAAGCAAGTTTGCATTTAATTATAATAAAACATGCAACCATTTTTATTAAAACTCACGTAAACACTCACTATTGAAGTCGTTGCCTAAACCGGTCTTTGGAGTGGTTAGCGTCGCCCTACAAATTCCAAAGCCGTAACTTTAATTATAATATAAAATACGACATCCCAATAGACGATCGAGTGGATCCCTTAACGCTACCTATTTTAATGATCCATAAACCGACATTTGTACTTACGAAATTGCTCAAACGTTTACATATATACATGGCCTATATATAATATACATAAAATACAATACATATATAGATATATATATATATATATATAAAACCATCAACAGTATATATATATATATATCTTATATGCAAATCATCATATATGAAATCCATATATATATATATGTATATGGAGATGTATGTATCACTTACTGTGTGTATGAAATCCACATGACCAATTCATCCTCTATTTCTAACTACCCACATATTTATGCTCATATATATATATATATTGAGGCCGGTTCATTTAGAAATTAGACGAAGAGTAACAACTATAGAAACTTTTGCAAATCAATATAAAAAATAATTTTTTTTTCATGATTTTTTTTCATCAAATGCAATGATTTAAGATATTATTGCACATATGTTTGTTTCACCTTGTGAAAAAAATTACATGTGAAACTTTTACACTATTAAACAAAAACATATGAAACTTTTCATAAAAAATATATGAGAAACTTTCAACTTATGAAAAATAAATACACGTGAAACTTTTACATTATGAAACAAACATATGTGCAATAAAATCTGAAATCATAACAGTTAATGAAAAAAAGTCATGAAAAAAATTTAATTTTTATATTGATTTGCCAAAATTTCTATAGTTTCTACCCTTCATCTAGTTTCTAAATGAACCAACGTCTATATATATATATATATATATATAATATACAGATACACAATAACTCCATGCATTCGGTTGTAGTTCTTCTCAACTTCATTATTTTATTTTATTTTTAAAACGCAGAGAACACGAAGTAATATACTTCAGAATTATATTGCACAAAATCCTCTAACCGTCGAGAGTTCACAACAGTTCAGTCCATCAAGGCGGCCAAATATCAGATAACCCGTACAGATATACGTATATATATATACATCTTTTACCGATGCTCGCACGAACCGAAAGGTCCTAGATTTTAGTACCGAGACGAGGGAACGGGTTTGACAACCTGACGTCACGGATAATATTGATGTGTAGAGTGGTGGATCTAGTGGCGACCGGTGTCCTACGGGAACCTACCCGGATAACCAAACAACTACCATAATTAACTTATAAACAAAACTTCAACACGACAAATACGAGCTACTTACCAAGAGGCGCCGAAATATAGCGCACTGTCGACTTTCGTTCCGATCTCCGTCGATGCCTTTGCTTACAGTTGTCCTTCCTTTCACGAATTCGTGTGTTTTCTTTTTACTCTAGACTAATAAATCTCAACCCTTTTTATACCTAAGCACCATCGGTTTCAAGAATAGGAAATGATAAGCCGTCATAAATTGCCGGAAGTTCATGTCCATTGAATCCTATGAAAATTGATTTTACATTAAAGCCACCATCACTGTATAATAACAACTGCCACTTTCCTTTTTTTATATATTTATTTTTGGTTATTACAGAAAACCTAGACATCACAAATATATTTGGAAATGGAGAGAATAATTGAATCTTGAATCTCTAGGTTGGAGGATAGAAATAAATGCTCCAAAATCGGAGTAAATGAAGTGAGAGGAAAAAAATTCGAGTTTGGAAAGTGTTTATGTGAAATTATGGCTGAAATCTCGATTTTCTGACCTTACTATGCAAAACAGGCTTCCACACTAGTTTCACATGTACTTAAACTAGCGCGAAAGTCGCCCGAGCATGGAATAAGTCGAGAAGTTTCTGGATCTAGTTTCACCGCTACTTAAACTAGCGCTGAAACTAGCTCTAAAAGTAGTGTTGAAACTAGCCTGACCCACTGTTTCATTCTTATAGTTCATTTCCTTGAGTTTTGAAATGCCAACACTAAAATGCGCAAAAACATTTAAAGGAGCTCAATTTTAAATACTAAGGAACTACATTTAGAGATAAACTCAAAATAAATAAGAGGAATGAAAATTCTAGGTGTTACAATCCTCCCAACCTTGAATTTGATTTCATCCTCGAAATCCCAAACTAAGTAAAAAAGTGAGGGTAATGCCTCTTTATATTTTCTTCCGCTTCCCACGTTATGTTTAAGCCTTGGTGATGTTTCCATTGTAGTTTGACCATGACGATCTCTTTGTGGCACAACATCTTGAACTTTCTCTCTAGAATCTCTTTCGACTCGTCAACACAACAGTTCTTCTCATCCATACGAATATCTAAGAGGGTGATCAAACTTTCTTCCTCCGCCAAACACTTCCGTAGGTAGCACACATGGAAAGTGTTGTGGATTCCGACCATCTGGGTGGAAACTCCAATCTTTAGTCCGAGATCCTCACTCTACTAAAAAATTCGAGCGATAATGAGGATCGAGTTTCCCAATTTTCCCGAACCGTATGATACCTTTCCAAGGGGACACCTTGTACGTCACACGGTTTCCCATTTGGAACTCCATCGTACTTCTATTCTTCTCAATGTATCTCTTTCGACGATCTTGATCCGCCTTCATGTGTTCACGATTTCGCATTACTTGATCTATCATTTCTTGGATGATCTTGGGACCGGTGAATTGTTTCTCACCCAGTTCAAGCCAACAAACCTGAGTCATACACTTCCGTTCATACAAGGGTGCCATACCAAAACTTGAATGGTATATGTTATTTTCGGCAAACTCCATGAGGGTAAGGTGAGAATCCTAATTCCTACCAAAATCTATGACACACGACCTAAGCATGTCTATGAGAGTTTGAATGGTCCTTTCACTCTATCCATTGGTTTGAGGATGGTAAGTTGTACTCAACTTCACCCTCGTACCCATCTCTTTTTGCAAGCCATCCCAGAAATTTGAAGTGAACCAATTATATTTGTCGTACACAACGGACAACGATACGCCATGTCTCGATACGACTTTATCAATATACAATTTGGAGAGCTTATCCGTTAGCAAAGTTTCGTGCATTGCCAAAAAGTGAGCACTCTTCATCATACGTTCCACCACCACTCATATCGTATCATGACCTCTTAAGATTGTTTTGGAAACATTGTCCCGAAATCCATGGTGATGTGTTCCCATTTCCATTCCAGGATCTCCAAGGATTGAAGGCTCCCATATGGTCGTTGGTGCTCATTTTTTACTTGCAAGCGGGTCACCCGCCTCTCCACGTAATTTAACATGTCCAACTTCATAACAGGCCACCAATATGTCAATTTCAAATCTCTATACGTTTTCGTGCTACCCTGATGAATATAATATTTGGACTTGTGTGTGTCCCCTAGCAACAACTCATGGTTTCTCCCGATCTTGGGCACCCATATACGACCTCATAATGGTTTAAACTGGTACTGTCTTCGGTCAAGAGCAGATGTTTCTTCACCATCATCTCATCTTAGAGGTTTTATTCCAAAAGCGCCTCCACTTGAGATATTTTGATACGCTCGATCAAATTAGACACTACGTAGATTCTTGTAAGTTTCACACCCCACTAAAGAGGAAACACGAGGCGTGATAGCTCCCCATTTCATAGAAATAGGACATAAACAACGCCAATCATCCATTCAAATACATAAAATATTAAATTCGAAATTACATTTTACAATCCCAACGTTTTAAAAAAATAAAGTAAACATAGTGTTCAAACGAAACAGTTTCTAATAAAAACTTGATTGATGTTGACGTGTCCACATAACTAAACATTTCGGTTTAGTGTACATGCCTTAGTGCCCATTGCATAAATTTCATAATATTTTGCATTCGATAATGTAATTAGCTCAAAATTTCCATTTAATCATGCTTTTCACCCCAAAACATATAAAACATTTTAAAAGAGGGGCTGTGAATACTCATTTGATAGCAATAAACTCCGCTTGGATGCACGAAAACATTCACTTGCCGGCCTAAAGTCTTCCTATCAAAGTAAAACACTCAATTGGTCACTTACTTGTCTTAGGGTTACTCATGAGGATGAATGTATTATATGTCCTTGAATGTCCATAGATATCAAAACCTGATTAACTAATAGTCCCATCACATAAAATGCACTTATGCTTTTATTTATTAGATTAAGGTGATAAATCATTCCAAAAATGTATATATTTGTACCATTATAGGCCTTTAAGTGATTAGGGTTCATGAAATCAAAGATTTCAGATTCTCACTTTCTGGCAGAAACTTTATGTTCATAAAATGATCAAATTAGATTACTTTCCAAAATGAAAAATTTCCTCATCTTTTTATATGTGATATGCCACTGAGTTAAGGTCATTTTGACCAATTTTCATGCTTTTTGAAGATGTAAATTGGGTTCAAACAATTTTTACAAAACAATGTATCACAGCTTGTCATGCAATTTACACCCTCTTAGTAATACGGTCATTTGAGGAGTTCTACTCAGTGTTTTCCAGAAATTCCAATTGGGTTAGAAACCTTACATAATAAGGGAGAATTTAAAAGAAAAATCAATCATATTTGACGAGTTATGAGAAAGTTATGGTACCTTAAAGTTGCATACACACATCTGTCATTAATTGGCAGATTGGACACTAAAATTATTTAAATTGGTTAACACCTCAAAACTCCATCGTTTTGAATGAAACCAGTTGCATGTAAAGGATAAGTCTTTAAACTAAACTCTAGAAGAAAAATCAAGCATTTTGGGTAAATAACCAAAGAGATATAGTCATTCAAAGTAGGGTTTACCTACTGGTGGACTCACTGTTTGCACACCTAAAATGATTATGGTGTTTGGAGGGTCAAAAATCCATATTTTTGTGTGATTTTACTTGGGTTAGAACCCTAACTCAGAGAATAACATTTCAGTAAAAAAATCATGACATTTGGACAAGTATTGTGCAAGATATGGGCGACAGAAGTACTATGAAGTAATCTGTCAGTACCAAAAATGCTATTTTCACTGATCAAAGTCCACATGCAACTTGATTTTACCTACTTTCCTGAGTTCTAATGCTTGGGTCATGGATTACCACCATTATATGAACATTTTTCCATATTTTTGGTGTATAATCTCTCCTTAAAACTCATAAAATTCGGAGGTTAGAAGAAAGCAACTTAAATTGCAAAAGAAATGGATTTTTCCCCAAAAATTTTAAAAGCAAAGAGAGGAGATAGATTTTTACCTTTGTTTGAAAGAATGACAAGCTTCAAAGTCTTCCAAAATTCAATCTTGAAGGGATTTAGGGCTGGAACTCTAGAGAAAATAAGAGAGAAAATAGTGGAAGAGAAGATGTCTTTTAAGTTCTAGAGAGAGAGAGATCAGGAGTTGAGAAGTTTTAAGTTTGAAATGAGGTTTTGAAAAAAAAACGAAGTATAAGAGAGGGAAAGGGGGGGGGGAGGGGTGGCCGACCATTCTAAAATTTATGTTTAGAAAATGAAAACATTATACATATATTTTTTTATATAATTTTAGTGTTAGTGGATGCGTTTGGCATTTTATAAGACGTTTCATATAGTTACGGGTCGGAACCGGGCTTTCTAAGCAACTATCGAAAATTCTAGTGAATTTTGGCAATCTATACTAAAAATCTCCTATTCAAATATCTTTTCTAATTTATTTCTAATAAAAGCTTAATAGATGCTAACCTGGAAGTTTTCGACTCTTCTTGATGACGCCTTGAACGACTTCGAGGCTGAGGAGCACGTGAAGAACGAACTAAAGAGTTGCCTTAAAGGTGCTCTTAATCGTGCGACGGCAGCATAGGCGAAGACCGCTAAAACCAAGGAAACCATCACTGAGAATGAAAAAAAAGCGGAGGTCCTTAGGTCGAAGCTGAAGGAGGCTGAGGATGAGATCTCAGATCTCAAGGAGAGGTTGGAGGCTATCCAGCATAACACTTGGGTGAAGGTGAAGGCCACGGTCGCTCGTCGTCACATCGAGGGACGGGACCCGATGAAATCCACCTCAGAGATGTTGTGTTACTTCTACTATGTCGTGGAAGGAACTCCTGGTGATCTGAATATGAAGGATGCTGAGGACGTTGAAAGTCCCATCGCCGAGGTTGCAGAGGAGATGCTCGAGCAACCTCCTCCTTGATTTTTCTTATCGTTTTGCTTTCACTTTTAGGACGACTGTTGGTAGTCGTGCCTTGCACTTGTATATTTTTTGACTATTAATACAAGTGCCTTTTTGTCTTTAATTCATGCATCACACGATCTTTTTACTTTTGTTTTTGTTACAAATACCTGCAAGTAACTTGTGTCAAATGTAATCCGTTAATGTCAGACAATCTATTAAGAAACCTTTTGAAAAAAAAAAACAATCGTGGGAGCCATGACTGCACGACTTTTTACAAATTTTGAAAGACGAAGAAATGTTCGGTATCGCATACAATGTGATATGATTTATGACTTAAACTTAGAGAAACGATAAGTAACTTTCGACGTCCTCAAAAAAGTTATTCGACGATTTGCTTCTCGCTTGCTTTCGTAAAGTATCGTAAGATTTTTGCGTTCGTGTAGTAAACCAAAGTTAGGGGTGGTCTGTGGGTTGACCAACTTCCCTCCGTTGCTTAAGTCACTAATGTTTGAGGAGAAAAAAATGAAACCGAAATCTCAAGTTTAAAAGAAGTATTTCTTTAAGTGTAGCGCATTCTAGCTACATGGGGTATCTTGGTCATCGAGGGTTTTGCAAGCGATATGCCCTTTGCCAACAACTTCAGATATTCGATAAGGACCTTCCCATTTCGTGAATAACTTACCTGCATTTAATTCTTTAGTATTCTGAAATACACGTCGTAGTACGTAATCACCTTCCTGAAAGACTTTTGTTTTTACGCTCTTGTAGAAATGTCGTTCGACCGTTTGTAACTGGGACGCCATTCGTATGTAAGCTTTATCCCTTAATTCTTCAAGCGTGTCTATGTCATAACCCAAGTCTACCAAGTTATGGTCGACAGAAGTGTGCCGAATGACTGGGAGACTTACTTCTATTGGGAAAACGGCTTCACATCCGTACACCAAGGAAAATGAATTTTGACCCGTTGAAGTTCTGGGTGTCGTGTGATTGGCCAAAAGGAGAGAGGGTTGCTCTTTGACCCATCGTCCTTTGGCAGCTTTTAGTCTCTTTTTGATCGATTTGACATTTACTTTATTGCTTGATTTAGCCAATCCATTGGACTGGGGATATCGTGGGGTTGATGTCGTAAGTTTGATCCCTCAATCTTCGCAGTAACGCCTTGTCTTGCTGCTTATGAACTGAGAGCCGTTATCACATACGATCTCTGAGCTAATACTAAATCTGCATACGATGTTAGTCTGGATAAAAGTTATGACCTTCTTATCTCGTATTTGAGAAAAAGCGACCGCTTCTATCCATTTTGAGTAGTAATCTGTCAGAACTAATAGAAACTCCTTTTGTCCGGGGGATGGTGGTAATCTACTTACGATGTCCATTCCCCATGAACGGCCAGCGGACTAATGACGAATGCAATAATTCAGAGGTTTGATGAGTCATACCTGAGTTTTGTTGACATGCGTCACAACTTTGTACGTATTTCATGGCATCTTGTCGTAAGGTAGGCCCGTAATAGCCTTGTCGTGAGATACGACTAGCTAGATCGCCAGAGTGATTTCCACATTCGCCATCATGCATTTCTTGGAGAATTTTTGGTACTTCTATTTTGGCGATACATCGTAGGTTCAGACTAGTCGATGGTCGTCTATAGAGGTTCCCAGCGATCATGACGTATCTGGAAGATTTGGATTTGATTTGTCGGGATTTCATTTTGTCATCAGGTAAATGATTGTTTATTATATATTCCTTGACTTCTTTCGCCCAGTCATCACCGTCTACTTCCTGGACCGCCAGTATTTGTCGATCGTCTTCTATCGACGAAGATGCTAAACGAACACTAGGAATTGTATCGAATGATGATTTCCTTAATGTCGAGCCTAAGTTTGCCAATGAATCACATTGAGAGTTTTGATCTCTTTGAATTTGTTGGATGTCGAACGAATCAAATCTTTCGACTTCATTTTTAACTTTCTGAATATATGCTGTCATCTTAGAGTCTTTTGTTGCGAATTCTCCATTTATTTGACTAACCACCAGTAGAGAATCGCTTTTGGCTTATAAGTGTTGAGCACCTTGATCATGTGCCAACTTCATCCCGGCTATCAACGCTTCGTATTCTGCTTCATTATTGGTTGCTTTGAAGTCACAGGATAATGAATACCCCCTTATGCTCCCTTGTGGCGACTTTATGACGATGCCTAGACCTGCCCCCCGGATGTTGGAGGAGCTATCGACAAACAAGATCCAAGGTCGTTCGTCGTGCGTCGCCACAAGAAAAGTTTCTACTATCGTGAGTTTTTCCAGTTCTGAGCTAAAATCTGCACGAAGTCTGCAAGGACTTGTGATTTTATTGTCGTCCTTGGTTTGAATATGACGTCGTAGCTGCTTAGGTAAATGCTCCATTTGGCTAAACATCTTGTTAATTCTGGTTTTCTCAAGACAGACTTCAAGGGATAATTGGTAACGACCGAAATAGTATGAGATTCAAATTAATGCCGTGACTTTTTTGCCGCAACGATTAAGGCTAAAAGAAGTTTTTCAATTGACGAGTACTTTTTTTGGGCATCTAACAGAGATTTACTTATGTAATATATCGGTAATTGCTATTTGTGGTCTTCTCGTAATAAGACAGCGCTTATAGATGTCGAGCTTACCAAGAGATATAATTGTAGCTATTCTCCGTCCTTTGGTTTCGACAACAAAGGTGGTGATTCCATATATTTCTTTAAGTTTTGCAAGGCTTGTTCATGGTCGTCCGAACCATTTGTTTTTCCTTAAAACATTGAAAAATAAATATATTTATCTGAGGAAAGAGAGATAAACCTGTTTAATGAAGTGACTCGGCCGGTTAGTCATTGGACATCCTTGAAGTTTCTTGGAGATTGAATAATGATGATTGTTTTAATTTGGCCAAGGCTTGCTACAATACCCCGTCGTATGACTATATGACCTAGAAATCTTCCCACGCATACTCCGAAGGAGCATTTTGTGGGATTAAATTTCATTTCGTAGTTTCGAGGTATGTCCGACGCCTTTTTGGATTTAACAAGCATGTCGTCGATATAGACTTCCATTGTATCTCCCAAATGTTCTTTGATCATTCGATTGACCAACTGCTGGTACGTCGAACCTGCATTTTTCAATCCAAATAGCATAACTTTGTGACAGTAAATACCTTTGTCGGTCATGAAGGCCATCTTTTCTTGATCGTTGGGATGCATTAGTATTTGGTTATATCCTGAATAAACGGCCATGAATGTTTACAATTCATGACCAACATTTGCGTCGACTATAGCGTCAATATGAGGTAATGGAAAAGGATCTTTTGGACATGCTTTGTTATGGTCGGTGACATCGATACACACCCGCCATTTTCCGTTTTTCTTTTTCACGACAACCACATTCGCGAGCCAGTCGGGATACTTGACTTCTCTGATCTTTCCTGTTTTCAACAAATTGTCAATTTTATCATTAATGACCTTGTTACATTCAGGCGCAATTTTTCGGCATTTCTGTTTCACAGGTTTGAAAGTAGGATCAATGTTGAGTTTATGCGATATAATGGTTGGATTGATTCCGACCATGTCTTTGTGGGACCAACAGAAACAATCCGGGTTACTTTGCAAGAAATCAAGGATTTCTTTCTTCATAGTTGGGTCGAGAGATACCCCGATGAAAATCGTACGATCAGGGTGGTGTTCGTTTAGGATGATTTCTTCCAGCTGTAAATAGTCGACTGATTCACCCTGGTCCTGTAATTGCTAGATATGCTCTTTCTTGGGTTTCATTGCTGTTTTATAGCATTCCCTTGCCGTTTTTTTTCGCTTTTAATTTCTTTGACTCCCCATGGTGTTGGGAATTTAACGGTTTAATGTAATTGATTGCTTATCAGCTTATAATGTGATCCTAGGACGACCCTCGATAAGAAGTTCTGGCTATCTAGTTTTTCTTTGTCCAAAATTGATCGAAAAGTGAACTGTGAAAGGTTTGAGTTTGCGTTTTCTAGATTAGCATGCATTTACAAAAAATAAAGTTGGATTTTAGTATTAGTTTCTCAAAATTTGAATAATCCTTAAAATTCAAAATTTTAGCTATGATCCATGATTCATTATTTCTCATGATTGGTCAATTGGCAAACCACGAAAATAATTATTTGGGAAGGCAACTCCAATTGTGATCATCACAACTCTTAGATCCTTGTGAGATTCTTTTAAAATAAAGACATGTTTAATCTCACTTCTCATCTTGAGGTCATTTGTAGATGGGCAATAGACAATGTATAAATACCCAAAGTGACTTTAACCAAACTAAAACGTCACAATTTTTATTTTGAATAACAACTTAGAAATTGGTCGTCGGGGTCACGACTATCATAATAGGTGGGAAATACACAATATACTATGATCTCGTGAGACGGCTTCTTACCTCACCACACACTTACCCGAATTCGCCAATGTTCACCTGAAATCGGACAGTTATACGTTCGATTAGCGTTTTAAATAGGTGGGCGAAAAAGTCACATTTTATTAAAGTGTTTTACCGATCTCTTTTAAAGTTAATGTTTTAAATTAGTTTTTAAAACAATTTTGAGTCGGTAATAATTAATTTTATAAAACTCATTTAATCGGTTTGATTTTGATAACTTATCAATTTATTGTAAAAACATTTACATGTTACTGATAATAACGATTGTGATAGTTTTTCGTTTTAAAACCATACAATAATTATAATATATAATTATAAGAAATATAAAGCGGAAAACTAAACAACCACATACGCAAATAAATAAACACACAACACGGATTTGATTGGACCCACTAAGAGCATTCCATGAGCCCACATTTAATCGGTTTGATTTTATAATATTTTCAGTTCATTCAGCCTTCTGATTACAAAAATAATAATCTAATGCTATAAGGCTAACAAACCTACATATTACATTAGATATGAAACTGGAAAGAAGAAGGATTCGTAGATCGTTAAAATTACAAAACACCCAAATAAATATATTTTTACCAAACATAAAATTAAAACAGCCACAGGTCTATGGCCAAAATCAAATCCATCATGACAAAACAATCAAAACAACAGCGGGCTTGGGTCCAAGAAACACAAAGATAACAACCCGATTGAAAACGATTAAAACACGGAAAAAACCACTAAGCCCAAATCGGACTTACGAGGAAACCATAAAGCCCAAAATCAACAAGAGAGGATACGTGCCAAGCCGTGGAGCACACCGCACGACCACGGCCACGACGAGCCAGCTAGCCTCCATGGTTTCTCGTTGTTCGACCGTTTTAATTGGTTTCATGCTCTAAAGTCATTGTAACGGGAATCTGATACCACTGTTGAGTTTCGCCGAGATCACATACATGCAACGGAAAAACAGCAACTGGTAAAACCTTTAAGCCTGGATCCGTTACTATTAACTTTAAAGACGTAAAATAAAACCAAACCATAGGGGGATTAGGATACTAGGTCAATCGTTGGCGGTGGTTGATGACTTGTAGCGTAAGAGATCAATGTCGACCTACTCTAGCATATCTATGTCGAGTACAGATACAATCACGAATGGTTGCTAGCTCGAGAAACCGAAAACCACACAAGAAAATCGATTTTCTTGTTGGTGTGTGTGGTGTGCGACTATCACAAGAGAGAGGAGAGGGGGAGGGATTTTTGTGCTTAAGTTTTTTATGACCTAATCATGGAAAGTTAGAATTAAATGCTCCTGTTTCCTTAATTGTTGACCGGGCCAATTAAAAGCCTTCGGGCTTAATTAACTTAATTAATTATTAACTTGGTAATTAATAACTTTGGGCTTTAGATAATCATTACCTTTAAGCCTTTAGCTTTTGTCTCAATTAATTATTAACTAAGTAACTAATAATACATATAATTAACATAATTATATTTCTTTTGCTTTTATTATTTTTCTACTGAAATAATAATTTACAATTTATAACGTGTAACTTAATTCGGTTCAAGACCAAATTGGTTAATTCATGATCTACATACTCTTTGCTTGTGACCTTCATAAGTTTAACAACGTCATCAGTGTTTTCATATGATGTGGGCATATAAAATCCAACAGGTGATAGTATTTCAGAACTTCACTGCCAGACAAGAATGAGTTCCTAAGAAAGCCAGGATATGATGACTATGTTTTTGAAACTGGACTATGTGTCGATATCAGATCTCTAAGATACTCATAACCACTTCCACATGCTACTGATTTTAAAAAGATGTATCTGCACCAATCTGGCACACTCTGTTCTTAATCTTGAACATGTGCCTGACTTCAAAGGCTAGTAGACCGGACAAGTGTAGCACTTCATGTTTGAGATTGTTTCATTGAATTCCATTCAACAAGCACTACGACTATACAATCATTTTCTGGAATGAACTGGTAGATCTTGTATCCGATAGAAGCAAACCCTCCAAGGCGTGGATGTTTGTACCCTTTCAGAGATTCCTTTAGCTCATCTTTTAGAGTATGCTAAGATAAAGCAAATAGATTTTCACGAATCTATGCACCTGCTTGCCCAGAGTATGAGATGTAATATCTCTAAAAACAAAAGAACGATGATCATGAGGATACTTTACCTCTTCCATATTTTCTACTTGCATATGCAAATCAGAATGCACCATGTATGACGGAGTATAAGCAATTAAAGGCATTGATGGTGCACCCAGAACTGGTAGGACCTGCCAACGAGGCCATCCCAATTATAGACGAGAGAGGTGAGGGATCTAGAGTTACAGTTGATAAGGATCAGGTAATTGGGTTCCTGATCAAGGTGACATGAGAGAAAATGAAAATGATAGGGGATTGGAAGTTGGGGGTGCATCTACTTAGTGTAATATTCCATAATATTATTCTGCTAATATAGAGTGTGAAAGTAATAACCATGAAGATAATAACAATGATGATGATTCGAATGATCATGTGTCTAGTGCACAAGTTGATAATGTGATTGCTCAGACCATTCTTGGTGTTGAAGGAGTAGTTGAGGAATTTATAGTCGAAAATTTCGAGAGATTCAGTGTGGGGATGACAAAAGGACATGTTGAGAGTATGACAGGACTTAAAGAACAAGTTGGTCCTTCACAAACCGAGTCAGTTAGCTTGGTAGCCACATCTGATATCGGATCCCATGTGTTGGAAAATCGACATTGAAACATCCACCATGGAACGAATGGTGCAAGCACAGTCAACCCCACTAAGCCACCCAGTCATCTCTCAACAGATGTTTGTTTCATATTCTCATGGAGACTTAGCACATATACTATTAGGTTCTCACCAAGAGAACTTTGATATTGAAACAAACACACATCAGCTCTTTGGTCACCAACTTCTTTCATTCCACATCGTGAGTCTAGAGCCTGATACACTGATACGTACAAAAGCTTCTATAGATCTTCTTGGTGAGGTAGTTGGATCAACTCATCGAAATGATGTAGCCGGAACATCCTGATTAGATCTTTTTACAGGTTTTCTACAAGGACATGATGGAAGTCCTACCAGAGCTAACATCACACCAACTTTGAAAGTAGGCCACATAGTTGATTCAATTGATGTGACAACTGGTAATCTACGTGATCCAGGTGTTACTTTCCCCAAAAAAAGGTTACACCAGAGTACCTAGACAGTGCTCTTTAATCTGTCAAAGATAGTTTAGCGATTAGATCAATTCTCTAAGTTGGACATACGATGGAAAATCTTTTGTTGATTCACTACTACCACCACCACCACAACCAAAACCTTATGAGTATTTCACTGTTGTTGAGCTCATATCATTGTTGTATGTCAAATTGCTTTCTCATGCCGAACTCAATTCAGAAGATTCGGTTTCACTTAGGTTTTTGAGAAGATCGGCTGAGATAGAGGTTAATGTGGTCACTATTAATTCGTTCAAATAGCAAGTTATTTTAGTTATCAACAACTTGACTAGAGTTATCAGTTCATCTGCTTCACACTCTACCATTGAAGATTATTCACAAAAGATAGTTGAACGAGTTCAATCTTTGGAAGAAACATGTAAAGCGAAGGCCTCCAGTCATAAATGAAAACAAGATGATCAAAAATAGCATAAGGAGGGAAAGAGACGAAAAATGACTGAGAATAGTGTTACTACTAGTCAAGGTGAACAAACTGAACAATTTGGTGATATTCATGTTACGGATACAAATGAAAATTTTGGTGGGTATATGTTGATCCTAGGATTGAAAAGCCTAGGGAATCCGAGCTAAAAATGATGAATGTTATGTTTCTATATTTGTTGTACATGAATTCCGAGACAGATGAATCAGAAAGTGTTGTTCTAACAATAAAAGACGAGGTGGAAGAGTTAATCTCATTTTCTGATAATGATTCCGGAGATTGTGATGTATCAGATACAGTGGTTGAGCAAACTGAATCTTCTAGTGTAATAACCCAAGTTCGTTAATTTTCAATGTTAGTCAACGTTGAGGGTGGAATTTGATCAACACTTGAAATTCCAGGGACTAGAGGAATAACTTGACCATAATAAGATTTAGGTCTCCATTTCCATCTTCATTCGAGAAAATCAGATAGAAATTATGTGTGTGTGTTTCTTAGTGCGATTTTGGAGCATGAGAGAAGAGAATGGAGGAGTTTGGGAAAGATCTTGGAATAAATCAAGAGAAAGGTTTCATCTCAGGTATGAACATCATCTTCTCTATGTTTCTTCATTTATCTTGTAATTGTTGGGATTGTTAGAATTTGATTTGAAGTTTATAGGATGAAATTTTGGATGAAATCATGTTTTTGTAAGGTGTAGTATGGTGGGATTGATTCTTGTTGGTTATTTCATGATTTAGTCATCTTATTTGATGTTTGGGGTATTGGTTCAGTGAAAACTCCATAGATGACTTTTAATCATCAAATATGGATGTTAATCTATAGATTTAAAGGTTGGATTGGATTCATTGATGTTTGGGGATTATTTCTAAGTGCTTGAGGTAAGTTTTGAGCCATAATCTTGAAGGAAAACAATATGGGTGTTGGATTTGGGTTCTTCTTCACGGTATGGATTTCTGTAGGTGAACTAGTGGGGAAAGCGACTTCCATGTCGGTTTTACTGGCATGTAACCTGCTTTGTCGATTGCATGTAAACTTTCAATTTTTGTGTAAGTTTAGTTAGGGGTCGTATCTTGGGTCCTTGTTTGAGGGTTTGCAAGTAAATCTTTTACGGTTGCTTTGGGGTTGCTTTGGGTTTGTAAACTCATAATTTCGTAACCTCAATTCAGGTGTTCGGTTGGAGAATCCATAGGTCGAAAGTGCTTAGAGGTCGAAACTTCAGGTGAGTTCCTTTGTTAACTTGTTTACTAAAAACGCTTGGTTCCTTATTCAGTGTGCTATTTATTTTATAACGTTAATTGAAAGCATGATTCCAATATGCATGTGTGTGATTGGAAATGCTTATTTTACAGGTGATGTGTACCTGAACTTGGCACATGAATTTATTTTATGTCATCGTCTAAAAGGGAAAATGTGGGCCCACTGTTTAGTCATAAGTGTACGTGACATTCAGTGTGATAAATTTGCAACAGGTGTGTGTCTGTGTAAATTTATCTTTAAGTGAGCATGTTCACATGTTAGTTGTTACATTATTTAAACTATTGTTTATGTGGTTTACATTATTGAACATAATTCACTAGACCTTTGGTCTAACCCTCTATTTTATAAAATTGTACCATTTTTAGGTATGTATCATGTTGAGAACTCTAGCAAGGTCAAGGGGAAGGTGTGAGTTTGAGGCGAGAAGCGAAGGCGTACTTTCTAGTTAGATTAGTCGCCTAAATATTTTACCTTAGTTTGTAAATAATCTCATTTGTATACTTCTAATTTCCGTTGTGACTTGAGATTTGTCGAATTGTAGAGCTGTGTGGATAATTGTAATTGTCGGTCTGGACAAAGGTTAATAAATACATGTTTTGGAGTTTATGTTTGGTACTAGTGGTATTAGAGCTCATAGTTTAAGTGATTTTGGTGCTCCAAGAGACACTAGACTTAGACTAGGGAGGGGTGGGACTGAGATTTAAGTAGGATGGGTAGAAGTTAGTTGAGCCAGTGGGAGTAATTGTTGAGTATACTTAGATAGCTTCAAAAGAAACTGAGTTCTGACGCTAACAGTTCAGATCTTCTAAACTAGTGCTATATAGATAAATGTCTAAGTAAAGTTCAGAAGTTCAAGATCAGAAGTCTGAGAGACTAAGGCATAACTTCTGAAGTGGCAACTTCAGAAGTTCTGAAGATTTCTGATAGGTTCTGAAGACAGCTTCTAAAGAAGTTCTGAAGACATATTCAGAAGTGGTTCTGAAGTGAAGCTCAGATGTGGTTAGATACTATTGGTCTGTGATAAAACTACTTGTTAGAATATTATCTCTCTTTGTATGTAAATAGAAAGTCAATTAGTCTGGTGATAATTAGTGATCATACTTTGTACTTTCATGACATATACAGTTTGTAATACTTGTTCATATCAATAATACATCCGACTTCGTTGCTCCAATCTTATTCTTTGTCTATTATTCTTGTTATATATTGATCTACGGGAATTATCAATTTGTATCAGAGCCAATTCATCTGTTTGCTGCCAGATCTGTGATTTTCTTAATCAGAATCTGTCAGATCTGGCAAGATTCTTGAAATATGTTAATCAATCTATTACAGATTGATTAGATCTACTTTTGTTCCCTAAAAACAGGTGAATTCACGATCATTTGTTTAAGATGTCTAAAGAATATGTTTCAATCGGATCTGAAACAAAGCCAACTACTGTATTTCTTGGAGAGTATCACCAATGGAGAATTTGTATGATTCAGTTTCTGGAAAATATTGATGAGACATTAATGCGATCAATCATTAATGGACCTCTTGAAATATACGTTCAAATTGATGCAGTTCCAACAACTGAAAATACTCCTGAAATTCCTGCTACCCGAATCCAGAAAAGCCCAAATATGTACAATACTGCTGAAAAAGCTTAAATGAAGATAGATAAAAGAGCTTTAACATTGTTATCAATGCCTATTCCCAATGAAATATTCAACAGAGTTGACAGTCTTACTTCAACAAAGGATATGTGGGATGAAGTAGAGGCCCAGATGCAGGGGAGTTCCAAATCACAAGCCCAAAGGCTAAATATCTGTATTGAAACTTACGAAAACTTCAAAGCTAAAGATGGTGAATCTATTATTGATTCATATCACAGATTCAATAATATTCTGAACGATCTAAGAAGAAAAGGTGTTTAGAAATTAAATTCTGAGTTAAACAACAAATTTATGAATAATTTGGCTAATGAGTGGGAAAGTTTCACTCATAACATGGTAAAAAGTAACTTGTCTAGGAAAACCATTCATGATATATTTGGTATCTTGTTTCAACAAGAAGACAAGATCAAAACTAGACAAAATGACAAGAAGAAAACCAGTGATACTCTAGCTCTTTTAAGTCAAAAAGTAAATAAACCCAAACCCATATCTTCTATGACCAATATCTGTGAACTTCCAGAAGTTGATCTCTGTGAGGGAAATGAATCTGATGAAGAAATGAAGAGGATGGCTGAGGGTATAGCCTTTATGACAAGACAGTTCAATCAAATTTACAATCAGAACTATAAAGGTAAACCCAAAACTGAAGATGGAGCTGAGAAAGTTGTGAATAAGGAGGTGATAAAGAAGGATGAAGCAGAACCATCAAGATGTTTTAACTGTGGAAAACTTGGTCATTTTGCTAGACAATGCAAAATGCATAATGCTAAAAATGTTGGATATTACGAAAAGAAATATCTACTAGCCAAAAAGAAGGAAGCAAATTCATCTTTGTTTTCTAAGTACGAAGATGATTGGCTATGCTGTAGTGATGATGAATATGATGAAGAGGTATGCAGCCAACTGCTACATGTGTCAAATGGATCCATAAGCCAGTCATAATCATGACATTGAGGTACAAATCTCTTCTGAATCAACTTCTGAATCAACTTCTGAACCATTTTCTGAAAATAATATCCTTGAACAAACTATAAACATGACTTCTGATTTGAAACCTTGAGAAACAGAATAAAAGGTGAAAGAACTTTAGTTAATAAATTCAGAGAACAAAGTCAGATTTATAAACTAAATTGTCAAAATATTGAAGAACAAGTTGATAAACTTTCTGAGGAGAAATTTATTTTGAAAGAAAAATTGGATACTCTGCAAAAAGATATTCATAATGAGAAATCAGAAAAAGAGGTTTTAAGTGTTAAGATGGAATATCTGAACAAGGAAAGAATTGAATTGTATAGAAAGATTAAAGAATTAGAAGATTTAAATTTCAAAAGAGGACAAACTAAACAAATTTTGAATATTCTAACAAGTTAGGCTCAGAACTCAAAAGTTTATAACATAAAAGCTTGTTTGGGTTATACTGACAGACAAATTTTAAAGAAGGTACCCTCAAATCTTTACTATCTTTCTGACATGAATTTTTTTAATGAAGGAATGAAAGGTGTCTACTCTAAACTAGTAAACTTTAATTTACCTAAAAGAATACCATTTGTCAAATCAGAAGTTTTGTTCACAAATGAAAAATCTTTGAATTCTGAAAAATCTGTAGTTAATACAAAGTTAGATGATTCAAAAATATCAGATATATCAATTTCTGAAATTGTTTCTGAAGTAGTTTCTGATAGAAATTCTCAAAAGAAAATTCATAATCTTTCAGAAGAAACTTCTAAAGAAGTTTCTAAAGATATTTCAGAAGTTTTAAATTCTAATTCTTATGAAAAAAATCATGACGTTAACTTTAAAAACAATCTAGATGAAAATTCTAAGGAACAATATGAAGAATTTTCTAATGATGACTCTTTAGTAGATGATCATGATCATTCAGAATTATGTTTTTGATAATTCTGATGATGAATCTGACAAATATATTACTGAAGAAATTCAGAATTCAAATATAAATCTTACCTCTGATGATAAATTTTGAAAGTTAAACAATTTTGTTGAAAATATGACTGAAGACACATTTTCAAATCTTATGAATGCTTTAGATTCTGAAAATGAAAATGATGAACCTGTTGTTGCTATATTAAATAAGGAAGGATGCATGATTTATAAAAGAAAAACTTATATGGTAGAAGGTGATAAGTTAAATTATGAAGAACCTAAACTTCCATTAGAAATGTTTAATTCCGTATTCTTAAAAGAAGAATATCTGAATTTCTCAAGTTCTGAATCAAATTTATCTAATTTAGATTCTATTTCTAGTTCACCTACACCTAATTCAAAGTTAAATCTATTCTTAAAACAGGAACATCTAACTTGTCTTCATGTTCCTTTAACTCAAAAATTAAGCATTTTGAAAAAGGTAAATCTGAAAATTCTAAATCTGAAAATTAATTAAAAAAGAAACCTGTTCAGATATCAAACAAAAACAAAGTCTCAAAGCTTTATCATTCTAATCCTCACTTTTTATCATTTTCAGAGCTATCCACTCTAGTTCGGAAGAGAAAAGATGAAAGCTTGATAAAGAAAGACAAATTAGATAGTTTTCGGTCTTTTAATTCTAAAGATGTATCAAAAGATCTTACAATGAATAAAAGAAAAAAAGTTGTTGCTAAACCTCATTCTGTTGAATCTTGTTTATATAATGATATGTTAAAACTTCTTAAGAATCATATTCATTGTACTAACTGTGGACATCACAACTTCCAACTCAATTCTGAAATCAAAAAGGTATCTCCAAAGAAACAAATCAAGCATGCTTCAAATATTTACAAATCAAACAACTCTAAAACTCACACTAAAAATAAATTTGTGAAGAAATGGGTTGTTAAACAAAGTGCTGAATTTAATTCTGAATCAAAATCTAAAAAATTTAAACCTGTTATAAAATTCAGATTTCCTTCTTTCGTAACTAACCTCAAAGGACCCATCTACAAATAGGTACCTAAATCCAAGTAATTGTTTCTGCAGATTCGTCATGTGTGGATCTTAGATTCTAGATGTTCAAGACACATGACACCATATAAGGAACTTCTGACTGACTATCATGAGAGAAATGGAGGAACGGTCAGTTTTGGAAATAATGCAAAGGGATATGTAAGAGGGTATGGAACTTTTATGAACGGAGATGAAGAAGTAATGAAGGTTTTCTATGCTGAAGGACTAAAACATAATATTTTCAGCATTAGTCAGTTTAGTGATAAAAGATGGACTTTACACTTTGACGTTGAATACTGCCATATTTTAAATTTTGGGGATAAGGAAGCTTTAACTGCATACAGAGATGGTGACATTTACACTGCTACCTTTACAGAAAATGGTCAACTTAAAGGCATTTGCTACATTTCAAGATCTGTTTTAGAAGAAAGTTAGCTATGGCATAGAAGAATGTCACATCTGAACTTCAAATCTATTGATGAACTAGGAAAGAAACATTCTGTAATTGGTTTACCAAGGATTAGATATTAAAAGAACTCTTTGTGCTATGCATGTGAATTGGGAAGACGTTCTCATCCTTTGAAGATGTTTTCCTCATGTAAAGCTCCTTTAGAAATGTTGCACATGTATTTGTGTGGGCCAACGAGGACTCAGAGTTTAGGAGGCAGGAAGTATATTTTAGTCATAGTAGATGAATATTCAAGATATACATTGGTTGAGTTTTTAAGACAAAAATATGATACTTCAGAAGTTTTAATCCCATTTCTAAAGAGTATTCAAGTTTTACTTCAACTACTTGTTCAGAAGATCAGAAGTGATAATGGCATAGAATTTAAGAATGCTCAAGTTGAGACATATTTAACATCTGTTACCATTTCACATAACTTTTCCGCTGCAAGAACTCCACAACAGAATGGTGTAGTTGAAACAAAGAACAGAACTTTGGTAAAAGCTGTAAGAACAATGCTTGCTTATTTTAGAACTACCTCTCTCTCTTTGGGCAGAAGCTATTGCAAAAACATGTTTTACACAAAACAGGACAAGAATTACTTAGAAATAGAAACTTCTTATGAATTACTTAGAAAACATCTTAAAACTTCTTATGAATTACTTAGAAATAGAAAACCTACTATTGCTTATTATAGAATTTTTGGATGCAGGTAATTTCTACTAAACGACAGAGATAATCTTGGAAAATATGATCCCAAAGGCTTATCTGGAGTGTTTGTTGGTTACTCTCAAAGATCTAAAGCCTACAGAATACTCATGAAGAAAACCCGAACTATTATTAAAAGCACCAATATCAGATTCAATGAACCAACAATGACTTCTGAACAAGACAACTCAGAACTCAAGCTTATTCAGAACTCTGAACAACTTGATTCAGAGAAGGGATCTAATGATAAATCTAACTCAAATGACTCTTTACTTAAAGCAAAACTAGATTATTATGTCATGATTTATTTGATATATCTATTGATGTTTCTGCAGATTTTCAAAATCCATCACTTAACAAAAACATACCAGAACTTATTTTAGATGAACCACTCACATCAAGTATTTCTGGACCACCTATCTCACCCTCAACTTCAGATATTCAAATTTTTGAACCAACACAAGACACTTCTGAACTTTTACATTCATAAGTAAATGCAACAGTTAAGAGTGAGACGTCAGATCTAAATTCAGAAATTCATCTAGAACCAGAAGCTATTATTGATGACTATGATTCACAAAACAATGTCTCATCTATTCAACCACTTCTAAGTGTGAACAAATGGACATCAAATCATCCTGTTCATCAAATAATAGGTGATGCCTCAAAACGAGTTCAAACCAGATCTGCAACAGAAAATGAGTGCTTATATGTAAACTTTCTAAGCAGCATAGAGCCTAAGAAACCAAGTGAAGCACTTGAAGATCCAGACTGGATTCTAGCAATGCAAGATGAGCTTAATCAGTTTGCGCCAGTGGCTAGATTAGAAGCAATTAGGATCTTTCTAGCATATGCAGCTCATAAGAAAATGAAGGTCTTCCAAATGGATGTTAAATGTGCATTTCTGAATGGAATCCTTGATGAAGAAGTGTATGTTGATCAACCAAAAGGCTTTGTAAGCAAAGAGTTTCCAGATCATCTCTATATTTTAGACAAAGCTTTATATGGATTGAAACAGGCTCCAAGAGCATGGTATGACACTCTCACAATATTTCTTCTGAATTCCAAATTCAAAAGAGGTACAATTGATACTACCTTATTTCTGAAAAAGGAAGGTGAGGATTTGATTTTAATACAAATTTATGTGGATGACATTATATTGCTTCTGCTAATCCAATATTTTGTAAAAACTTTAAGAGCATCATGCAATTTGAGTTTGAAATGAGTATGATGGGAGAGTTGACTTTATTTATTGGTTTGCAAGTAAAACAACCTCCCACTTGCAAGTAAAACAACTTCCCACTATTAATCAATCTAAATATGTTAATGACTTACTCAAAAAGTATGATATGTCTGATTGTTCAAGTATGAAGACTCCAATGGCCACTGCTACCAAACTTGAACCAAATTTAAATGGAAAATTTATGGATCAAAAGAAGTACAGGGGAATCATTGGATCCTTACTTTATTTAACTGCTAGTAAACCTGATATAATGTTTGTCACATGTATTGGTGCAAGATATCAAGCAAATCCTAAGGAATCTCATCTTCTTGCTGCTAAAAGAATTCTTAGATACCTTAAAGATCTCCTTCATTAGGCCTTTGGGATCCTAAGCATTCTGATTTTGAACTAACAGCTTTCACAGATGCAGATCATGGTCGTTGTAAATTAGACAGGAAAAGCACATCTGGATCATGTCAATTTTTGGGAGATAGGCTTGTAAGCTGGTCTTCTAAAAAGCAAAACTGTGTATCAACTTCAATTGTAGAAGTTGAATATGTAGCAGCTGCAATTTGTTGCTCACAAGTGACCTGGATGCAAATTCAACTCAAGGACTATGGCTATACATTCAAGAAGATACCACTTTTTTGTGATTCCAAGAGTGCCATAACAATCACAGCTAATCCTGTTCAACACTTAAAAACCAAACATATTGATGTGAGGTATCATTTTATTAAGGATCATGCTGAAAAAGGTAATATAGAAATGTTTTTTATTTAGACAGATTATCAATTGGCTGATTTATTCACTAAAGCTCTTGATCAGAAAAGATTCAACTTTTTAGTGAGTAAATTAGGAATGATGAATCTTTCTAGATAAGTCATTTACTTAGAAACAGTGTTAAGTATTAACTTCTGAACATGTTTAATTCAGAGATTTAAAAGTCTAAATTCAGAAGTTCTGATTTTTGCTTTTCAGAAGTCTAAATCAAACAATTGAGAAGCTCATACTTTTAACTCTGAAGTATTTGTATTTGATCTTTTTTCATATCTTTTTCTTTTCTATATAGCATTTTTCAAGGGGAAGTTTCTCATTTTTTTCTTCTATCTCTTGCATGATTTTAGGGGGAGTTTCTCATTTTTTTTCTTCTATCTCTTGCATGATTTTAGGGGAAGTATTATCATACATATTTCATCAATTTTGCTAACGTTGTTCATGTATTGTGGTTTATGTGAAAGATCTGAACAGGTGATGATCCATTCTAAGCTCAATCACTTAGAAAGTATGGACAAACTTCTATTGTTGATAAAAAAGTTGTTGTTCAAACTGTTTCTGAATTATAAAAACATTTTCTGAATTCAGAAATTAGTATTTTAAATGATTTTCAAGAACACAGTTATTTTCTAAGATGTTCTGAACTTTCTTTCAGAAGTTCTGAACTTTTTCTCAGAAATTCTGAATTTTTTTCTCAGAAGTTCTGAGCTTACTTCACAGATTTTTTATTTTTTTTTCTCAGAAGTTCTGAACTTCGCATTTAGAACATGACTATGTTTTTCATTAAGCGTCTCGTGCCACGTGTTATATTTTGATTCGACCATTCTTAATCTCGGGTTAAAAACGTTTCAGTAGCAAAATTAACCGTTGTTAATTCATCATTACCTACTAAGCGTAATTAATTTTTGTTCCTTTTTCTGCCACGTGTCCCACGTAGACCATGTCATTCTTGTCATCTGATAAATATGTTTCCTCGATCATCTTCAAAGATTTCTTCAGCAAATTTTCTCTCCGAAAGCTTTTCTGAACTTCTAGCACTTGATTTTCTTTTTGGTCTTACAATTTCTTCAAAAATGTCTTCTTCTCAAGTGAATCAACCTTTACAGATAGAGAAATCCTTTTTTGCTAACAGTGATAGTGATTCTTCAAATGCTAGTTCTTTTAGAATTGTGCAAAATAGTGTGTTGGTAGGATCGATTGAAGTGGCAATCCCAAATGATCCCACTCTAGAAGATACAACGACAAATGTTGAATGTTCAAACCCTAACCCTAATCCTATTGGGGAAAATCAAGAACAACCAATAGCGGTTGGTTCTACATCAAGCTGGTAATGATCCCAAGGAGATGCTTGTGATGCTATGTCTACTCAACAAGTTCAATCCAATTTAGGTTCTCAAGCTGCAGGCTCAAATCCAAACAAAATGTTTGTTCCTTTGAACAAAATTTTGGATATCAAGAAGAATAATTCGGCCCTTAATCTGAAGTCTGATGATTTTACAGTAGAGCAACAAATTTTGATTGAAATAATCAAAAAGCACCCTCTAAAGAAAATGTTTATTAGAAATTTTTAAGTTCCTGAAATCTATCTTCAACAATGGTGGTATTTTATAGAGTATGATGAAGAAAGTGAAACTCTTCTATCATATGTGGAAGGTTATTTGTTCTGCATCAAACCCAATGATATCAAAAACATTTTGGATCTTCCTGTACACAATATGATAGGCAAACAACAATATGACAACATCAAGAGTAATTCTGAAATGATTGCCAATTTCATGAACTTAGGCTATTCTGAAGACCTGCCAACTTTGAGTGCATTCAGAAGGAAACATCTTCCACCAGTCTGGTATTCTCTTTTCTCTATCATAAACACATGTTTATCTGGTAAAATCTCTAGTCTTTATCAAGCCTCTGTAAATACCATAACTATCTTTCATGGGTTTGCTTACAACATGCACTATGGCTATGCATCCTTACTTCTTGACGAGTTAAGAAGTGCAGTGACCACAACCCAAGAAGCCCTCATATATACCTTTTCAGAGATTTCTTCAGATAATTGTCAAAGGTGCCATGTTTACAGAGAAAAGAATACCCAGTCTTGAAAATGCTTTAAAAGTTCCTCTTTTTCCATGGGCAATCTGAGGCCACCTACATCAAAGCTTGAACAGTTTCCTAATACTATTCCACTTCCAGAGAAGCTTAGAGCTTATGTGAATCCCAAAAATAGGATTTTTATTGAGTATTGTAAATCCATGGGGTTACCTAAATCAGTGGTCCCTACCCAGGATTCAAACCCCAGTGGTGTGGTGAACAACCTCTTAGTGCAAAGAAGAAAAATGGAAATAGAGCTCGGGTAGAAGAGTTTTAGAAGAAGAACTGATGAGGGGAGAACAAAAGTAAAAGAAAAACAAGCTTGTGAACCAAACTTTACTAGCAGGGCAGCCACATTATCTATTACTCCACACACTTTGGTGGGCAATATTGAAATTGCCAGTGAGTCTATGGCAAATCTGGTTAACCCCCTATCCACCCACCCATCTCTCAATAGAAGGGTGTTTCAATAACACAATTGGGCAAACAACTCATCTACCATTAGGTCCCCATTTGGAGGAACTTAATGTTGAAAAAGAAGGATATATGTCCCTCTTCACAGTATTAAGCACATTGAGTCTGAGAGTGCACTCAATTTAGACCCTAATTGTCACACCCCGCTAAAGCGGAAACACGAGGTACGACAGCTCATGGTTTCATAGCATTTGGTAATAAACAACACCAACCATCCATTTAAATCATAAAAACGATAGATTCAAAATTACAGATTACAACCCGAAGTTTAACGCTAAAACAGAAAGTAATAGCGTTTTAACATAAATTTTTTTAATAAGAAGTCTTGGGTTGATGTTGTCACGCGTGCACAAACTATGCATTATCAAATACCTTCTTGACTCCTGAAAAGCACGTTAAAATAGAAAGGTCAACTACAAATAGTTGGCGAGTTCACAGGTTTGTAATTTTGACAAAACAGTTCCTGAACAAATGTAAATGTAAAAGATTATGCGTTCAAATTGCATAGGAAATTCCAATTTAAGAAGTATACAAGGCACTTTGTACTTCTATTAAACATAAGCATTGAGCCACTAGTAAACCTTCTGACAACTACGCCCTTTATATTTTCTCGAACTACCTCAGCGGTGAAATAATTTCTTATGTGTAGAACCCGTGTTATTAGCATAGTGCACCACTACTCGTCAGTAATTGGTGGGATTGTCAATCTAAATAGTTTTATCCCCTAAACTATGGGCTCATTAAGAGTTAATTAGTAGTGTCACCTATTTGGGACTTAACGTTTTTAACTCAAACTCATACTACCAGCGTACATGCCTTAGTGCCACATTCAAACATTTTACAAGTTTAACGTTCGTTAACATCAAACATTTAAGAATTTCAATTTATAACATGCTTTTCCCCCAAAAATTGTAAGTAACATTGTAAAAGGGGCTGTGAATACTCACTTGATTATAGCGGATACAAAAGTAGGTTTGGCGGCTCGATTACTTGTCTGGTTCTACTTTCTTCCTATAAAAGTGAAATACGCAACAAGCTTTTCGGGTCTAACTAAAAACTACAACTTGTCTTGTTACCTTCACATTTTATAAAATGCCTCAAATTAGTCCTTAAGTTTAAGTGCTTGCATATGCAAGTTATTATTCTTAAAATTTGCAAAAGTTTGTGAAATTTGAATCAATGTTTTCTTTTAAAAACAAATTCTGATGGAAGGATCTTTTGGGCTCAAAGATGGCCATTTTATTATATTATCCAAGTGGATAAAATCATCCATCTTTTTATATCTTTTAGTACACTGAGTTAGAAGTATATTGGTCAAATGTGACGAATTTTGGAGGTGTTTAAGTGTCTTAAACAATTTTTACAAGAATAAGGTGACACAGCTCCAAAACAAATTACACCCTTTTAATGTCACAACTTTTTGAGGGGTCTAAACTCATTATTTTTCATTGTTTCTGGAGAGATTTTAAAGCTAACACATAGGGATATCTTCCTAAAGAAGAATCACCATTTTTCCATGAGTTTTGAAAGAGTTGTGGTCATTTGAACATGCATGCACAAATCTGTCAGCTTTGGACAGATTGCACACTTATTTTGTTTTAAATAGTTGAAACCCCAAACCACCATATTTTTTAGTGAGACCAGTTGCATTCAAAAGATAACGCATTAAGATAAACTCCAGAAGAAGAATCAAACATTTTGGTTAGATAACCAAGGAGATATGGACGTCCAAAATAGGGTTTACCTACTGTTGAACTCACTGTTTGCACACTAAACTTGATCTGAGTGTTTGAGGGGTCAAAACTTCATGTTTTTCATGATTCCACTTGGATTAGAATCCCAACTCAAAGAATAATATTTTAGAAAAAGATTCATAACATTGGACTAGAATTTTTTCTACTTCTCTTGTATTCTAATGCTCGGGTCATGGATTACTACCATTATATAGACATATTACATATCTTTGGTGTATAATCTTCCCTTAGACCTTAAGAAAAATCGTAGGTTAGATGAAGAGCAATTTAAAGTACAAAAAAATGGGGTTTTCACCAAAAATTGAAATGAAGAGAGTGAAGATGGAGTTTTACCTTACTTGGATGATCAAAATACTTTAATGTCTTCAAGAATTTGTCAAAATGGAGGGCTTTAGCATGTGTTCTTGGCTGGAATTTAGAAGGAAGAAGAAGGAAGAAGAAGGGAGAAGATGAGAGTATTTTTAGAGAGAAAATGTGGGAAATGAGAGAATTTGAACTTTTTATATGTGGGGTGTGATGGGGGAAGGGGGGGGGGGGGCAGCCACTTACGCCCAAATCCATAAAAAAAATATTTTTAATAGCCCAAATTTTGTTGTTTATAAATTTGCTAAAACAAAGATGGAAAGATTTGTACAAGTTATACGTTTCATCACCACTTTGTGGAAAAGCCTTAGGTATGAATATGTATGAGATGCATATTGACTTAGGTCAAATTTTCTCAAATTTTGGCAAAATTGTTAGATTTTAAATTGGACTTCCATATTTGGAATTAGAATTTTATATTATCAATTTTTTTTATCATAATTGGTGCAATTTGAAGCACTTGGCATTTTATAAGATGATTTAGTCCGTTACGGGCCGTAACCGGTTTTTCTAGGCAAGTACCGGAATTCCTAACAATTTATGCTTTAACTACACTAATTAGGTCCTATCAAGGTAATTTATTTATGCTAGCACTTGCGTAATCTAATCGGATGCTAACCTGAGAGTCTCGGTTGCCAGATGTCACAGTTTCCCCCCGTTAGAGGAATTTCGTCCCTAAGTTTAATGACTGGCCTTCCCTGTCGGGTCATTCGCAAAAAGGTGAGGGTACTTTCGTTTCATGAAATCTTCTCGTTCCCAAGTATACTCAGGGCCATGCTTCGAATTCCAGCGAACTTTTATAATCGGGATCTTACTACGCCTTAGCTGTTTGACTTCTCGGTCCAGTATTTCGATTGGTTCTTCTATGAAGTGTAACCGATCGCTAATCTGAACGTCTTCAAGGGTAGAACCAATAATTCATCCGTTAAGCATCTCTTCAGGTTTGACACATGGAACTTATCCTGGATGGCGCTCAACTCTTGTGGTAACTTAAGCTTGTACGCCACTGGCACAATTCTTTCAAATATTTCAAACGGACCAATATATCTTGGACCCAACTTGCCTCTTTTCTTGAAGCGTACTAGTCCCTTCCATGGTGACACCTTTAGAAGCACCTTATCACCCACTTGAATCTCCAATGGCTTTCTACGGTTATCAGCGTAACTCTTCTGATGATCTCTTGCAGCCTTGAGTCTTTCATTGATATTTGAGATCTTGTCAGTAGTCTCCTGGATGATGTCGGGCCTGGTCAGTTGCCTGTCACCAATTTCCAACCAACTAAGTGGTGATCTACACTTGCATCCGTATAAGGCTTCATACGGTGCACACTGAATACTAGTGTCATGGCTATTATTGTACGCAAATTCAACTAGAGCCAGATGTGTATCCCAACTCCCGCCAAAATCTATCACACATGCACGTAACTTATCTTCCAGCGTCTGAATGGCTCTCTGCGATTGTCCATCCATTTGAGGATGATAGGCAATGCTCAACTCCAATCGTGAACCCAATGCTTTTTGGAGTGATTGCCAAAATCGTGACGTAAAAAGAGTATCTCTATCTGAGATGATGGAAATAGGCACCCCATGACGCGTAACGATTTCATCAATGAAAATTTACGCATGCTTTTCCATACTGAAGTCTTCCCGAATAGGAATGAAATGCGCTAATTTCGTAAGTCGATCTACTATAACCCATATGGAGTCGTGTCCCTTCCCATTTCTGGGTAGCTTGGTTATGAAATCCATGGTTTGTTTGTTCCCATTTCCATTGGGGAATCCTAGGTTGTTGAAGTAGATCGGATGGTTTCTGGTGCTCGACCTTAACTTTAGCACATATTAAGCACTTGTTTACGTACAAGGCAATGTCTTTCTTCATCCCTGGCCACCAATAGTATTCTTTTAGGTCCTTATACATCTTATCCGCTCCTGGTTGAACCAAATACCTCGATCGATGGGCTTCATCCAAAATCATTGATCGTAGGTTACAAACCTTTGGTATCCAAACTCTATCTTCAAGGTAACGTACCCCATCTGACTTTGTTTGAAATTTATTTTCCAAGTGATGTAGGGTCTCGTTCTTCAAATTCTCTACCTTCAACGCTTCTTCTTAAGCTTCAAGAATTTGGATTTTTAGACTCGTCTGAACCAACAGTCCCATGGCTCGTACCCTTGACTGTTTCCCTCTTTCTTTCCTGCTTAGTGCGTCAGCTACAACATTAAACTTGCCCGGGTGGTACTTTATCTCACAATCATAGTCACTCAGCAATTCAACCCATCTTCTTTGCCTCATATTAAGCCTTTTCTGGTCGAGAATGTGTTGAAGACTTTTATGATCGGTGAAGACAGTGCATTTAGTGCCGTAAAGATAATGTCTCCAAATTTTGAGTGCAAATACTACGGCCCCTAGCTACAAACCATGAGTGGTATAGATCTTCTCATGAACTTTAAGTTTCCTTGAAGCATATGCAATTACTTTGTCCATTTGCATTAGCACACATCCCAAACCTTGGTGTGATGCATCGTAGTAGACCACAAAATTCTCTGTTCCTTCTGGCAATGCCAAAATCGGTGCATTACATAGTCTATGCTTAAGCGTCTGGAATGCTTCTTCTTGTTTCTCTTCCCAGATAAACTTCTTATCCTTTTGGGTTAATGTCGTTAGCGGTTCTGCAATTTTTGAGAAATTCGCTATAAATCGCCACTAATAGCCTGCTAAAGCAAGAAACTGACGAATTTTCTTCAGTGTCTTTGGAGCTTCCCACTCTTTGAAGGCCTAAATTTTCGTCGGATCCACGTGAATTCCATTCTCATTGACTACATGGCCAAGAAAATGTACCTCGCGAATCCAGAATTTACATTTGGAGTACTTCGCGTACACTTTTTGTTCCTTGAATAGTTTTAATATCAACTTTAGATGTCGTTCATGATTCTCCTTGCTTTGTGAATAAATAAGTATGTCATCTATGAACACAATCATGAACTTATCCAGGTACGGTCTACAGACCCTGTTCATTAGGTCCATGAAAACAGCTGGTGCGTTTGTTAGCCCGAAAGGCATAACTAGGAACTAATAATGGCCGTAGCGAGTCCTAAACTCCGTTTTCGGAATATCCTCTTCACGGACTCTCATTTGATGATTTCCAGATTTAAGAACAATCTTTGAGAAATAATTAGCACCTTAGAGTTGGTCGAACAAGTCATCTGTTCGAGAGAGGGGGTACCGGTTCTTGATGGTCAGTTTATTAAGTTCTCTATAATCAATGCACATTCGAAAGGATCCATCCTTTCTTTTTAACAAAAAGGACTGGAATTCCCCATGGTGAAGAGCTAGGCCTGATGAATCCTTTTTCGAGCAGCTCATGGAGTTGCTATGATAATTCCTGCATCTCTGATGGTGCCAATCGATAAGGTGATTTTGCTACTGGCGCGACTCCTGGAATTAAATCAATGTGGAATTCAACTTGTCTTGGTGGGGGTAGTCCGGGTAACTCATCTAGGAATACCTCGGGAAAATCCCGGACTATAGGAAGATCCTGAAAGCGTTTCTCTTCAGTCTTCTTATCCACAACGTGTGCCAAAAACGCAATGCAGTCCTTCCTCAAGTATTTTCACCTCTTCATGCACGTCACTATTTTAACATTCCTTCTGGGTTTTTCTCCATGTACTTCGAGTATTTCTCTTTCGGGTAGTGGAACTCGGATGATCTTTTCGGAGCAGCAAATTTCAGCTCGGTTTTTGGACAACCAATCCATACCCACAATTATGTCAAAGCTTCCTAACTTGATTGGAATTAAGTCTATACTAAAGTTCCTTTAAGCCAAATTTAAGGTACAGTTCATAATTACGTCTCTGGCCCTAATTTCTTGTCCGTTGGCATATTCAATAACGTATACCTCTTTCAGCTTTTGGGACCTTAAATTTATCTTTGGCATAAATTCTAGCGATACATAACTTCTATCTGCTCCAGAATCAAACAGTACTGATGCATAATGATTGTTTAGAAGAAATGTACCTGCGACCCCGTCTGGATTTTGTCTTGCTTCTTCTGCCCTAATCTCGAATACTCGACCTCTTGTCGGACCTCTTTGATTCTCTTGATTGGCTGGTCGTGCTTGATTAGCATTTGGTCTTTGATTCAGTCTCGGACATGTGTTTTGAAAGTGATATGGACTTCCACACTCATGACATGTTCGTCTTCCACCACTCCTACAATCTTTAGCAAAATGGCCTCCCTTATTGCATTTGATGCAAATGATGCATCTTCCACCATGATGGTTATTACACCTATCACACTTATGGTAAGTTCCCTTTCCTTTTTCCACTGCCTATGTCTGAATTCCGTAGTTCCCTGTTACCTTCTGATTTTTACCCGTCCTTCCTCCATATTATCTTTTCATGGGTTCCTCCATCTTTCTCTTACCTTGGGCCTTGTCTATTACAAATATCCCCGAACGATTAGCATTGTTGGTGAATCTGGTTGCCAAATTCACCGCATCTTGAAGGGTTTTTGGGTTTGCTGAAGTAATGTCCCCACGTATTTCAGGAGATAAACCCCAGACGTACCTTTCGACTCTATTATCCTCAGGCGTGTAAGAGTCTATGTCATTTCCTTTCATTTCATGATTCTATAGTTTTGCTTCCAACTTCTGGATTTCGCTCCTCGGGCAGTATTCTTCTTTGAGCATCTTTTTGAACTCCTCCCATGTAAGACTATTAGCTGCTTCTCGACCTCGGATTTGCACTTGGGTGTTCCACCAAGTCAATGCTTGTCCTTGTAGCAAACAAGTAGCAAACTCCACTTTGTTTCCTTCAGTGCACTTGCTGATGTGGAGAACAGACTCCATACCCTCAATCCAAACTAATAGTCCAACAGCTCCTTCGGCTCCATGGAATTCTTTAGGATTACAGGTCCTGAAAGTCTTGTATGTGCACTCTCTATTCCTATCTGCTCTGGATCCTGGGTTGTTTCCCTGATTAGCGTTCAGACCTGCTACCACTTGGCTAACGATGTTTGGGAGTGCTTCCACAAGTTGTTCAGATATAAGTCGAGCGATTTCGGGGTCTTCTCTCCTTGGAGGCATAGTTCTAAGGCACAAATTCAAATTGGGGTTTGGGCATTTTACTATTACTGTTTTTTCGCTGAGTCTACTTAACTGAATTATGCATATCATATAACATGCGTCTAACTGCAACATTTAAAAATATATTCAAAACAACATGCAGTAATTTCATAATCATGCATTTTTCAAGGTACTTATCATAAATAAACATAAAATATTCCCAACATGAAGTTAAAGTAACAATTCCGAAAAGACATTCAAATGTTTAAAGTTTATAATAGATAGGCTACAAGCCTCAAAAGAAAAGTTCTTAAGTTCTAACATCCTGAAAGCTTCACGAAAGGGGTCCTCTAGTGCATCACCCTCCAAACAAGTAGTCCTAACACCACCACCAGGACTCCCACCATCAGGGATAGGTATGAATACCGCCTCCTAACCGCCCTCCGAGTAGCAAGAGTGACCTCCAAAGCTCTATCCATAAACTCATCGTGCGAGTTTAGGATCGTCATTAGTCCATCCATGAACTGATGATACTGGTCCAATCTATGCTCGTGGGACTGCACACCAAACGCAATGCCCAAGACCCACGCACTCTCCGCGGCTGTCATTCCCTGAGGGCGTGCCACTGGGACTCCGGTCATTGGGAGAGGGGCACACTTCGTGTCCGCGACTGGGATGGTTCTTCCGGGGCTCTGGAAGGAACTGAAAGAGTCACCCTCCATGGAATGGGAACACTCTTTCGGAAAGTAACTCGAACCCTTTGTCCCGACCGCACTGGTGGAGGAAGCTCAGGTGCGGGTGAAGGCATAACCGATGCAGGGGATCGAGCGGGAGTCTTACTGGTCGCAGTGTCACTGTCCTCTGATGGGTCATACTCCTCGGTGGTCGATGGGTTTCTCCTAGGTCGACTAGTGACGTAGCCGGACTCGTCGGCAGAGTATTCAGTGGGGGTGGATGAGTGAGACATAGTGAACTGCGAGAATAACAAACTTAATTACTATGCGTGCTATAGAAAATATCAAAAACATGAAATGCTTATGCAAACTCACAGACAACACCGTTTTGTTCATATTCGAGTAAGAATTTTCTATTTTAGTCCAACTTCCAATATAACCAGTCCAACTCCCTCCTTATACAGTTATACACACTAAATTAGACATAGGTGATCAGGCTTTGCCTAATAATAGTATGCTAAGACGGCACCTATCCTAGTTATACTAGTAGTAAGCTTTAGGTTTGAAGTTCGTTTAGGAAAATAGTTTTTGAAATTTTTTGGTTATAGTGTACAGTTTTCAGGGAAAACCGGTATTCTCTATAACCTATGGCTCTAATACCAAATCTGTCACACCCCGCTAAAGCAGAAACACGAGGTACGACAGCTCATAGTTTCATAGCATTAGGTAATAAACAACACCAACCATCCATTCAAATCATAAAAACGATAGATTCAAAATTACAGATTACAACCCGAAGTTTAACGGTAAAACGGAAAGTAATAGCGTTTTAACATAACAAGTTTTTAATAAAAACTCTTGGGTTGATGTTGTCACGCGTGCACAACTATGCATTATCAAATACTTCATCGACTCCTGAAAAACACGTTAAAATAGAAAGGTCAACTACAAAGAGTTCGTGAGATCACAAGTTTTTAATTTTGACAAAACATCTTATGACAAAACAGATTCTGATGGCAGAATCTTTTGGGCTGAAAGATGGACCTTTTATTATATTATCCAAGTTGATAAAATTATCCATCTTTTTATGTCTTTTAGTACACTGAGTTAGAGGTATTTTGGTCAAATGTCACGAATTCTGGAGGTGTTAAAGTGTTTTAAAACAATTTTTCAATGTTTCTGGATAGATTTTAAATCTAACACATAGGGATATCTTCCTAAAGAATAATCACAATTTTTCCATGAGTTTTGTAGGAGTTATGGTCATTTGAACATGCATGCACAAATCTGTCAGCTTTGGACAGATTGCACACTTATTTTGCTTTAAATAGTTGAAATACAAAATCATCATATTTTTTGGTGAGACCAGTTGCATTCGAAAGATAACGCATTAAAATAAACTCCAGAAGAAGAATCAAACATTTTGGACCGATAACCAAGGAGATATGACGTCCAAAGTAGGGTTTAACTACTGTTGAACTCACTGTTTTCACGCTTAACTCGATCTGAGTGTTTGAGGGGTCAAAACTTCATGTTTTTGCATGATTCCACTTGGATTAGAACCCCAACTCAAAGAATATCATTTTAGAAAAAGAATCATAACATTTGGACTTGTTTTTTGCAAGTTATGGGCGACAGAAGTACTAACAAGTAATCTGCCGCACTAAAAATGCCATTTTCAAGGATCAAAACCCACATGCAAGGTGATTTTACCTACTTCTCTTGCGGTCTAATGCTCGGGTCATGGATTACCACCATTATATAGACATTTTATATATCTTTGGTGTATAATCTTCTCTTAGAACTTAAGAAAAATCGTAGGTTAGATGAAGAGCAATTTAAAGTACAAAAAATGGGGTTTTCACCAAAAATTGAAAAGAAGAGAGTGAAGATGGAGTTTTACCTTACTTGGATGATCAAAATACTTTAATGTCTTCAAGAATTTGTCAAAATGGAGGGCTATTGCATGTGTTCTTGGCTGGAATTTAGAAGGAAGAAGAGGGGAGAAGAAGGGAGAAGATAAGAGGATTTTTAGAGAGAAAAGGTGGGAAATGAAGGAAATGATAGAATTTGAACTTTTTAGATGTGGGGTGTGATGGGGGAAGGGGGGGGGGGTGGGGGCCGCCACTTAGGCCCAAATCCATAAATAAATTATTTTTAAAAGCCCAAATTTTGTTGTTTATAAATTTGTTAAAAAAAAGAAATGAGATGCAAGTAGATTTAGGTCAAATTTTCTCAATTTCTGGCAAAATTGTTAGATTTTAAATTGGACTTCCATATTTGGAATTAGGATTTTATATCATCAATTTTTTAATTATAATTGGTGCTATTTGAAGCATTTGGCATTTTATAAGATGATTTGGTCCGTTACGGGCCGTAACGGGGATTTCTAGGCAACTACCAGAATTCCTAACAATTTATGTTTTAACGACACTAATTAGGTCCTATCAAGGTCATTTATTTATGCTAGCACTTGCGTAAGCTAATCGGATGCTAACCTGATAGTCTCGGTTTGCTGGATGTCACACTAATACAACACTAGATGTTAATATTCTTCACACTAGCACAAGTCTTTCAGACTTCAACTTGCAAAGTGTTTGTCACGTTGCTACAACATTATTAGATGTTCCTATTAAGGATATTCAAGGATTTTATGGAAGTCCAGGTGGGGTGAGCATCACAAAAGCCCCATTTAATGAATCATTCGTGATTCATCAACATGCTAGCATACTTTTGTAGGACTGCAAACAGGACCATCTGTTGGTCCTGGTAATTTTACCCAATCTTCTGAATTCACAAAATTCAAGGATTTTTGTACAAAATTTGCAAAGAATGTGAAGGACATCAAGGAGTTGACGACAAATAATCAAAAGGTGATGGAGGATAAGGTGGATGCTGAAGGGAAGAAAATTGTTGACAGGCTTAGTGAATTGCAAAAAGTCTCTGTGTCAACTCAAGATTTCAAAGTTTTTCATGAATTTATTCTAAAGTCTTTCTCAGAAGTAATTTCATCGGTCTCAAATTTAAAGACCTCTCTGCCTACAACTTCTGAACAATCTGGCTTATAGAATTTGGCTACAAAGGATGATATCAAGTTAATTCTTGATAAGTTGACAACTGTGAAAAATACACAGGTTGCCCTTGATCAAAGAATTAAGACTTTGGAATGAAGGCCTCAAGCTGAAACTCTCAAAAGAAAACATGATGATCCGTGTCCTGATGATCATGAGGGGGGGGGGGGGGAGAAGAAGAGTTTCAACTTCTGAAGATGCACAAAACATTATAGCCCAATCTTCTGAAAGATCTTCTGAAGATGTTTAGAAAGATTATGGTGCTGAAAAGCCTTCAGAAGCAATTGAAGATGTATCAATTTCTGAACCTGAATTATCAAAAGTCCTAGTTTCTGAAGATGTTATTATTACTTCGGTTCCAAAGGTAGTTAGTTTTGAGGTTTTTGTTCCAGAAGTTGAAAGTTCTGAAGTACATGCAGATTCAAATGTTCTTATTTCTGAAGAAGGTGAAGGTTATGAAACAGAGAAGATAAGTTTATCAGGTTCAGATGATGGAAATGGTTCAGATAAAATTGCTTTACTTCCAGATTCAAGTGAAGAAATGATCAATGAATATTTGGCCTTTGAAGAGGAAGTTGGTGAACCTGGTGACTTATCAGATGTTATCAAATTTGCTGATGAAGAAAAGGTGAATGAGATCAGAGATCTAATTGTCTAGAGACCAAATGTTATACAGAATGTTATTAGAAGAGAAGAAGGAGATTTTCTAAATATTTTCAATTGGTTAATGAATATAGTTATTCTAAATTATGATTTTCATCAAAGGCATGGTATTCAAGATATGATTGATTCCTCTTTAATAAAGCATTTCTGAAGTATCAGCAGACAGATACAAGAAGATATGAAAGTTATAAGAATTGGAGTTGAAAGAAGGGATGGTACTCTAACTGAGTTTACTCAATTTGACATTTACAATTTAAGGCTCCAAGACAAATTATCATTGCTGAATTTTTGTGTTAAAAGAGATGATTTGGAGCTTGTACTAGAAATCAAAAGAATACTTGGTATCTACCTCAGAAACCTAGTAAAACATGATTTCCAACTTTCTTTGGAAAGCAGGATGAAGAAAATAAACTTATTAGAACCAGTTCATGTTGAACTTACTCGTATTTCAAAAGTCTTTACTAATCCATAGGTTGGTTTTCAATATATACTAGATGGATAAGATGAACAAATTTTTATATTTTCTGATATCCCAAAGTATTCTTCTTCAACTCTGAAATGGCTTTCTTGATTATGTGATATGGATTCCTGGTGCAAAAGAGATAAAAGATGAAATTGCTTATCTAATCAATGAAAGAAATCATTTTAGAGAGATGATTAGAAGAAGCTCATCTGTTGGGCATTCTAAGATAAACAATGTCAGGGATGATGATTACTTGCGGAGTTATTGTTATGATTTTCATGTTCATCCTAAGGAGCAGGAAATTGAATTTGAAGTATTAAAAGAAGCACAAGACAATCAAAGCTTAGAAGTTGTTATCTCAGAAAAAGAAAAGAAAAAAGGCGAGAGCTCAAAAGGAAAGGAAATTGTGGAAAGTATAGAAGAAGAAAGGGAAGTCAGTAAAGTTGATCAGACGCAAATTGATAGAGTTGAAGAACATGCTTATACATTATTTCTTGAATATTTTCATCATGAAATGTTCATGGAATATGAGGAAAGGTTCAACTACGTTGATTGCTTTGTAAATAAAAATTTTGGGTTCAAGCAATGGTATTCTAATATAATTAGAAGTCTGAAGTTAACTGTCTCACAAGTAAGGAGTGATAGTCCTATTGTGAAATAATTGGATTCAAATCAGAGAAGTAAAGGTAGATATAAGTACTCATACTACAAGGTAGAAAGAGCAAATGGTAATTGATTACCTTTACAGAAGCATATTTCCAAAATATCCATCTAAGGGATTTAATCAAAGTGTATTAAAGTCTTCATCCTTTTCATGACAAAATCAACAACTTCAGAAAGACATTTGTTTGTCTAAGAGATGGAGTTTATAGAGAATTTATCATGGCTGCTAAAACTGACTTTCAAGTGGCTTATGTGTTGCAACGGTACTGTGCATGCCATAAAAGATGGAGTTTACAGGAAGTATCAAGATTTTTATCGGATATGAAGAAGTGCGTAAGTGTTGCAACAGTACTGTGCTTGCCATAAAATAAAGATTGGAAAAAATTCAAAAGAAAAGACCAAAGAATTTGAATGATGAAGATTTGTCTGAATACAAAAAGCTTGCAAAGTACTGGATAAAGAATATAGAAAATATACTGGAGTACAGAAGATTGATTTTCTATGAAGTTCATCCTATTCCCAGATACTAGAGTTATAATTTGAGTTTTTGAAGCTAAGAGGGAGATTGTTGAGTATACATAGATAGCTTCAAAAGGAACTGGGTTCTGAAGCTAATAGTTCAGATCTTCTGAACTAGTGCTATACAGATAAATGTTTAAGTAAAGTTCAGAAGTTCAAGATAGGTTCTGAAGAAGTTCTGAAGACAGCTTTTGAAGAAGTTCTAAAGACATATTCAGAAGTGGTTCTGAAGTGAAGCTCATACGTGGTTAGATAATATTGGTCTGTGATAGAACTACTGTTAGAATACTATCTCTCTTTGTATATAAATAGAAAGTCAGTTAGTCTGTTGATAGTTAGTGATCATACTTTGTACTTTCATGACATATACAATTTGTAATACTTGTTCATATCAATAATACATCCGACTTCGTTGATCCAATCTTATTCTTTGTCTACTATTCTTATTATATCTTGATCTACGGGAACTATCAGTAATGATGAGGTAGAAAGAACTATCGTGCGCGGTAAATTCAAAATCACATATGGCCAATGTATTTATGAATTTACAGGTGTATGTGTGTGCTTATATACCTTGTTATGATCTAATTGGTTGTCATTTAGTTGTTCGAGTAATTTCATAAATGTAGAATATTTGTCTTGTCGATTTGCGAGGATCATATATTTGATGTTTGAAGGAAAAGATCCTTCTTTGGGTTTGTACCGACTGAAAGAGTGGAATCCCAGGGTGTTGCTAACACCCATGGTCTAGGAAGTGGAAAGAGTTGTAAACTCTATGGGATTGTTGTATTAGTTGGGGCTCATGAGATGGGAGCTGGATGTTGAAAAAGAGGTTGTGAGTGTATAATTTGAACTTGCAGGTGTATGAATGTGCTTGATTTCTATTTTTGAGGCAACCGATGTATGTGGTAGTATGTATAAAGGACTTGTTTAGAAATAATGGTTGAGAGTTTGGTGCTCTATGTGAGGTTGTATACGGAGTAATTGTTTGGACCTTCAAGATGAGGTTTTATCCGAAGGTATTGGTGATTCAACAAGAGATAGAATTCTTGAGAATTGAACAAGAAATTATATTGTCTAAGTGTGTATTTATAAATCTTGGGGGAGTTTCCAATTGAAGGTTTGATCGCATTAGTCGAATGTTATGGAATAAAGATATGTGTATCAGATAAGTTCTTTGAAATGATAGAACTGTTATAATGAATCTCTTGACTCTTAGTCATCGGTGTTTCGGATAAGTTCTTTGAAATGATAGAACTGTTAACGGGAAATGATGGCAAGTTATGAAGAAAATGAAGGGATCAACAAATAATCCAAGGAAATCAAAGTTGTTAAAATTGGGTATTTAACAAATCAGTGATCAGTTTGGACACTGTATTGTCTAGGAAAATTAGTATGTCGAGGAAATTATTCGAAGAATTCGCTGCAAGTATTTAAGACTCGTTCTTTGGTCAATAATTGTAAACCAGTGAGAAATTGTTGTTAAATTGCAATATGGTTAAAGTAAGTTGTCCTCATATCTAAGTTGAGTTTCATGCATCTCATCGTTTATGTTTTAAAGTGAGTTTAATGAGTGACTTCATATTATTTACCTAACTATATGTGTGTGTGAGCAGGTTGAGTTTTCTGTTTTGAAAAATAAATTGACACATTAGGATATCTGGTCTGTATTTTTAAAATACATGAATGTGTTTTATTTCAAAGAGGCAGCATATTGCATTTGGATAAACATATTTATATCTCATGTTGGCATACCTATATGGTGGAAGTATAAAGTTCTATTATTTCGTTTTTACATCTCTATTATTATCAAAACACGCATGATGGTGTAGTCATTGAATTGGTTGGAATGAGAGTTTATCGATACACCAGTGTGGTTAAATGTGTGAGAACGTTGATAACCTAAATGGAAAGATAAGCTCAATATAAGCATTTAATTTATATTTTTCATCAATTTGGATAAATAGATCTGAGTTACGTTATTTGCCATGTGTGAATGGTCTTGTAAATCAATGTTCATGTATTATCTGTCTTGTTTGTGGTGTGTCATGCATGCACAGGGTGGTTTTACGGTGGTTTATTTTGTGAAACTTCTAAAGGGACAAAGTGAGTTTATATACATATGTGAGTGTGCACGTGTGTGCCAAGTGCATGATGCTATAAACCCGTCGGCCTGTTGGGCTTAACTTTCCTTTATAAAGATGATGGGAGCAAGAGAAAGGAAATGTTTTAAGAGCAAGAATATGATGGTTGAGTCGTTTGAGGTTGATTCCTGATCTTGGTATTCCATTATGTGAATGGCCTGTGCATTATTGTAATACGAGGTGGTTGAGTAAATATTGATTCTGGTGGTATGGATTTTAATCTTGTGTCATTGTTGTCGAGAGGTGGTTGACAATTAACGTTTACGTTTGGAATAAATCGTGAACACGGGATACCTTAAGTAGAAGCATGCTAAAAAGTAGTTGTACTTCATTTAAAAAAATGTTATTGGTAAGGGAGTAAAGGGGATATGATTAGAAGTTGTGTATGGAGTGTTAAAGTGGACTTGCAGTTAGTTACGAAGTAATGAGGAAGCGTATCATCGTCAGATGTGGACTTTGAGTCGTTATCATTGGGCGTGATGCAAAAAAGTAATAGGTTTGGGAATTGATTATAACGTGGTTATTTGGTTGTGAGTAGACAATACGTGAGTGCTCGTATGGCAAGATGTATACTTGGCATCAGGCTAACCATTCAGTGTAAGTGTTATGCAAGTAGAAGGTCACGAGGTTAGACTGGTGACTTCGTATGGGAATAAAGAAGCTCTATCAAGGAGGAAGTGGGTGTACGTGGCACTATAATGGTTCGCAGAAGAGAGTGCTTTTTCTCTTTGATCTAGTTGAACGTAGGGGTGTTCATCTAAACCGCCAAACCGTACAAAATGTCCACACCGCACCACATCGCACCGCAAAGCGCGGTTTAAAGCTTTCGCGATGCGTTTTGCCGTTTACATTTATATCAAACCGCACTAGGCGGTGCAATTTGCGTTTTGAGTTATCAAACCAAGGTTCAAACGACACAGTATCACATAGTATGTAATTTTTTTTCATTATGTATATATATATAATAATTTATTATTTATGTAATATTTTTGGACATTGTGTTTCGGACTTTGGGTTTTGTTAGTTCCATATTACAACAGATCTGATATGAATCGCTCAGGGAATCCTCATTTATTAGAATTATGGAAAACCTTACAAGGAAACACACACTACACCTTTAGATAACTCTCATAGAATGACTCTCATAATGAGCAAGGAGCTAAAGATACCGACACTTAAATCACAACCCAATTACATTTAATACATGTCATCAAAAACTCTCTTCAGAAGTTCTGAAGTGTTCTTTGGAACTTCTGAAACTTTGTCTTCAGACTTCATACTTATCTTCTGAACTATCTTCTGAAGTCAACTTTTGAACTGTCTTCTTAAGTCAACTTTTGAACTGTCTTCTGAAGTCAACTTCTGAACTGCGATTCTTCAGACTTCTGAAATACTTTCCTTTACAAAACATTCAAAACATAGGATCCAAATTCATATGATTCTTCAGATCCTAGCAGGTTTATCCCATATGGCAATTGATAATAATAATAATAAGCTACTTGGACGCGTCACAACTCACACGCCCAATTTAGTTTGAAGTTCATTTTTTAAATTTTTTAGACTATTTTTAATTATGCAATATAAATTTAGGAATTGGATGTGTATTCAAACTCCTTATTTTTTTGGACAACGGTCACTTTATCGTTAGTTTGATAATGTATTTTAAAACTTATAGATATTGGATTGTAGGCATAAAGCATGATAGGTACAAACCGCACTGCACCTCATTTTGCGGTGCGGTTTGAGGTTTGTGAGGTACGGTTTGCGGTTTGGTAAAATGCTCAAAACACATATGAGGTGCGGTTTGCAGTTTGTCCTCAAACAGCATCAAACCACATCGCAAACACCCCTACTTGAACGTGTTTAGGATAATTGGTGATGGTTTAACATAGGTTGCTAGTTGTATTGGTGTTAAGGAGTGGGATGTGTGGAAGTTTGTGCTTAGTTGGTGGAGTGAGGATGTGGCCACTCTACGGTTTGCTTAGCACAAGGGACAGGCAATTGTGTAGCCAATGTTCGAAGTCACAAGTGTGCGTGACTTGAGCTAGATGATTGTTGTTTAAAGTTGCTTGAGATGGAAAGAAATCTTATTAGACTGTATTTTATGAATGTGTATGTTGGTAACAAATAACCTTTCTTTGTTTGGGATCAGTCAATTGTGTGTGACTAAATTATATGGATTCTATGTCAGTGATTATTTTGGAAGGAAATTAAATAAGTCAAATGGAGGAACATCATCTCATTGATGATGTGGTGGGAATTATGATCAGGAAATGGAATCGGGTAAGATTTTTTGCTTTATGAAAAGAAAATTGTTAAATGCGGAAGAAGTTGTGCATTAAATGATTTAGCATGGCTAAGTAGTGTGTTATATGCTAAATCATATTCTCATTTGGCAATGGACCAAACTTCGATGGTGTGGTCAAAGAATTACGTGAATGCTTTGATATAGGATTCTCGAAGGAAGTTAAAGTTGTTCAACTATTGGCGAAAATTACGGAGATTTGTTGTATAAAAACTCAAAGGATGCAAAATGTTGAATAGCTGTCGAGCCGATCTTGTGCAACTTTTGGATCCTTAGTTGCAAAATTTTGAATTGCACTGTTTACAATGTGATTTTGAGCATCATATATGCTTGTAGTAGGTTGTGAAAACGAAGAAGATTTATTGCAGATTATAAAGGTGGGTGGTGACGTGAGCTATTAGGTGTTTGGGTTATGTAGTCGCCAAGGGGTGGAATCGGAATATACTCAATATATATATGTTAGAGTGTGGAGTATTTTAAATAATTGTTGAAACTATTCCAACCATGGAGGAAATTTATGATTGATTTGAGATGTAGTTGGTAATTGTGTTATTCCTAAGTTCGGCGGTAAAGGAGATTAGCGTGTGCATAAGTGTCGTCACATTATTCCTTCAAGAACTGATAAGCGTAAGAGAGCTTCACTAATGTTATTTGGTGTTTGGGTGCAACAGAAGCATAACTCTATGTCAAGCAATGCTTGTTTGATTACATGTGATGGTGGCACAATACTTCTATGTCAAGCAATGCTTGTTTGATTACAAGTGAAGGTGGCGCAATACCAACCTTGTGGGAAACCTATATCTAGGGTACTATTTAATGGAGATGAAACTATATTGTGAGGAAACTTCATACTAGGGTTTGTAGGATCTTTGGTGGGATTTGCTGCAAATTGGATAATGCGTGCTAACTTTCTAAATCGGTCCTTTTGGTAATTAAGTGTATTTGTTAAATTGATGGATGTTAGATTGAATCTTGACATTGATGTTGTGGCCAATGATGTCAAACTTAGGTAATCAATATGCGTCTTGTGTTGGACGAGTTTTCAGCAAATGGTGGAATAACATGTTAAGTGGAGCACCTCGTATCATATTTACTCAGTCGGGCAGGGTAAGGGACTTATTCAAACCATGAATATTGTACGACTCTTTTGTGTAGGAATAACGTGACATACAAGTGTAACACCGAGTGCCATTATGTAGGTACCACTACAAGATATTCAGGTGGATGAAAGGTTGGACTGTGTGGAGAGCCGAAAACGATAGTGGATCTCTATATCAGAAACTTGAGAAATCAACGAGATAGTACTTGTGAAGGTGCATTGAAATTTCACATAGGGCAAGATGCAACGTGGAAGCCGAGTTACAAATGAAGACCAAATACCCTCCTTTATGCGCCTAGAGGAATTCCGGGGACTAAATTGTTTTAAGGGGGGTGAGTTATAATAACCCAATTTCCTTAATTTTCAATGTTAGTCAAAGTTGAGGGTGAATTTTGGACAAAACATGAAATTCCAGGGACTAAAGGGATAACTTGGCAATAATAAGAGATAGGTATCCATTTTCATCCTCATTTGAGAAAACCAGGTAGAAATTAAGTGTGTGTGTTTCTCGGTGCGATTTTGGAGCACGAAATAAGAGAATGGAAGAGTTTGAGAAAGATCTTGGAGGAAATCAAGAGAAAGGTTTCATCTCAAGTATGAAAATCCTCCTCTCTATGTTTCTTCTTCTATCCTGTTATCTTTGGGATTTTTAGGGTTTAATAAGAAGTTTATATGATGAAATGTTGGATGAAAATCATGTTTCAGTAAGGCCTAGTATGGTGGGATTGATTTTTGTTCGTTATTTCATGATTTAGTCATCTTATTTAGTCTTTGGGGGTATGGGTTCAATCAAAACTCCATGGATGAGTTATTAATAATCAAATGTGGATTTTAATCTATGGATTTCATGCTTGGATTGGATTCCTTGATGTTTAGAGATTATTTCTAGTGTTTGAGGTGAGTTTTGTGCCATAATCTTGTAGAAAATCAATTTGGGTCTTGGATTTAGGTTCTACTTCACGATTGGATTTCTGTAGGTGAAACAATGGGGAAAGCGACTTCCATGCGGGTTGTACTGGCATGTACCCCGCTTTGTCGGTTGATTGCAAATTTTCATTTTTTGTTTAAGTCTAGTTTGGGGTCGTATCTTGGGTCTTTGTTTGAGGGGTTTGCAAGTGAGTCTTTTGGGGTTGCTTTGGGTTTGTAAAATAAAATTTTTGTAACCTCAATTCTGGTTTTCGGTTGGTGATACCATAGGACGAAAGTGTGCTTGGAGGCCGGAACTTTAGGTGAGTTCCCTTGTTAACCATTTTACTAAAAGTGCTTGGTTCCTTATTCGGTGTGGTAAATATTTTATAAACGCTAAAATGAAAGAATGATTCCTATATGCAAGTATGTGCCTGAAAATGCTTATTTTACAGGTGGTGTATACCCGAACTTGGCACATGAATTTATTTTATATCGCCGTCTAAAAGGGCAAGTGCGGGCCCATTGTTTAGTCACAAGTGTGGGTGACATTCAGTGTGATAAACTTTTGCAACAGGTGTGTGGTGTAAATTTATCTTTATGTGAGCATGTTCAAATGTTAATTATTACATTTTTTAAACTGTTTTTTATGTGGTTTATATTGTTGGAGGTAATTCACTAGAGCGTTGATCTAACCCTCGCTTTTATAAAACTGAAACCATTTTCAGGTTAAGTATCTTGTTGAGAGCTCTAGAAAGGTCAAGGGGAAGGTGTGGGTTTGAGACGAGAAGTGAGGGCACTACTTTCTAGTTAGATAGTCGCCTAAAGGTTTTACCTTAGTTTGTAAATAATCTCAGTTATGTACTTTTAATTTTCGCTGCGACTCTTGAGGTTTTGTCGAATTGTACACCTATGTGGACAATTGTAATTGCCGGTTTGGGCAATGGTTTTGAATTACCTGTTTTGGAGTTTTTGGTTGTTACAAGTGGTATCATAACACATAGTTTAAGAGATTTAGGTGTTCGAGGATCATCTAAACATATACTGAGAGAGAGGTGGGACTGACATTTAAGTAGGATGTGTAGAAGTTGGTTAAGCCAGTGGGAGTAATGATGAGGTAGAAAGGACTGTCTTGCGCGGTAAATTCAGAATCACATCTAAGCAATGTTATTATGAATTTACATGTGCATGTGTGTGCTTATATACCTTGTTATGATCTAACTGGTTGTCATTTAGTTGTTCGTATAATTTCATAAATGTAGAATTTTTGTCTTGTTGATTAGCGAGGACTGTATCTGTGACGTCTGAAGGAGAAGATCCTTCTGTGGGGTTGTACCGACTGAAATAGTGCAAAACTGAGGGTGTTGTTAACATGTGTGGTCGAGGAAGGGGAAAGAGTTGTGGATTCTATTGGATTTTGATGTTAGTTGGGGCTCATGAGATGGGAGCTCAATCTCGAAAAAGAGGTTGTGAGTATAGAATTTGAATTTGCAAGTGTATGAGTGTGCTTGATTGCTATTATTGAGGCAACCGATGTATGTGGTAGTAAGTATAAAGGTCCAGTTTACAAAGAATGATTGCGAGTTTTGGTGCTCTATGTGAGGTTGTATAAGTAGTAATTGTTTTGACCTTCAAGATGAGGTTCTATCCGAAGGTATTGGTAATTCAATAAGAGATAGAGTTCTGGATAATTAAACAAGGAAATATATTGTTTAAGTATCTATTTCTAAATCTTGGAAGAGTTCGAAATTGCAGGGTTGATCGCATCAGTCGAATGTTATGCAATAAAAAAATGTGTTTGGATTTAAAAAAATTCGTAGGAAAGATCATTGAAATGATAAAACTGTTTATTATGGATATGAAGGAAAGTTGTGATGAAAATGAAGGGATCAACAAATGATCTAAGGAAATCAAAGTTGTTGAAATCGGATATTTAACAAATCCTTGATCAGCTTGGACACTGTATGGTCTGGGAAAATTAGTATGTCAAGGAATATGTTCGAAGATTTCGTTGCAAGTATTTAGAGACTCGTTCTTTGGTCAATAATTGTGAACCGGTTAGAAATCTTTGTTACATTGCAATACGGATAGAGGAAGTTACCCTCAATTGTAAGACGAGTTTCATGCATCACATCGTTTACGTTTTAAAGGGAGTTTCACGAGTCGCTTTATATTATATACCTAACTATATGTGTGTGAGCACGTTGAGTTTTGTGTTTTGATAAATAACCTGACACATGATGATATGTGGTTTGAATTTTTAAAATACATGAATGTGTTTCAATTGCAAAGAGGCAGCATATTGCATTTGGATAAACATATTTATATCTCATTGGCATAACCTCATAGTGGAAGTATAAAAACCTATTATTTCATCTTTACATTGCTTTTATTGTCAAAACACGCATGATGATTGCATTGGTTGGAATGAGAGTTTATCGATACAGCGGTGTGGTTAAATGTGTGACAACTTTAATTTCCCGAATCGAGAGATAAGTTTAGTACAAGCATTTTATTTATATTTGTCATCGATTTAGATCAATAGATCTGAGTTACGTTATTTGCCATGTGTGAATGGTCTTGGAAATCAATGTTCATGGATTATCTGTCATGTTTGTGTTGTGTCATGCATGCATAGGGTGGTTTCAACATGAGTTATTTTGTTAATTTTTAAAAAGGACAAAGTGAGTTTATATACATATGTGAGTGTGCATGTGTGTGTGTCAACATGCATGATGCTATGAACTCGTCGGGCTGTTGGGTTTAACTTTCCTGTAGAAAGATGATGGGAGCAAGAAAAAAGAAATATTTTGAGAGCCAAAATATGTTGGTTGAGTCGTCTGAGGTTGAATCTTGATTTGGGTTTTCCATTATGTGAATGGTCGGTGCATCATAGTAACACAAGGTTATGAAATACATGTTTTGGAGTTTATAGTTGTTACATCTTGATTAAGCCAGATCAAAGCCTTCCAGAAATTGATAATTTTCCAGTCCAAATGATTCCTGAAGTACCAAAGTTTGGAGTAGTGTATCAGAATGCCAAGTCAAAGAAGTATTTTCTAAGATTAAATGAAACTCAAAAGTATTATGATGGAACTTTGATGCTGATTAGATAGAAATTAAAAAGAAAGTTGGACGATGATGATAAAGAGAAAAAGAAGATGGATAAGAAGGACAAAAGCCCGATTGAAAAAGTGGTGGATACTATTCAAGATAGATTTGATTCCACAATGTTAAGAATATTTGAATCTTACTTTTGATTACAGAAGAGAACAGAAGTACGTACTTGAATCCAAATGGGGAGATTGTTAGGCTTAATATGTTGTATTCAAGTTTAATGAGCTTATATTATAAATATCTTGAGACGTCAACATGTGACTTTCCATGGTATAAATAGTTTACTTTGACTTTATTAGTTTAATCTTTTGATAGATCTTGTACTTCACTGTGTTTTCATTGGTGTAATTGTTTTTCCTGCTTAACTAGATTAATGGCATATTATGATCTTGATCTTTACTTCTAGTTATTGTTATCATACTTTAATTTGGGATTTACAATGACGAATATGAGGATTGAAATAATAGAGGGAACTTTCTTGAGTAATTGTAGTTTCTTAGTGAGGATAATGAAATCTCCCAAGCGGTTAATTTTTAGAATAAACTTGTGAATCCCATGTTCACTTCATCGGATATCCAAATCGACATTGTTAATGTTGTTGCAAGAAAACTCTCTTTAAGTGATATTTGTGATGATTTTCATGGTCCTCATCGATATAACTCTCACACCATTTCTGCCAAAGAACAAATGGGTGTTGCAGTGCCTTATGTGGATAGGAGAGGATATTTAATTGAGAACCTTTTAGATATTGAGTAGGTTCTTAACGGTATATCTGTCTCACTTAATGGGCACTTGATTATATGTTTTCAATACATGGATTAAGTATATTCAAAATGAGTGGGCAAGTTTATGAGGAACCTAGTAACATGCAAGGTGAAATTGCTGGGATCAAGACACTAATTTTAAAACAAAATGAAGGTGTGCATTATCATTCATTGTTTTTGCTCAACAGCTTTAACTTATGCTCGTTTTTGTGGTGAAAAATCATTTCAAAGTTCGTTGATTATTTTTCATAATAAACAATATTGTGAATATTGTTAGAGGTTCATGCAAATGTTGTGATCTTCTTCGAGAACATCAATATGCCAATTTTAGTTATTGAAGAACTTAATCTAAATAAAATGCATTGACTAAATCAAGTTATTTTGTTTTATGATAAGCATACTATTGTTGTTTGCGACATGGATGAAATATTCTTACTTCCTATCCAGTCAAGTCAAAAAGCTCCACAAATGACAAACTAACACTACTATCGACTATCGTATTGGGTTATTTTATTTTGTCATTGATTTATAATATACGGAACTCCATAATCATTTATTAAGACTAGCAAATTGTTCTTTCTTTACATGGCATGTCCAAATCCAGGTTATTTTTCCATCTTTTGGAAGAGCAAACTGATTCATCTGGCTCTTTAGTATTTGAATGATTTCACCAAGATGGGTATGATACTTTGTTAGATATAAATATATTGTATCCGAGATTACAATGTTGAAGCCGAGAAATCAAAGCTTGAAGTCAACAAGAGCATAATTGTAGTTTACTCTTTGTAATAGAGTAGTGGTATAAATACCCATGTAATTGTACTTTGATTACAACACTTAGACAACACACTTGAGAGAATTGTCACTTTCATATCTTGTAGATCTAGAGAGAGAGAATATTCATCAATATATATATGATTTGAAGATCCATTGATGTGATTATTGATATTTGTTATTAGATGCATCGTTATTAGATATTTGGTATCAGAGCAGGAATTATCTGATTTGATGAAGAAGATTTGAAGAAATTTTGTATCTTTGAAGATTTTCAAGAAAAGTCTTGAGTTGGTCGATTTTGGAAGATTTGATCGAATTTAGGCTTGTTAGATTCGTTTTTAATAGAGGATCACTCGATTTTTATCAATTTTGGGTTTTTGGGTTTCAGGAAAAAGTTACTGTTTTTTTTGGAAAGAGGGGACGGAACCCCTTGGAAAATTTTTATTAAAAATAAAACGAACTGACAAATTAAGAAATGGGCATATACCCATTTTTACAAAACACCTTCCCAAGAAATGCTTAGGGAAAGAAATCAATAACGGTCTAAACCAAAAACCAAAATTGCTAGACAAAATGCAATATTTATAAAGATTCAAACAAAATTTAATCTTCATATTGAAGCTTTTGGAGGATTCGGACCGATTCACGAGCTTATCTTCTTTCCTAAAATCGGGCACATTCTCCTTGATAAAAATAAACGTATCCAAGAAATATCTTACTTGAGCCTCAGACCCTTTACTTAAAATCATCTGGAGGATTATGATTTAAAGGAAACCAATCATCAACAACCTCCTTTTAATCCCCCCAAGAAAGACCAATTTTTGAACTTGATGCATCTCCCAAAACGTCATATTTGTTACTAGTTTTAATCTCATTAACTTGTAATCCTTCTTTTGTAATCCTTACACCATCATTCTTCTTCACAATCACGAGTCTATACTTGTTAGGAATAAATATTAATTGTATCAAAATAAGGGAAGAATATGCTTAATGTAAATAAGGCAAGTGTATAATGCCTTAAAGTCTACTTTCCTTATCCCAATAGGATTCCTAGCAATATAAATAAGGGTCTTCGGTTGATCATTAGATACGCATATATTCTAGAGAGAGAGTTGAAATTATTGTGAGCTTACATTGTAATCAAACATTCAAGTGAGATATACGACGTACTTTATTCTCCATATTCTTCGTACATTGTTCTTGTTTTTCTGAGATTATCATACTTGATTGTGAATCTGGGATCCACAATTGGTATCAGAGCCAAACGATCTGAGTTTTGGACTGCTTCTGATCGAAATCGTGAACACAAAGGTAAAAATCTCGACTTTACCTGTTCTACGTACTTATCATATAAGCCTTACTCGACATGCCTTTAATCTTTGTTTTCCTTTGCATTCTTATCGAGTCTTAGGAACTGTCATAGTAATCGATATACTTTCAAAAGCCTAATTTTTTTTTCCGTTTTTCTTTGAGTTTTAATCGAGCCTTAATCCACTAGTATAAATCGATATCTGTTTAACCCTATTTAAAATAAGTTTGTCGATTTCTGTTGTTTCGAATTTAGAGTATGTAGTCTTTATCGATTTTTTTTCTTGTCGCATAACTCTTGTTCCTTTAGCACCCGATAAGTATTCAAGTTTTTCTTTAAACTAAATTTTGTTTTTATTGTTAATCATAAATTACTTTCGTTTATTTTGTGTTACTTTTGTCATTCTTTAACAACAGAATACTCAGGAGCTTTTGACTCCTGCATCTTTATCTAGTTAAAGAGTCCTCAAGTAAACCTCATAAACCTTAGAATTTTGCATTGACCTTAATTGAGAAAATCGGAAACACAAGAACTTAGCGATTCTTTTCCTTAAAAAGACTAGATAACTTTTGTTACACTAGATCTTTTTTTTGTCAAGAATCCTTCGTTTTTGCTATCTGGTCTATCGATTAAAGACATAAACAGAATTAATTTTTTATCGATTCCGCTAAAGCGACATCTTGAGTTTGTTTATTTTCTTTAATTTGTTCTAAGTCAGTATTAGTCATCCGATAAGACATCTCATCGAGTCCATCTTAGTCGACATACATTCTTATCGAATCACTCAGATTCGAAATTTGGGTTTATCGAGTCAGTATCATCCGATATTATTTCTTATCGAGTCAAACTTAGTCGACATAATTTGTCTTCTCAAGTCAACCTTACCCGACATAAGTCTTATCACATCTAGTAAGTCGAGATGAAACCTACGTTTCTTGAAAATTTAAATTTTTTCCAAAACTCACTGATCGAGATCACATCAATCAAGTACAAATGACTACACGCGAAGCTATGGCCATTGGTTGCGACACAAAACCACCAATTTTCTTCCGAGGAGAATACTCACAATGGAAAGATCAGTTCCTTGACTTCGTTTATAGGAATGACTTTGCTGAAGAAATCATGATTTCCATCAATAAAGGTCCGCCTCCTGTTTTATACCAAGAATGTCCAGCCATGCCAAACAATACTCCTCCCATAGCCACAAGACAAGAAATTAAGCCAAAATCCAAGTATACTCCCGAAGAAATAAAAAGAGCCATATGTGATCAACTTGTCCGATGATACCTACTTATGAGTATCCCTAATGATATATACATGAGCATTGATAGCCATTATAGAACGGCTAAAGGAATGTGGGAACAAATACAAAAGATCATGCTTGGGACAAAGATCTGCACTCAAATGAAGATCACTAATTGCATCTCGCAATATGAGGAATTCAAGGCTAAGAAAGTCTTACGGAGACGTTTGAAAGATTTGTCCATTTGCTAAATGAACTTAGCAAAAATGACATTCGTAAGACGAAAATCGAAAGCAATGTGAAACTTTTTGGCAATCTTCAACCTGAATGGCGTCGGTTTGGCAATCAAATCAAACATAGCAAGTTTCTAGCTGAACTCAATCTTCATGAAGTGTATGAAACCTTGAAACTAGACGAAGAAGAAATTCTGGAAGTAATGTCAGCAAATAACAAGATCAAAAATACTCCCGATCCGATCGCTCTTGTGGCTAAAGAAGATCCAATTCCATCACGAAGCATCCGGCAAGATAAATTTCCGGAGTTAGAAAACGAAGAATTTGATGAACCCCAGATAGCCCAATTTCAACAACAATTGGTTCTTCTCACTCAATCCTTCCAACGCAATTTCTCTCGTCGTTCCAACCCCAATCAACAAAGATATGCTTCGGGACCAAAGAACTTTGAGCGAAAAGCAATCTTCGAATAAAAGCCAAGGAAAGAGGAAAACCGCCCACCAAGCAAACCGGAAGATAAGTTTAAAGGAGAAAAGAGTTTGTGCTACAACTATGGCAAAACTGGCCATTATGCATGCGAATGTAGAAAGGTCGCATCTTCTTCAATCGACATCTAATCTTACCGAGTCAGCTTTACCCGACATAAACTGTCAGTCGAGATAAATTTTTATCTTCGTTCATCGAAATGTTAGGTTTTTTCCAAAACTCACTGATCGAGATCAAAAATCAACCAAGTAAAATGTCTACACACGAAGTTATAGCCATTAGTTCCGACACCAAACCACCGATTCCCTTCTGAGGAGAATACTCGCAATGGAAAGATCGGTTCCTCGAATTCGTTGAAAGACATGACTATGCTGAAGAAATCATGCTTTCCATCAATGAAGGTCTGCCACCTGTTTTATACAACGAATGTCCAGCTATGCCAAATAATACTCTTCCCTTACCGGCAAGACAAGAAATTAAGCCAAAATCCAAGTATACTCCTGAAGAACCAAGAAAATCCAAAGGTGATCAACTAGCCCGATAATACTTACTTCTCAGTATCCCTAATGATATCTACATTAGCATTGATAGCCATCGTAGAACGGTAAAGGGGTGTGGGAACAAACTGAGAAGATCATGCTCGGAACAAAGATCGGAACCTAAATGAAGATCACCAATTGCATCTCACAAAAAGGGGAATTCAAGGCTAAGGAAGGAGAAAGTCTTACGGATACTTATGAACGGATTGTCCATTTGTTAAACGAACTTAGCAAAAACGTCATCCGTAAGACGAAAATCGAGAACAATGTGAAATTTGTTAGCAATCTTCAACCTGAATTGGGTCGGTTTGCCAATCAAATCAACCATAGCAAGTTTATCGATGAGCTTGACCTTCATGAAGTATATGTTTTGATCATAACTTCTTTTAAATAATTTGAATATGATTCCTTTTTATCCTTAGTGAAATTCCATTGTATAAACTTCTGTTTATATTCAGCGATAGCACATGCTGATTACCATCAGCGATCGATGAAGATCAAGGAACAACAAGCTTATCTCTGAAGATCTGAAGATCAGCTACCACACCAGAAGACCATTCTGCGAAAGTCAAAGACCCTAGCTGAAGAAAGAGATAATCAGCTAAGTGAACTGAAGCGGTTCAGCGATAGCAGCGATTATCTACTCAACGTGTGAAGTCTTGTGAAGCCTCACCGATACTGAAGTTCATCCTTGAAGATTCAGTATCAGCGATCAAATGAAGCTTCCTTTGCAAGATTAAAGATTGATCTTATCCTCGATGCACAAAAGTCAAACCTAGAACCATGTCAGAAAAGGACGTACGACTTGTCTCTTATGTCCCCATCATATCTGATACGGTACTGTTCATATTCGGCCAAAAGCATGGCTGTCTTATTAGCAAGGACAAGCTTCCTATCTAATCTTGACACGTGGCATATACCTTTTTGTCTTGCATTAAATGCAAACGGGTATAAATAAGATGGAGATATATTCTTCATCTTAATGCATGCTTCTTTCTAACCTATACGCTCTTTATTCTTTCTTTCATCTTCTTGTGCATCAATCTTAGTGTTTCTTAGTTACAATAGAATAGGTGTTAAACTTGTTCTTATTCCGCTTGTAACTGTAAATTTGTTTATTATCTATAAAATCATTTAAAAACTAAAATCTATGTGTGTTTGTATTCAACTCCCCCCCCCACCCCTTCTACAAACTGTTTACTATTGTTCGAACACTTGTAGACCCTTTAGGGACCAACAATATGAAACTCTAAAACAAGATGAAGAAGAGGTTCTCGAAGCCATGGCAACCAACTATAAACTCAAAAAGCCTTCCGATCCAATCGCTCTCGTTGCCAAAGAAGAGGTAAATACGTCTCGAAGCACCCTACAAGATAACCTTCCGGAATTAGATAACGATGAATTTGATGATCCCGAGATAACCCAATTTCAACAACAATTGGCTTTTCTCACTCAAGCCTTCCAAAGCAAATTCTCTCGTCGTCCCAACTCCAATCAACAAAGGTATGCTTCGGGACCGAAGAATTTTGAACGTAAAGCGATTTTCGAACAAAAGCCACAAAAAGATGATAAGCGCCCACAAGCTAAACCTGACGAAAAGTTCAAAGGAGAAATGAGCTTGTGCTACAACTGTGGTAAATCCGGTCATTATGCTCGTGAATGCAAGAAGCCAGTGGCCAAAGATTCTAACTATTTCGCCTATAAACTGACTTATCTGAACAATTAAAAAATTGCCATATAAGAATCAAAGAACTTTCTAAAATTGAGTAATCTCTCAAGGACCAAGTCTTTGCAAATCAAACAATAAGCATCGAGAAACAACAAGCTATCACTGATAGGGAAAAGGCTATCGCTGATCTCAAGTCTGAAAAGGCAACCATCGAAGGATGGTGTAAGGCTTCTGATAAAGTCAATGAGATCATCAATGCTCAAATACCTATGAAAGTAAGAAGTGGGTTAGGCTATAACCCTGAAAAGGAAGAATCAGAGAATGATCGTTCCATGCTCAAATTTGGAATGTTTGTCTCTTCTATCCCTGATCCTTCTTCTTCAACTTCTTCTTCCTCCTCTTCTAAAGAGAAGCTTTCTGTGTTTAATTCTAAGAAAGTGATCAAGAACGAGTTTCTTAATCAAGTTCACAAGAATAAGAAAACTCAAGTTAAGAACAATAAGTCCTCAGAGAAAACTTCTAAAACTGGGAAGAAGGTCCCTGACTTTGCTCAGAGACCAACCCCCAGAATTAAAATCGATCTCACTCCTTCCCCTGAAAATGTTGTTATACCTCCAAGGACCATGGATAAAGGAATTCTTGGACCTATCCCTGAGAAAGTTCCTGCTCCCTCTCTGATTTCCAAACCCTTTAAGTATAGGAAATGCTATCACTGTGGTGAAACTACCCACATTGCAAGCAAATGTCCTAATGCTACTAGAGCTGATAAACTAGGTCATGGAAAGAAAGTAGCTCAAGCTGATAAATCAGCAAGAGTGAAATCTACCAAGGTTGCAAAACCATCAAAGGTGAAGATATCCACTGAAGAGAGTTCTTCAGTTAGTAGCTCCTCCGCCAATCCTATATCTAACCAAGCGGGACCCATAGTAATATGGGTACCTTTAAACAATTAATCTTTTGTTGTATGCAGAGTGCCAAAGGTATCTGGTATCTTGATAGCGGATGCTCAAGGCACATGACTGGCAGAAAATCTCTGCTCTCTGATTACAAAGAAGAAGCTGGTCCATCAGTGACCTTTGGTGGAAATGGCAAAGGATACGCTAAAGGTTATGGAATTCTATCCAACGGAGCCACATCGTTTTCTCGTGTTGCCTACGTTGAGGGACTAAAGCACAATCTCTTGAGTGTTAGTCAGTTATGTGACAAAGACTTCAAAGTTCTATTCTTAAAGAATAGATGTGCTGTCACTGACGGAAATGATAAGCTTGCCCTTACAGGCAAAAGAGTGGAAACTGTATATGTCATAAATATGAATAGTTCTCACTCTGAGAACATGTGCTTTATCTCTAAAGCATCCACTGACATAAACTGGTTATGGCATAAAAGACTCTCTCACTTAAACTTTAAGACAATCAATGAATTGTCTCAAAAAGATCTAGCCAGAGACCTCCCAAATCATACCTTTACAAAGGAATCTCTTTGTTCAGCGTGTGAGAAGGGAAAGTTGACAAAAGCCTCCTTCAGGTCAAAGCAAGTTTCTTCAGTGGCCGCTCCTCTTCAGCTACTCCATATGGATCTATTTGGACGTGTCAATGTCCAATCTATCTCTGGAAAGAAATATACTTTACTGATTGTTGATGAATACTCTAGATACACATGGGTGTTCTTCCTTCGATCCAAAAGTGATACCCCTGAAATGATAATTTCTTTTATCAAAAGAATGGAAGTTTTAAACAATCTAATTGTTCGTTCCATAAGAAGTGATCATGGTATTGAATTCAAAAACAGCACTCTAGTAAACTTCTTTGATGAAAAAGGCATCTCTCACAATTTCTCCTCAGTAAGAACCCCTCAGCAAAATGGTGTTGCTGAAAGAAGAAATCGTACTATCATTGAAGCGGCTCGCTCAATGCTCAGCGAATCGCATCTACCAACTCAGTTCTGGGCCGAAGCAGTCAATACAGCGTGCTTCACTCAAAATTGATCCCTGGTAGTTAAACGATTTAAGAAGGCCCCCTATGAACTATTTCATGGGAGAAGACCTACTCTGAAATATTTCTACATTTTTGGATGTAGATGTTACATTCTGAATAACAGAGATCATTTGGGTAAATTTGATCCAAAAGCTGACGATGGTATATTTCTTGGATACTCCTCTATATCTAAATCCTTCAGAGTATTCAACAAAAGAAGACAACATGTTGAAGAATCCATGCATGTTAACTTTGATGAATCTCGTCCCATTCATGCTTCTCATTCTCATGAGGATGATGAAGAATTGAATGCCTGGATGAAATCTCATTATGGGGAACCTGAAACTTATTTCAGCAATCAACCTCCTGCTGAAGAATGTGATGATGAAATCCCTGTATATTCTTCAAGTGACAATCATCCATCTTCAGGGATGAATGTTACTCCTCTGAATCAGATTCCTGTTGCTGATTCCTCTTTTGGAAATTCCTCAGTGAATAACCGAACTATATCTGAAAATCAATCCCCTGAATTGATTCTAAATGAAGTACCTGTTGCTGAAACAACAAGTCCTATTCCAGAAACTGAAGAACAAGTCGCTGAATCTGCCGTTGATCTCTTTCCTCAACCACCAGCTCAGCGATGGACTGCAAATCATCCAATAAATCAAATTATTGGTGATCCCACTGCAGGTATCAAAACATGTAGAGGTACAGGTAATATCTGTCTTTATGTTAACTTCATTTCTCTCTCTGAACCTAAAAAGATAGATCAAGGTATCTCTGATCCTAGCTGGGTTTCAGCTATGCAAGAAGAACTAACTAAATTTCGTAGAAATAAAGTTTGGAATCTTGTTCCTAGACCCTCTGATAAAACTGTCATAGGAACCAAATGGGTTTTAGAAATAAGCTAGATGAAAACGGGACTATAATTCGCAATAAGGCTAGACTTGTTGCTCAAGGTTATAGACAGGAAGAAAGAATTGACTATGATGAGACCTTTGCACCTGTTGCTCGTTTAGAAGCCATAAGACTCTTTTTAGCTTATGCTGCCCATAAAGACTTCAAAGTTTTTCAGATGGATGTTAAAAGTGCTTTTCTAAATGGAAAACTCAGCGAGGAAGTTTATGTTGAACAACCCCCTAGTTTCTCAGACCCTAACCATCCTGGTTATGTTTTTAAATTTGAAAAAGCTCTTTACGGGTTAAAACAAGCTCCTAGAGCTTGGTATGATACCCTTTCTAAATTTCTTCTTAAAAAAAAATTTGTTCGTGGAAAAATTGACCAAACCCTGTTTTTAAGAAAATATAAAGGTCATACTATACTCGCTCAGATATATGTTGATGACATTATCTTTGGTTCCACCAGACCCAAACTTTGCACTCGTTTCGCTGCAAGAATGCAAAAACAATATAAAATGAGTATGATGGGTGAACTAACATATTTTCTAGGTTTGCAGATTAAGCAATCTGACAAAGGAATTTTTATTTGTCAAAGCAAATATGTTAAAGACATGTTGAATAAATTCGACATGAATCAATGCTCAGCGATGAAGACCCCTATGGCGCCTCCTCTAACGTTGAACAAGGATCCAAATGGGAAACCAGTCAATGTCACTGCCTATCGAGGAATGATTGGATCTCTGCTGTATCTTACAGCGAGTAGGCCAGACATCATGTACGCTACCTGTGTCTGTGCTCGGTTTCAAGCTGAACCGAAGGAATCCCATCTAATCGTGTAAAGCGAATCTTCAGGTATATGAAAGGAACTCCAAATCTTAGTCTCTGGTATCCCAAAGGCTCAGGATTTGATCCTATTGGTTACTCTGACAGTGACTTTGCAGGTTGTAAGATAGATAGAAAGAGCGCCACTGGAGGGTGTCAGCTACTAGGTGGAAAGCTAATAAGTTGGACAAGTAAAAAGCAAAACTCAGTGTCCACCTTCACCGCTGAAGCTGAGTATGTAGCCACTGGTAGTTGTTGTGCTCAAATCCTTTGGATGAGAAATCAACTCAGAGACTACGATCTCAAGCTCTCTAAAATTCGTCTCTATTGTGATAGCACTAGTGCTATTGCAATTGCTAATAACTCTGTACTTCACTCCAAAACCAAGCACATTGAGATCCGATATCACTTTATCAGAGATCATGTGATGAATGGTGAAGTTGAGTTCCATTTTGTACCTACTGAATATCAGCTAGCTGATCTTTTCACCAAGCCTCTTGATGAAACTAGATTCAATCTACTCATCAGCGAACTTGGTATGTTGAACGCTGAATAATTTATTATTCACTGACCAACAAGGGATACAAATAAAGCCTTCAAACTTTCCATTCTCTGAACTCTGATTCAGCGATATCTGGGCCATCTCATCAGGCATTATCTTCTAATCTTTATCACTCTTTGATATCTTTTCTCATCAAAGAATGACTTTCTTAAAATTAAAACTCCTCACTGACAATCCTTTATTATTAGTGATGAAGATTTTTCTAAAATTAATAATGATAAACCTTCCTTATGGATAATTATCATTATAATCTTTTAAAAATAAAGAGAAGGACACGTCAGACCTTTTTCTGACACACGACGGACCGCGACGTTTCCATTCCAACTCCTTTCTTGGAACGTGCGCCAGGTCATCATTTCTTTTTCAAAAAGCTAAAACCGTTGTTAGGACCCAAACAATCAAGATATCAATATATGAAAAGATTATGACAGGAATGATAATAGCCAAATGTAATATGTATTGATTGAATGTACTGTATTACAGAATATATCTTTACAAGGTTTTTGAAAACATTCGTTCTAACAATCTAACTAACTATCTATTTATACATACAATAGAAAGACTAAAGTAACAAAGCATTCATAATAGACAAGTTCAGAATGGGTTCTGAACTCCTTCAGATCTTCTTCAGATGTATCTTCAGAACTTCTTCAGAACCTCTTCAGAACTTCTTCAGATCTTTTTCTCTTTTAAGAACCCAGTGCCTTTTGAAGCTACTATGATATCTCTATCAATCTCCCCCTTAGCTTCAAAAGTTCAGATCATACTTCTAGAAATTCAGAATTTCTCTTACATCCTTCAAAATTAGTCTTCTGTATTCTAGTAAGGATTCAGCAACTCTAACCATTTCTTTTGCAAGTTTCTTGTGCTTCTCCCAATCTTCATTGCTCAGATTCTTTGGTCTTCTATTCTGTCTTTTTACCAAACAATCTCTGATTGCCATGAGAGTTCCATTGCAACATTTGTGGAGTTCTTCAAATCTCACAAATAATAGTTCCTGAAAGCATTTACAAACGAAGCCAGGAGGATGAATTACTAAAGTGCTTTTCTTCAAATTCTGAATATCTGGTAGACTCAGATTTGGTTTGCTTAAGTGTACTTGTTTCTTGTTTAGAACATAAGCAACATGGAAATCAGTCTTTGCAGCCCATATAAATTCTCTGTATAATCCATCTCTAAGCACTGGAAAAGTTTTTCTGAACTTGGTGATCGAGTCATGGAAGGGATAAAGACTTCTGTAAACTCTGATTAGATCTCTGAGATATATATTCTGAAAATCAGCTTCAGAGAAGGTAGAAACTTCACCATTTTGTCTTTCAACAGTAAAGAATGCATACTTGTAATTTTGCCTTGTTTTCAAGTCAGCATTAATTACTTTGATCACTAGGCTCTCCTTTCTGGCTTCATTGATTGGAATTCTTAACTTTCTGATGATATCTGAATACCATTGTTTCCAACCAAAAGATTTATGAATCCAACAATCAATATAGTTAAATTTTTGTTCATATTCCATAAATATTTCTGGATGAAAATATTCAAGGAACATGGTTAAGGCATTTTCTTCAATCCTTTGTTCTTGAAGATGTTCCTATTCAGATACTTGTTTTACAGGAACCAGCTCTTCAGATATAGCTTCAGAAATAATTTCTTTACCTTTCTCTTTTCCTTTTTGACTGAGTTCAGAAGATTCCATATTCAGAGAAAACTTCAAAATTTCCTCCATGTCTTGCTTCTTTGAGTGAATTTGAAAATCATAAGCACCACTTAGTAGATAATCAGCTCCTCTGATTTTGTTTTCTCTTTTATGACCAGCAAGATAACTTCTTTTTACATTCTCTCTTAAGCGAATTCTTTCTTTTATCAGATAAGCAATTTCTTCTTTAATGTCTGATTCTCAAACATAATCATTTGAATATTCAAGAAACCAATTCAGAGTTGAGTTGGAGTATTTTGGAATATCTGAGGCCAGAAAGGTTTTATTTCCATTTACTATATATCTGAATCCAATGTCTGGACAAGTAAACACCCTAGCTATTGCTGAATGTTCAAGATTTACAGGTTCCAACAAATTCACCTTTGATAAACCAAATTCCAGAGCTAGTTGAAAATCATGTTTTATAATGTTTCTTATATAGATTCCCAGAACTCTTCTGACTTCATAAACAAGTTCTGCTTCATTCTTTGCAACACAGAAAGAAAGAACTGTCAATTTGTCCTGCAGTCCTAACTTGTATATGTCATATTGAGTAAACTCTCATAAGGATCCATTTCTCTTTTCAGCTCCAAATCTATATATTAACAAATCATCTACAACAGATTTAGAAAAACATCTGATCTTCTTTATGAGAGTTGAATCATTTAGATTCTGAACTCCATACTTCTGAATAAAATTTCTGACTTGAAGTATTTTATCTTCAGACCATTCATCATTAACAAAGTCTTCCAGAGTTGCAAACTTCATACTTTTTCTGTACATGTAGAAATAAGTTTCTTCAGGAAATTCCAAACTTGTTCCTCCAAAACCAAATATATCTTCTTTTTCATAAACTTGATCTAAAATGGGCTCATCAAGAAGAGGAATATCAATCTTTGGAATCAAAATGCAAGGTCTGACTCTTACTTCAAATCTTCCAGAGTAGATCATTAAAATTTCATCTGCAAGATCAGTTCCTTCCATATGTTCTAGATCAACTTCAAGTTCAACAACTTCATCTGGTTGATCAAGAAAATTTCTGAATATACAAAATTTGTTATCCAAAAGTCTACACTCCAGACTTCTTGGTTTATTAAAAAAAATATGTACCCAACAGAACTGATTCAGAATTTTCCATAATCTTTCGGAAGCACTTCTGAATTCTTCACTCAGAATTTGTGGAGGCTTCCAAATTACTAAGGCTTTTGTTTCTTCTGAGCTTTCTCCCATATTTACATCAATAACATGCTCTTCAAACATGATCACATCAGAAAGATCACTTGGTTTTCCAATAACATCTTCAAAAGCAAGGTATTCCCTTAGCATTTCTTCATTAGAGTCTGGAATTATATCTATGTTATCTGAGCTTATGTTTCCTTCAGAATCAAAAAATATCTTTTCTGTTTCATACCCTTCCTCTACTGTATCTTCAGAAGAGTGAACGATTTCCTCTTGACCTTCATGTTCTGCAAACAAGATATCTTCTATTGCTTCAGAAACTTTATTAGATGTTTCACCAATATTCTGAGCATTTTCAGAAGTTTTCTCCAAGCTTTGTTTCTGAACATTTTCAACATCCTCTGTTTCAGATACTCTCTGTCTTTTCTCCCCCTCTTGATTATCAGGATCCTGATCATGAAGACTTCTTTTAAAAGTATCTGATTGAGATTTGCATTCTAGAGCAGCTAATCTTGTGTTGAACTCTGTCTGAGAACTTTGAATGGATGAAAGTTGATTGAGAATCTGAGAAATATCATTTTTAGTTGCATAAACTTGTGGAGCAGAAGAAGAAGAAGGCTGAGAAGCTTTCAAAGAAGAAACTGAGGAAGCCACTTCAGAAAAAGCTGACAAAAGGGCTTGTTTAAACATATTAAGATCATTGGAAGATTGGAGATGAAAATGATTCAGCCTGTTAACCATATTTTCCCCATATTGATCCAACCTAACCTCCAACACCTTTTTGGTAGAGTTCGTTAATTCCTTGATATCCTTCTGAATCTTTGCAAATTCAGAAGTACATAAATCTTTGAATTCTGTGAATTCAGAAGATGTGGGTAAGTTGCCAAGATCAACAGATGAACTTGTTTTCAGACCTTCAGAAGGTTGGCCTGTATGAGCCACAAAGGCATCATGAACCACAACTGGTTCTGTGAATGGAGCTTTTGTGATGTTCACCCCACCAGGACTTCCAACTAATCCTTGATATCCAAAGATAGGAGTATCTATAGTTGTTGATGCAATGTGACAGACACTTTGCTTAGGAACATCTCAAAGTTGAGTGGACACTCAGACTCAATGTGCTCAAAACTATGAAGGGGGGACATATATCCTTCATTTTCAACAAAAGGAACCTCCAATTGGGGTCCTAATGGATTATAAGTTGCTTGCCCCATTTGTGTTGTTGAAACACCCTTCTGTTGAGAGATGGGTGAGTGGCTGGGGGGGTTAACTAAGGTTGCCATGGGCTTACTGGCTGTTTCAATATTATCCACCAAAGAATGTGGAATAATAGTAGATGTGGGTGCCCGGCTTGTAACAGGTGGTTCACAGGTTTGTTTTTCTTTTACCTGTGTTCTCCCCTCATCAATTTTTTGTCTTACCCTTCTACCCAGTCTCTCAGTTTCATTTTTCCTCTTCACTTGTTGAGGTTGTTCTCCCCCATGAACAGCCTCCCCTCTCTTTCTAGTAAATCTAGACTTTCTTGCATGAGCACCACTCTGGTTTGAATCAGGGGAATGGATTACTGGTTGAGGTAATCCCATAGATTCTAAATGCTCACTCCCAATCCTAGATGATGTACTTACAAGATTAATTAAATAAGAAGGTAGTGGAAGTGCATTTAGAAATTGAAGTTTTGCATTTGGTGGTCTTAAACTGTCCAGAGTGAAGATAGGAACATGTACCACATGAGCTAGAACAGGAATTTTTGAGACAGCCTTCATTGCTCCTTTGATGAGTGTTTGAAAAAATCTCTGAAATGGTATGTAGTTGAATGTGGACTTCTTCAAAATTGCAGATTTGAGTTCATCAAAAAATGAGACTAGCATAATCATAGTGTTTGTTGAAGGCAACTCCATGAAAGATAATCCTTCCATTTGCTGAAGCTTGATCTAAACTTGAGCTCTTCCCAGATAAGCAGGTATTCAGAATGGAAAATAAGCAATACCAAATTGGAGGTAAACATTTTCTTCTAAAAGAGCTCAAAGCACTAAGGTTTTCAGAGTAACCCAAGCTCATAAAATCTGAGATCATTTCTGATGAAGATGGAATTGAATCATAACAGGTTTTCCCAAGAACCTCATCTGGTTTTGGCAAATAGTGAAGGCTCCTAATATCATCTACAGATATGCATACTTTGTAGGCATGAACATAGAAGACAATTTCATCATCAGTTTCATCTACCTCAGCATAATACCAGAATTGTTGAAGATAAGAAGCAGGAGCAGAGAATTTCCTTGAAAGTAGAGTGCGTAGGGGATGTTCTTCAAAATTTTAATCAACATTACTTGATCATCAATGAAGTCTTTGGATTTGAAGTTCAGTGCACAATTATTTCTTTTGATGTCAAGTAATTTCTCAGCAGGTACATAGAGTTTGGACAGGTCACCACTTTCAACAGGAGTCTGGGATTCACTTTCAGCAACATTTGATTCAGAAACAACATCAATGGGTGTATTTTTTGTTTCCCCAATTTTAGCAGTTGTCGGGTTAGGGTTAGGGTTAATGATAGGGTTTGAAATTCCGGCTTGATGAGTTGCAGTTGTGGCTGTGTCTTGAAGCATTTGATCATCATTTAGTGGGATTTCCAGTGATCCAACCATCAATTTTTGAGGCATAATCTTGAACGAACCATCACTTGATGATCCATTGTTATCATTGAAACTCGAGGAAGTAGAAATCATGGCATTTGAAGTAGACATGATGTTGGAAAAACACGGATTGGTAATAGAAAGAGGATCAATAAACACAGAAATATTTCTCAGAGAAAAGTTGCTAAAAAATGAAGATGATGAGGAATCCATTGATTTATACGACTGGATAAGCGCTGAAGGACACGTGGCCAAAAAGTAAATGTGATTAGAGTAGAAATCATCATTTATTAGGAGAAATGAACCGTTTAGTGGTCGTGTTTAAGAGAGAACCAATGAAATTAAAAAACGTGGCACACTCTTAAGTGAAAAATCAACGGGAAGTTTAGTTCTGAGAACAAGTTCAAAAAAAACTTCAGAATTTGTTCAGAACTTCTGAGAAAAAGTTCAGAAGTCTGAAAGAAAGAATTCAGAAGAACCGCAGAATTTTTAAGTGGAGTTCAGAACTAAACTTGGATCATCTTAGAAGACCAAAAAGCATTTAAAAATTATAAACTTCTGAAAAATATAAAACATTTTGAGAATTCAGAAGTAGATTTGAACAAATAGAAAACTGATTTTATCTAAGGAAGCTTGTTCATACTTCTTAGATATAAAGTGCAAGACTTTATTTCACCAATGCAGAGTTGTTATGTAGGAAAGAGTAGTGGAGAAATTTGAAGTTAAAACCACTCCCCCTTGAATAACTAGTCATTATGATTCTCCCCTTCAATCATTGCAACTTTATCAAAGAATCAATCAAATATTAGTGAAATGAGAGAAAAAAAATATGAGAAGTATTAAAATACAACCAACCTAGATACAAAAGAGATATACTTCTGAGTTTGAAAAGAAGCAAAGATCTGAATGTTGAACTTCAGAATATGCAAAGTAATTCTGAAGAGCAAAGTATTCATAATTTGATATAAAAACCTCAGAATGTAACTTCTAGAGTATAGGTGATGTATAACACTTACATAGACATGTTCATCATGCCCAATTTACTTACCAAGAAGTTAAATCGTTTTTCATCAAGTGCTTTGGTAAATAAATCAGCTAACTGATAATCTGTCTGAACAAAAAACATTTCAATATTACCTTTTTTCACATGATCTTTGATAAAATGATATCTTACATCAATGTGCTTGGTTTTTGAATGCTGAACAGGATTGGCAGTGATGGCTATGGCACTCTTTGAATCACAATACAAAGAAATCTTTTTGAAAGTGTAACCATAGTCTTTTAGTTGAATTTGCATCCATATCACTTGTGAGCAACATATTGCAGCTGCTACATACTCAGCTTCTGCTGTAGAAGTAGAAACACAATTTTGTTTCTTTGAAGACCAGCTAACCAGTCTATCACCCAGAAACTGACATGATCCAGAAGTGCTTTTCTTGTCTAATTTGCAACCACCATGATCTGCATCTGTAAATGCTGTTAGTTCAAAACTAGAATCCTTAGAATACCAAAGTCCTAATGAAGGAGAACCTTTTAGGTATCTAAGTATTCTTTTTGCAGCTTGAAGGTGTGATTCCTTAGGATTAGCTTGATATCTGAAACAAATACATGTAGCAAACATTATATCTGGTCTACTAGCAGTTAAGTAAAGCAAAGATCCAATTATGCCTCTGTACTTTTTCTGATCAACAGATTTTCCATTTAGATCAGGTTCTAACTTAGTGGCAGTGGCCATTGGAGTTTGAATACTTGAACAATCAGTCATGTCAAACTTCTTAAGTAAGTCGGAGACATACTTAGATTGATTAATGAATATGCCAGTGGGAAGTTGTTTAACTTGAAGACCAAGGAAAAATGTCAATTCTCCCATCATACTCATTTCAAATTCTGTTTGCATGATTTTCTCAAAATTTCTACAAAATTTTGGATTAGTAGAAGCAAATATAATATCATCTACATAAATTTGTATCAAAATCATATCATCACCCTCCTTTTTCAGAAATAAAGTTGTATCAACAGTACCTCTTTTGAATTTAGAATTCAGAAGAAAAGTTGTAAGAGTATCATACCATGCTCTTGGTGCTTGTTTAAGTCCATATAAGGCTTTGTCTAATATGTAAACATGATCTGGGAATTCTTTGCTTACAAAGCCTTCTGGTTGTTCAACATACACTTCTTCATGTAAAATACCGTTCAGAAATGCACATTTCACATCCATTTGAAATACCTTCATGTTTTTATGAGCAGCATAGGCAAGAAAAATTCTAATGGCCTCTAATCTGGCAACAGGAGCAAAGGTTTCATCATAATCAATTCCTTCTTGTTGACAATACCCCTTAGCTACAAGTCTTGCCTTGTTTCTCACAACAATTCCATTTTCATCCTTTTTATTTCTGAACACCCATTTTGTGCCAATGACAGATTTACCTTTTCGCTTTGGTATCAATCTTCAGACTTTGTTTCTTTCAAATTGATTTAACTCATCCTGCATGGCTAAAATCCAGTCTGGATCTTGAAGTGCTTCATATGGCTTTTTGGGTTCCATGCTACTTAAGAAATTTACATACAGACATTCATTTGATGTTGGAGATCTTGTTTGAACACCTTTTGATGCATCTTCAATTATTTGATGAACTGGATGACTAGATGTCCATTTGTTCACATTTGGCAATGGTTGAACAGATGAAACATTATTCAGAGAATCATAATCATCAATAACTGCTTGAGTTTCAGTATCATGATTGATAGCTGAATGTAAATCTGAAGACTCCCCCTCAAATAGAAAAATCTGAATTGGTTTAGAACTGTGAGGTTCATGGTCAGAAATATTTTGAACCGGTTAAGAAACAACTTGAATTGGTTCAGAAGTTGCATTTTCAGAAGTTGGAAGTTCTGAATTTGAGGTAGAGATTTGTGGTGCTGATGTATTTGAAATTTGTATTTCTGAAATGTCTTGATCGTTTGTGTTTCTGAGAAGAGAAGGATTTTGATAATCTGCAGAAACATTTACAGAAATATCAAATAAGTCTTGAGATAAATTGTCTAAATTGGATTTAAGTAAAGTATGAGATGTAGAAGTAGAGTTTGTCTGATTATGTTCTGAGTCCAAACTTTCAGAAGTTGGTTTATGTGCGAGTTCTGAACTGTTTTGTTCAGAAGTCATTGTTGGCTCATGAAATCTGACATTTGTAGTCTCAATGATTCTTTGAGTTCCTTTAATGAGTACTCTATAGGCTTTGGATATTTGAGAATAGCCAACAAAGATACCAGCTACACCTTTTGGTGCAAATTTGTCAAGATGTGGAGTATCATTCTTTAGAAAACACCTGCAACCAAAGATTTTAAAATAATCAATAGAGGGTTTTCTTTGTTTTAATAATTCATAAGGAGTTCTAAGAAATTTTCTGTTTAGAATGGTTGTGTTCTGAGTAAAACATGCAGTAGAAATTGCTTCTGCCCAAAGAGAGAGAGGAAGTTCTGAATATGCAAGCATGGTTCTTGCAGCCTCTACCAAAGTTCTATTCTTTCTTTCAACTACCCCATTTTGTTGAGGAGTTCCTGCAGCGGAAAAATTATGTGAAATACCAACAGATTCCAAAAATTTTTGAAGTGTAGAATTAGTAAATTCTGTTCCATTGTCACTTCTGATCTTTTGAATTGGGAGTTGAAGAAGAACTTGAATTTTATTCAGAAAGGGTATCAGGCTTTCAGAAGTATCAGATTTGAGTCTCAGAAATTCAATCCATGTATATCGTGTATATTCATCTACTATAACAAGAATGTATTTCTTTCCCCCCATGCTTTGAGTTTTCATTGGACCACACAAATCCATATGTAGCATTTCAAGTGGAGCTTTGCATGAAGATAGCATTTTCAGAGGATGAGAACTTTTTTGATCTTCCCTAGTTCACATGCAGAACAAAGAGAGTTCTTTTCAAATCTGATCTTTGGTAGTCCTCTTACAGATTGATGTTTGCCTAGTTCAGAAATGGCTTTGAAGTTCAGAAGTGACATTCTTCTGTGCCAAAGCCAACTATCATTTTTCATTGATGTAGACATATAACATACACCTTGTAGTTGACCAGTTGCAGTGAATGTTGCTGTGTAGATATCTCCATCTCTATAAGCAGTTAATTCATTTTTGTTTGTTGTACTCGTAACATGACAATAATCTATGTCAAAATTAACCTTCCAGTATTTGTCACAGAATTGACTAATACTGAAAAGATTATGTCTTAGTCCCTCAACATAGAAAACTTTCATTACTTTCACATCTCCTTTAATGAAAGTGCCATATCCTCTTACATATCCCTTTGCATTGTTTCCAAAACTAACTATTCCTCCATATATTTCATGATAATCAGTTAGTAGTTCTTTGAAAGGTGTCATGTGTCTTGAACATCCAGAATCTAAGACCCACACATGACATATCTGCAAAAGAGATTATTGAGTTTTAGGTACCCATTTCAGAATGAGTCCTTTGTGATTAGTAATAAAATTTGAAGTTCTGAACTTTTTCTTCAGATGTTTCAACTCAGAAGTTTGTTCAGAACTTTGAGATTTATCTTTCTTAGTTTTATCTTTATTTCTATTTCTTTGTTTAATTGAATTTGTCAATATAGCTGAATATTTCTGAATAGATTTCATCAAATTTCTCTTGTTTGTTTTGGAGTTAAAAAGAAAATTATGATGACCACAATTAATACAGTAAATATGATTCTTTAATGTATTTACAACAGTATTAGACATATAAGAATCAATAACATTTGATTTTTCAACAAAAATTATTTTTATTCACTTTCTTTATTTTAGGTACATCATTCTTCTGTAAAATTAAAAACTCTCTAATTTGTCTATCTTTGACAGTCTTTCATCTTTCTTTCTCCATACTAAAGTGGATAGCTCTGTAAAAGATAAGAAATGAGGATTAGTATAAGAAATTCTTTTGTTCACTTTAGGTTTATCTTCAGATTTTGTGTTAATTTTCTGTCACACCCCGCTAAAGCGGAAACACGAGGCGTGATAGCGCAAGATTTCATAACAATAGAATAAAAACAACACCAATCATCCATTCAAATACATAACAGTCTAAGTTTAAAATTTTACATCGCATCAACTAAAAGTTCTAACAAAATAAAGTAAACCAAGTGTTTCAACTAAACAGTTTCAAATAAACAAGATGATTGATGTCGATGCGCCCACATAATGGAAAGATTCGGTTAATCTTTTCTTACCCCTGAAAAGCGTGATAAAAACAAGGTCAACTACAAAGAGTTGGTGAGTTCATAGGTTTTCAATATTTCAAACATCCATTTGTGTAAGTGAATATGAGCAAAATAAATCTTTGGCACTTATTAATATCTTAAAACGTCAAGGCATTACGTACTCTAATTTTTAGTATATAAAGAGCCACCACTAAACCTTTCGACCACAAAATAAAATTTATTGTTAATTCTACCTTAGCGGTGGGACTAATATCCCACATATGTAGAACCTTCGTTTCTCCCTTTTTTTAAGTACAGTGCACCCCTACTTGTAGTTTTTAGGTGGGATTGTCCGTCCAAATAGCGCTATCCACAAATACCCTCGGCTCCTCACTTGAGTTAATAGTAGTGTACAAACTTTTATGTTACATTTTACTCAATATAACTATTAGTGTACATGCCTTAGTGCCCACAACATCAAATTTAACAAAATTTCATAATCATAATGAAAATAGCTCATATAACATATTCAATCATGCTTTTCACCCCAAATCGTAGAAAATACTTTGAAAGAGGGGCTGTGAATACTCACCTTATAGTAAAGCTCCGCGACACAAATAAACACAATCTGATCCCCACACGACGACCTAACGCTTCCCTATCAAAGAGTAATACTCAAAACCGTCACTTATAGGTCTAATACTAATTATAGACGTGAATAAATCTTAAGCCCATATGTGTCTATATATGTCCAATTATACAAAATGCCCATATGCTCGTTAATTTTGGACATGTACAAGTGGTTCAAATAATTCATGCAAAACATTATGTCACCACCGGTAAAACAGATTACACCATGTTAGTAAATCACTCACTTGAGGAGTTATACTCAGTGTTTTCTAGAATTTCCAGTTTGATTGGAATCATAACTCATAAAAGAAACTTTTGAGATAAGAATCACTGATTTTGAAGAAGTTATGAAAGAGATATGACACTACAAAGTTGCATGCACAATTCTGTCATTAGCTGACGGATTGCACACTTAAATTTAATAAATTGGTTAGTGCCTCAAAACTTCATATTTTTGTATGAAAATGGATTCATATGAATCTTAACTCATAAACTAAAGTTTTAGAAGAAGAATCATGCATTAAAGACAAATAACATGTTAATACTAACACACAAAGTAGAGTTTAGCTGTTGGTGGTTTCACAGATTGCACACCTAAAGTATTTTAGGTGTTTGGAGGGTCAAAACTCCATATTTTTAAGTGATTCCATTTGCAAACTGAATATAACTCATAAAACTAACTCTCAAAAGAAAAATCATTCTTTTTCATTGAGTTTTGAAAGAAATATGGTCATTTGAACATGCATGCACAAATATGTCATTGGTTGACAGTTTGCACACTCATTTTGTTTCAATTAGTTGGAACCTCAAATCACCATATTTTTTAATGCAATCAGTGGCATTTGAAAGGTAACACATAAATTAACTTCCAGAAGAAGAATCAAGTGATTTGGAAGAATATTCAAAGAGTTATGGTCGTTCAAAGTAGGGTTTACCTACTGTTGAACTTCCAGATGCACATGCATCTTGTTATGAGCATTTGGGGGGTCAAACCTCAATGTTTTTGAGTGAAACCACTTGGATTAGAACCCCAACTCACTAAATAAACTTGTAGAAAGAAGATTCATGATATTTGAACATAAAAAGTGTAAGAAATTGACGATTTACACACATGCATGAATCTGCCAGAACCAAAATCACCATTTTTGTTCAAGAACACCTAAAATCATGATTTTTCCTCTATTTTCTTGAGTTTTATTTGTGTAGATCATAGATTATCACCATTTTATAAACATTTTACATGTTTTGGTGTAAAATCTCTCCACAAAATCAGAATTTTTGGATATTAGAAGAAAGTAACTTAGAAATGCAAGAAAAGTGGGTTTTTCACCCAAAATTTGCAAGAAAATGAAGAACATGAAGTTTTGTACTTACTTGGATGATTGTGTGTTGAATATCTTCAATGTTCTTGCACTAAGATGAGTTTTTGATGAAAGAAATGGCTGGAGTTTTTGGAGAGAAAGAGAGGAAGAAGAGAGAAGTGTTTATGGCTCTTTAGTTCTAGAGAGAGAGAGAGAGATTTGAATTTTGAATGATGCAAATGAGGGGAAATACAAAAAAATAAGTTTTATATGTGGATTAGAGGGGGGGGGGCATGGTGATGGGCCCCACCCAAAACCCATAAATTTTCCTTTAAAACTCTATTTTAAGCCCAAAAATGTGAGATTTGAAGTCCAATTTCTCAATTTTGGCCTTTTTCTCAACTTTGTTAGCCCATTTTGGTTAGTTTCTAATAAAAATACTAAAACTATATATTTTATATAAATTGGGTATAAATTAGAGCATTTGGCACTGTATTGGACATTTCAGACAGTTACGGGTCGGAACCGGACATTTTAAGCGACTACCGGAAATGCTAAGGGTTTTTCGGCCATTCTAAACCAACTAACTCCTATTCTTATAATTAAACTATATAAACACTAATAAACTTAATAGAAGCTAACCTGAAAGTTCGAATTTTGACAGTTGTCACATTTTCTGAACTTCAGAGAGAGAATTTGAGGATTGTCCTTGTTCAAAAATTTTAACTCTGGTGTTAAAGTCAGAAGATGTTACTGAACATGGTGTTGAATTTAATGATATGTTTGTATTAGTAGGAGAAAAATCTGAATTCTGATATTCTGGTTTTAAAAACACATGATCAAACAATTCTGAAGGTATCTTTGAAACTTCAGATTTTAATTTTTCTCCTTCAGTCATACATGATTGAGATTTATAAACCAAATAGCCATTTTTGTCAATGACTTGCATCATTTGATCATCATCATCTTCTGAATCAGAAACATTTATTAGATCTAAAAATTTATTATGAGTCATACTTGTTGCAAAAATATTTGAATTTTTTGTTGTTGTAGACTCATTATCAGAATTATCAAAAAATATATTGGGATTCTCATCAATATCTTCTAAAGATTCAATATCTGAGAATTCATCATATTTTTCTTCATGTTCTGATTTATTATCAGAAGTATCTTTTGAAATGTTTTCACAATTGGATTCAGAAGTTATTATAGAACTAACTTCAGAAACAATTTCAGACTTAACAATTACTTCTGATTTTTCTTCAGAAATAATATTTGATTCAGAAGATTTACAAATATTTGAAATTATATTCATTTTTTCTGTTTCAAAGATAATTTCTGGTTCACCAGTTTTAAGAGGTGTTTATTCTGAAAACAAAGTCTCTGATTTTATAAAAGGAATTTTTTCAGGCAAAGAATAGTTTACAGGTTTGGAAATGATGCCAGTATTTGATTCATTGAAAATTTTCATTTTAGAATAATCATACAAGATTGCAGGTGCCTTTTTTAAAATTTGACTGTCATTATATCCTAAGCCTGCTTTTATATTGTAAAATTTTGAGTTCTGAGCCTGACTAGTTAAAATATTCAGAGTTTGTTCAGTTTGTCCTCTTTTAAAATTTAAATCTTCCAATTCCTTAATCTTTTTATAAAGATCAAGTCTCTCTTGATTCAGAAAATTCATTTTAACATTTAGAATTTCCTTTTCAGATTTTTCATTTATAACTTCTTTTTGTAAACTATCCATTTTTTCTTTTAAAACAAGTTTTTCTTCAGAAACCTTTTTAAGAATCTGTTCAGCTGCTTGACAATTTTCATTATATATTTGACTTTCAGCTCTGAATTGATTGACCAAAATTCTTTCAACTTTAATTCTGTTTCTGAGTGTTTCAAATTCAGAAAACATATTTTGAAATTGATTTGTCATTTCTGAATCTTTAGTATTAATTTCAGAATTATGTTCAGAATTTTGTTCAGAAGATGAAGAAAATACCTCAGTGTCTTGTTTGTCCTTTTACGGATCCATTTGACACATGTAGCAATTTGTTGCCTAGTGAGCAACTTCTTCATCATCATCTCCATCACTCCAGTTTAACCAGTCTTCTTCATACTTGGTCACTAGAGCAGGATTAAGCTCCTTTTTCTTTGCTAATAGATGCTTCTTCTCATAATAACCTGAATTCTTGACTTTTGACATCTTGCATTGTCTTGCATAATGTCCAGGCTTTCCACAGTTGAAACATCTTGCTGGTTCAGATGTTTCAGATTGACCAGCCTCTTGACCTTTCTTAGGTCCAACTTCAGATCTAGGTTTATTCTGATATTTTTGATTGTATCTTTGTTTGAATTGCCTTGTCATGAAAGCAATATTATCAGAAATCCTTTTAAGCTCTTCATCTGATTCATCCCCATCACACACTGTTATCTCTGGGATCTCACAAACTTTCTTGGTAGCAATGGTCAAAGAATTATTGTAGTTCTTGCTCAGAAGGGCAACTGTTTCTTGTGTCTTCTTTTGTTCATATTGTCTAACTTTGATCTTGTCCTCTTGTTGGAAGAAGATGCCATAGACATCATGAATTGTCTTTCTAGACAAGTTCCTAGTTACCATATTATCTGAAAAACTTGACCATTCATTTCCCAGATTTTTCAGAAATTTGTTGTTTATCTTAGAATTTGATTTCTGAACACCATTTGTTCTTAGATCATTCAAAATGTTATTGAATCTATGATATGTATCATTGATAGATACATTTTCTTTGTATCTGAAATTTTCATATGTTCCTACACAGATATTTAATCTCTGTGCTTGAGCCTTTGTACTTCCTTGCATCTGAGCTTCTACATCATCCCACATGGCTTTTGCTGAAGTTAAACTATCAACCCTATTGAATATCTCATTGGGAATTGCCATGGTGAGTAAAGTTAATGCTCTTCTATCAACTTTCATTTGAGCCTTTTCAGCTGGATTATACATTCCAGGACTCTTCTTGATTCTTGATGCAGATATTTCAGGGGTGGATTCAGTTCTGGGAACTGCTGGAATCTCAACAAATACCTCTAGTGGGCCATTTGTGATAAATTGCATTAAGGCTTCATCTATGTTATCCAAGAATTGAATCATTCTAATTCTCCATTGATGATATTCTCCCAAGAAGAGAGTTGGTGGTTTCGTTTCAGATCCAATTGAGACTATTTCTTTAGACATCTTTGATTGTTAGAAGATCGAGAATTCACCTGAGTAGAATTTGAATTTTGTAGATCAAGAACACTAAGAACTGTCAGATCTTACAAGTTCTTTCCAAATCTTCAAAAACAGATGAATTGGCTCTGATACCAATTGTTAGGACCCAAACAATCAAGATATCAATATATGAAAAGATTATGACAGGAATGATAATAGCCAAATGTAAAATGTATTAATTGAATGTACTGTATTACATAATATATCTTTACAAGGTTTTTGAAAACATTCGTTCTAACAATCTAACTAACTATCTATTTATACATACAATAGAAAGACTAAAGTAACAAAGCATTCATAACAGACAAGTTCAGAATGGGTTCTGAACTCCTTCAAATCTTCTTCAGATGTATCTTCAGAACTTCTTCAGAACCTCTTCAGAACTTCTTCAGATCTTTTTCTCTTTTAAGAACCCAGTGCCTTTTGAAGCTATTATGATATCTCTATCAACCGTCGTTTAGCACTCCTTTCTATCTCTCTCCTCTTGCTATTTAAGCACATCTTTTGCCGTACTTGATTCCTTCCGCTTTCATAACTCTCCTAAAGGCAAAAGAAACCTTCAAATCTTCAAGTTTTCTCAAGAACACCAAGAATACGCATTTGTGTGTTTTTCCTTCTCGAAATCCAATAAGGTTTGATCTAAACCTTTACTTATGACTGGAAACATCTTGTTTCACTTCTTCTTCTCCTTAAATTTCTAAAAATGATATAAAAACATTTCTTAGAAACAAAAATAAAAATAATCTGGATTAAACTTAAAAAGTTTTCCCTTATAAAAATCCTGTTCTAAGTTCTTTCCTTAGAACAGAAGACTTTATTCTTATAATTTTATCCATTTTTTTTATTTATCTTCGCATTTTTTAAATAATCTTTCATTATATTGTTTTTATAACAAGCATTTTGATTTTGTTCATCAAAATACTTGTTTCTTTGAATCTTACATTTGGTATTCTTTATACCAAACTCTGGTTTATACATTTATGTATAAAACCATGATTTACCTCTTTGGTGTTCCCATCTTTCCTACACCAATGGCCTCTGCAAGTAAGATCGCTGCGACCTCTTCTGCTGAAGACACCACCTTGGTCGCTGCACCAACCTGCTATTTTCCCTTGGAAAGAGCCGTCTTCAAGTCCTGCAACTACATTGCACTGGTGGACATCCCTGAAGACCGCCCTCACTTCGCTGAAGGAGCTACCTTCATCAAGGCGTGCCCACAAATGTACGCTTTCGTCCACAATGGTACACTGCTCACTGTATGGTACACTGCTCACTGTACCACGCTGACGACTGATAAGGGAACCGAGCTCCCAGCTATCGGATTCAAAATTCCAGATCTTGGGTTCTTTTCTTTCACAGCTGGGTTTGCCAGGAAGGCTCTTCGTCTCCCTGTACGTGCAAAGAATCAACGATGGGGTGCTGAACCCACCAAGATGCAAATCGATGCATTCTTGGATTCTATTGGATATGCTTGGGAGAATCCCTCTCTGAAGACGGTGGGTTCCAAGGTAGAGAAGAAAAGGCTACCTGCTCGCTGGCAATATATCTTCACCCAGGTGACCCAATGCCTTGGGTCGAAGATCGGCTAGCATGACCAAGCGAGCAATCATTTTCAAGATCTTGCATATTCTCTCTGCACTGGCCACAACCTCAACTACGCTGACTACATCTTCAGCGACATGTTCAGTCGCATCAGCGCCGTCACCAGACATCCCGTCATCCCTTATCCTCGCTTCTTCGCGACCATTATGGAAGTTGCCTTCGGGGGAAGAATACCCGAAGGTCGGCGATCAATCCTTCTCTGTAGTAGGGAAGAAGTCCCTGGACATTGAGGAACGTCCAGGTGATGCTCCTTTCACTCCTTACGTGCTACAAGTGATTGGAGCCCCTCTTCCAGTGTCCACCTCGATATCCAACCCAACAGCGAGCAACCCAGACACTGCTGCCGCTGTTAAGAGGAAGCAACCATCCGATGGTTATAAAAAGACCATCGCAACCAAACTTAAGAAGCCAAAGAAGATGGTCTCTCAAAAGACCACTCTCTCTTATTTTGGTGTATTACCAACACCACCTAAAACCTCAGCCACTTCAACGGTCTTTTCAACCGTTGTTGCTTCATCAGCACAACCTACATCATCAGCGACTCCGGTCACTGAGGGTGTTTTAGCCGGCTCTGCTGAAGCTGGATCAGGTACTACTCTCACTGCCTTCTTATCTACTTCTATCTCCTCTTCTTTGGTCCTCACCTCAGCAAGTGACTCAGCGATAGTTGTCCCTATCCCTGATAATGCTGAAATGCACGCAGTCCAAACCTCAATATTTTTTAGGCAATCTGAGTTTTGGAAGGCCAAATTACAAGGACCTCAGAGTATCTCCCTCAGATACTCTAAGACACTGGTCAGTAATCCTAAAGACACTGCCTCTGCAAATGTAGTCCCTAAGAGTAATCCTCATGATACTCTCAGGGAGACAAATACATTTTTTCATCCATCTTCTAATCCGGATGTGTTTTTGGCATCTTTATCTATGTCATCATCAGGTGTCGCTTCTCTTTCCACTTCAGCAACGACAACCCCACCACCAGCGCTCCTCCCCTCAGCAAGGAAAAGGGGAAGTCTCCTCAGGGCCCTCCCAGCGCTGCCCGTCTCAGAGACGTGAAGCAAGAGATGGCCACTCCCAAGCTTCCCACTCCAGTCACTAAGCTACCTCCAATTGTCCTTCCCAAACCTACATTCCCTGCAGTTGACTATTTGGTCAGGGAATGTGCCCTCACAAGGGCTAGGGTGGACAATCTTCAGACGTCCGCTGAACTGATCTTCAAACGAATCGTTGGAACTCCATCGATCAAGACTAACGTCAACAATCTCATCTCTGACCTTTTCTCCCTGAAAGAAGACAACAGGGCCTTTCATCAGACCCTGACAAGCCTGGAGCAGAAGGTTGCTGCTCAAGCAAATGTTCTTGAGTCTATTCAAAAGACTCAATCTGATATGATGCAGATGCTCACCAAGCTCTCTGAGGCCAGTTCCTCTTCTTTCAACGCTGCTGATCGGACCACGCTTCAAGATAATGATGCGAAGCGCAAGGACGTTCAGACGAATGTTCGCACTCTGATGGTGCATTGTCTACCTCCTGATAACATTGAGGGGGAGAGATGTGCCAAAGAGTTCGCTGATGAACTCATCTCGGAGCATAACTAGAGGTTCCCTGGAGAGAAAATTTCTCCATACATCCAGCGAGCTAAAGCTGAAGAACATGATGATGAAGATGAAGATGAAGAAGAAGAAGAAGAAGAAGAAGAAGAAGAAGAAGAACCTATCCCTCACTATGGAGGCATGGATGATGATGAAGACGACGATGACATTGGAAGTGCCTAAGAGCACTTCAGATCGTCAAGGCCTGGAGTCGCTCATCAAGAGCCCTTGGGGGACGGACCACATCCCTCTCAGGGATAATCTGGTCCCTCAGGCAAAGGAAAAGAAGTGGTAGATCTGGATGCCACTATCCCAATATCTGAGGGGGAGACCACTCATGAGGTATCTCTTCCTCTTATCCCTTACATAACTCCTCTCTCTCAAACCCCCACACCTCCTTCACCTACAAACACTCTCTCTCACAATACTATTTCCTCCTCTCCTTCCCTCAGTGATCCCGGTCCCCCAAAGGACTCAACTTCATGGAAGGAACCTTCCTCTGAAGAGCAGTTTATGTATATAATAGAAACTGACTCTGAAGAAGAAGAGGGCCTTATTCCCAAGCGTCGCGTTGAAAAGCCAATCATAAGCGAGCCTGAAGAAGAAGAAAGGCGAATAAAATTCCTTAGGGAATTCGAGGCTAGAAGAATAAGGGTGCCTGAAGCTGAAACCATTGAAGCCGTACCAATAAGAATAGTAGATGAATTCTACTTTCTCTCCAGAGAAGAGAGAGAATAAGCATTGGAAGCACAAAGAATCAGGGATGAGGAAATAAAGCAATTTGAGAATGATCTTGCTTTAGTAAGGAAATTAATCAGAGAAGACTCTGCAAGAGATAAGGCGGCCAAAGATCAACTGAAAAAGAGTTAAAGGGTCGCTGAAGCGCTTGTACAGAGAGAACTTGCACAAGAAAATTTGAATGTAGATCTGATTCTTGCTCAATAGAAGATTCTAAGTGCACTATCCGCTGAAGCCACTATGCAGAAAGATAAAAAGCTTGATTGGTGCACCGACATACTGGAATTTCGAAGATCTGAAGCAAAAATCATTCATGCAACTATCCAAGGGCGACACTCCAACAGAGGTGGTCCAAAGGTATATGTAAGAATGACAAGGACAAACAGAACAGAGAGAGAAGAAGCCAAGTTCTTAAGGATTTATGGATACACTGAATGGTTAGAAATCAGAGATGCCATTCAGGGTTCCAAATCCAAATTCAAGGATGTGGTGGACAGTGTGATGGATCAGTTGCTGCAAAGAATGTCACAACATGTGCAAATTCCCCCTCTCCCTGAATCTTCTAAGAAGAAAAGATCAACTGTTGAAGGTAGTTCAAGTTCTAAGAATGAGCATGAAACTAAATTTGATTATCAAAGCATTCTTGGTCATCTTGAGCTCCCTGATAAATCAATGCTTCGTACCTCTCTCCCTCAAGACCGAAGATAGGAAGAAGATGAAATCATCTCACTGCCAGAACCTGGTATGGTATTCTTGGATAATGAAGGGTTCTTAGGACTCTTCAGAAACCAAGAGATTCGCAAGGCTCCATCCTCTCTCATAAAGATCATGCTTTGGCGCCGCTGGTCAGATACCCCTCTATGAATCGACAGAAGACGCTTTATGAGAATGAGTTACAAAGACGAAACGAGAATATCTCTAACTAGTTATAGATTTCTATTTCCTTTGTAACATTCCTTCAGTGTATAAGTACTTTAATTTTGTTATTGTAATTTCATTTCCATGTAATTTCTTCAGATTATATTTAATGAAATTCAATCAGAGTACTTTACTTCATCCTAGTACTGACAAGATCCATGAAAACAGTAAAAGGGACAATGAACATAAGAGTTCTATTTTCTTTAAACTATCTTCACTCACTAATCTTTCACTCTGAAAATTCAATCAGTGAATGTACTTTAAGTTTATTTACTGGTAAAAATTGTGCTTTCATATCCTTATAAATGAAATTCAATTCAGATAGTAGACTAGCTGAAAACGACTTTATAGATTAGTACTTAGAAAATTTTCTTTAAATGTTTCCTAAGTCCTTACTAGTCTCTTAAAGCAATTTTCCTATGTTGCTTAATCATAATCAAATAGGGGGAGATTGTTGATAATAACTCCTTTTAAATAATTTGAATATTATTCCATTTTATACTTAGTGAAATTCCATTGTATAAGCTTCTGTTTATATTCGGCGATAGCGCACGCTGATTACCATCAGCGATCGCTGAAGATCTAGGAGCAACAAGCTTATCTCTGAAGATCTGAAGATCAACTATCACACCAGAAGACCATTCAGCGAAAGTCAAAGACCCTAGCTGAAGAAAGAGATAATCAGCTAAGTGAACTGAAGCGGTTCAGCTATAGCAGCGATTATCTACTCAACATGTGAAGTCTTGTGAAGCCTCAGCGATACTGAAGTTCATCCTTGAAGATTCAGTATCAGCGATCAAATGAAGCTTCCTTTGCAAGATTAAAGATTGATCTTATCCTCGATGCACAAAAGTCAAACCTAGAACCATGTCAGAAAAGGACGTACGACTTATCTCTTATGTCCCCATCATATCTGATACGGTACTGTTCATATTCGGCCAAAAGCATGGTTGTCTTATTAGCAAGGACAAGCTTCCTAGCCAAGCTTGACACGTGGTATATACCTTTTTGTCTTGCATTAAATGTAAACGGGTATAAATAAGATGGAGATATCTTCTCATCTTAATGCATGCTTCTTTCTAACCTATACCCTCTTTATTCTTTCTTTCATCTTCTTGTGCATCAATCTTAGTGTTTCTTAGTTACAATAGAATAGGTGTTAAACTTGTTCTTATTCCGCTTGTAACTGTAAAATTTGTTTATTATCTATAAACTCATTTAAAAACTAAAATCTGTGTGTGTTTGTATTCAACCCCCCCCCCCTCCCTTCTACAAACTGTTTACTATTGTTTGAACACTTGTAGACCCTTTAGGGACCAACAATATGAAACTCTAAAACAAGATGAAGAAGAGGTTCTCGAAGCCATGGCAGCCAACTATAAACTCAACAAGCCTTCCGATCCAATCGCTCTCGTTGCCAAAGAAGAGGTAAATACGTCTCGAAGCACCCTACAAGATAACCTTTCGGAATTAGATAACGATGAATTTGATGATCCCGAGATAGCCCAATTTCAACAACAATTGGTATGCTTCGGGACCGAAGAAATTTGAACGTAAAGCGATTTTCGAACAAAAGCCACGAAAAGATGATAAGCGCCCACAAGCCAAACCTGACGAAAAGTTCAAAGGAGAAATGAGCTTGTGCTACAACTGTGGTAAATCCGGTCATTATGCTCGTGAATGCAAGAAGCCAGTGGCCAAAGATTCTAACTATTTCGCCTATAAACGTGCGTCTCCACATCCACTGCAGAAGCTGAATACATCGCTGCCGCAAGCTGCAGCTCACAAGTAATTTGGATGCGCACGCAACTCAAAGACTATGGCTTTTGGTTCAACAATATTCCTATTCACTGTGACTCAAAGAGCGCAATCGCCATATCCAGCATTCCAGTCCAACACACCAAGACAAAACACATCAATATCCAGTACCACTTTATTAAAGACGATGTCGAAAGAGGTACAATCGAATTATACTTTGTTAATACAGAACTTCAGCTTGTCGACCTATTCACAAAGGCATTGGATGAGAAACGGTTCCAATTCCTAGTGTCTAAGTTAGGCATGCTAAATCTCAAAACCTGATTTACAGTCAGTACTGATACACTTTTCAAAAAGCCCATTCAAGTGTTAATGAACATTCTTTCTTCAAAGTGCATCTTCATTATACTTGAATTCTCATTTTGTGAAGTTTCATTTTTAAAAAGGTTCTGTATTTTCATAAGTTTTTTAGTACTTGTACAATTTTTGTCATGTGTGTGTCTTTTCATCTTCTAGTTTTTGATGTTTGTTTTTCTAACGATTTCAATTTTCGAGGTGGAGCGGTAAGGTAAGTTTTTCTTAACTCACATCATCGTAAGGGGAGCTAAGTTTTTTTTTTATCATAGGCACCGTTCAAGGGGGAACGCTTAGAATTTGTGTTCAAATTTATTATTATTTTTCTTTCAGATCTCATCCTAAGGGCTCGATATACTCAGCTTGTCGCCTCAATAGGACTCGACATCTGCTGATGTCGAGGTACAAAGGCTCGACAAGCAACCCTTGTGTTGTCCTTGGCCCAACCTCGACATGCCACGTGTCTCAATCCAACTATTTAAAGAAGAGGACTCCACTTTCACTGTTCTACTCTTCAAAATTCTTTTTCCTTCTTTTTTCAAAACCTTCGATTTGTGCAAATCCGATCACATCACCAGGTTCGTATTCACTCACTGATCATCTTTAATTCATGTTGATTTTAATTTTAATGATTGCATGTTAGTCAATTTGGTACTTGACGGTTCGGTTTCTTAAAAACCCTTGGGTTTCTGATTACTATGCTTTAGGGTGTTTTTAGTTCAAATCTGGCATTAATCTTAGTGCTAATAATGTTAGACGAGGCCCATAAACATGAAATCGAAGCTTAAAACTCATAAATTTGCTTGTTTTTGACGTCTGGTTACGTACCTGTTCGAACTTAGGGTTTTAAAATTTTTGTTGAGTTTTGTCGACCCCAACTATGACCCATTTTTTCCTAAGTGTTTATGTCGGGTCCGCTGTACTCGACATAAGGTGTTGATCACTTTACTTAAGTATGTATGTCACGTCCCAAAGACTTGACAACTTTTCTTGTCGCCTCACATACACGACGGTAAGTCCTCATGCATTTTTGTCGCGCCTGTCACTCGCGACATAACTTGGAATGTTTTATCGAACTATTTTCGTACTTGTCGCCTAAACTCAACACTTAGGTCTTTCATCAAATTGTTGGAAAGTTGTCGATTCCCTTGGGCTCGACATGTTTTCTTATCGAGTCCCAAAGGATCGACTTTATTCCTTAAGTATGTATGTCGCGACCAACTTACTCGACATGTTTTATGCTCAAGTCTTTATGTCGACCCAGTTAGGCCCGACATAAAACTATATCAATTCCTATAGGCTCGACATAATCACTTACTCTTTCTTAGAAAGTCCTACGTGTTTATCTAGACCCTATTTCATCCGATATATCTATTTATGTCGACTCAACAGGGATCGAAATACTACCATCATGTCTCATTCGACATAAGTGTCTTTTACCTAACACTTCACTCGATATCCATTTATGTCGATAATCACAACAGGTTCAAGATCCGACATCTTTACTTAGCAAATACTTTCTAAGTCCCTTTTTCTCTATACACTAAAAATTGATTTGCTTTCTATGGTTACTATCAGTTTCGATGATGGCCATCAATGATCCGAATCTGTCAGATGACGAACATCCCATGCCTTCCGAACGGTCCACAGCACCGAGCATCAATGCGGCCAATCGGGATGAACTTTTGATGCCCACTTCCAAAAGAAGGTATTCCTGCCGAATAACCATCGTCTCGACTTCAGCATGAATCTAGAGCATCCTGTCATCATGGAGATCCTAAAAAGACATCCCCTGCGGTTTGTTTTTTCACTGGAGCATCGGGTCCCAGCATTTTACCTTCAACAATTCTGGTATACCCTGACGTACCATCCAAATGAAGGTAGCTACCACTTTACGGCCCAAATCGATGAATACGTGACTCGGCTCACACCATCCAGAATACGCCGCGTCCTTCGCCTACCTACCTTGCATAAGTATGAAGATCCGGTAACTGAAGAAGAATTGTGTCGAGACATCCATGCCTTTGAATTCATCTGATCTGCTTACTCTGGAGAAATTTATCCATCCGTCGGACAGTTTAAGCGGATGTATCTCCCATAGTTTGGTTCACCCATTTCTCACTTATCAACCGCTGTCTGACAGGCAAACACACCGGCATTGATCGAGCAAGCACAACCGTACTACGGATTTTTCATGGGATCATCTACATCCGAAACTACGACTGCACAACGCTTATCTAGACGGACCTAGTTGATTATATTGCGGACAAAGGCAACTCGAGAGCCCACCAATTCCTACCATATTAGCGGTTCTTCCAACTATTCATTCATTCCATGATGAACACCCTTCCGGAAATTCCACGTCGTACAGGTACACCACTTGGCCCTTCTTACACTCAAAAGTACCTCAAGCTAAATAGTCTCGAATTCCCGCACATAATGCCCATACTCGAAGCCTTGTTATCCCTTGTTGATCAGCATGCACCCAGTGTGTTAGCGTATAGGGAGGAAAACGGCTTAATGGCTCCTCCAATTCCGGAAGAGCCTGCCCAAGAGCCAGTCCAAGAGGAACATCAAGTGATGGGCGAGGGTCTTAGATTAGATGAGCAGGTTCAATATCAAGGGGATCCTGAACAGGGTGTTGAGAGAATAGCGAATGTGAGGGGAATTGACGTAGGGGGTGCATTTGATCAGCCTATCCCTATTCCTGCCACTGTTGCACCTGCCATTCCCATTGCACCTCCACCACACACTGGAACCGCCAATACATCCACCCGTCACCAACGCCTGAAGATACGAGTTAGCCGAAGCCATGTCTATCAACCACGTTCACCATCCGACTCAGAACCGAAGACACCCTTAAACTTCAAAACAGTTCCGCAGATCTACGACCAAGACAACACAAAAGACCTACAGCTGCGGTTACTTTACTAAACCGAATCGGCCATTAGCCGTCCATTACAGAATTTTCTTCCGATGCCACTAATTCCGACGACCATCTTGAACCCTTCAAATTTGATATTATCACTGACCCACAACCTGACCCACTCCTTGAGCCTAACGTTGGAGAGATAAGGAGAACGGATGGAGATTCTGTTGAAAACATTGAATTACGAGTGAGTGAAGGGGAGGTAAACATGACTAAGAGTGAGACACCTATCGCCTCGGCCCAGGTAACCGCATCCCTTGTTGCTACTCATCCATTGGGTACCAACATTGGACAAGACGTTGTCAGCCCAACACCGCAATTGCACGCCCCTCCTAGCCACTCTGTAGTCTCACAACAACCTACAGTTTCAGAAATTCTTGTGAGTATAGCTCCTCAACTAGCTGCCCTCCATTCGGGAGGCATGGCTATTGAAACCACAAGTAGTATCTCACCTACTTCGACTTCATTTCTGCGCACCTCGAGTGTAGAACCTTCTAGGCAACAAGAGTCTATACACATTGAGAGCCTCCATGGCCCAATCGGAACTTCCATAGGGATGTCAATTCTTGACACTTCACGAGGATTGGAAGGAAATCCTACCAGTGCTACCACTATGCCAACACTGAGCGTAGGTCCCACAGTTGACTCAACTGCGGTGACAGCGGGTGCTCTATGTGACCCCGGTTTTCTGCTCCACCCACCTTCTCGGTTGATCCTTCAATACAAGATAGTATCAATGCTAAATTCCAAAGGATGCGAGCCTCTCTTGATGCTCATGAGACGCGAATGGGTATGCTCTTTCGCAACAATCTTTGAGTTGACTCCAGTACTCAGCCGCCTCCGGTTACTCATGCAAGTACTTCAAGACCAAGCACCAGTAGATCTTCACCTCCTGAGTCCCCTCATGCTTCTGATGATTCGTCTTCTGAATTTGAACCTCGATCCACATCCGACCCCTGAGCATGGCCACACTCACACGGCAAACTCAGTTCAATAACGATGAACTGATGTCTATGCTATTGGCCAACCTACTAGCTGAGGCTGAAGCCCGTGGCCTCCCTGAAGATGAACTTACTGGCCTTCTTCGCCGAAATCTTTTGTTCCCAACAGTTACTAGACATGAGTTTGATGGATTCAAAGCACATGTTGACCAGTGAATTGATACTCTTCAAACTCAAATCAAGCAAAGTGAACAGACCATACTTGGCGCAATTGAAGCTCTGCGCCTAGAGATTAAAGAGTCATGTCAGCTTGCCGAATGATTAAGGCGCCATCGACCTGATCAGGACGACCCGGATTCCGGCCCTAATCGCCCAGAGGGGGAGACACGAAGTCGGGTTACAAGAGATCAACCACCGGTAACTCAAGCATCTTCACAAGCTTCGGGTACTTCATCGTCTGCTCCACCAACTCGCTAACAAACTCAACCTCCTCCCACGCAATAACAAGCAAATCAGCCAACGGTTGAAAATCCTGCGGCCGATTTTGACTATGTGAGCATGTCTCGTGCTGTAGAACCAGAATCTATCAACGATGAGCTTGTAGATGTTCAGCGTCTACGAACCCAAGTGAAAAATTGGTTCAAGGATCCTTATGCTCCGGTTTAACTGAAGAAGATTACGTGCACCTACAACATACAAGCCTGAACTATCAACCGGAATCAAATCTTACAATAGGGTTACTGCCTCACCAGATACGGTAGGAAAGGATGCTTAAAAGTCGTAACTCAAGATGGGTAAATCATCAGATCAAAGTTCCTTATCTTGAAGAAACCATGCAAAAAAATATTTGTCGACTGGAAGGATCTTGCTGATCTTTCTCACATTCATCTCGTCACTGAGATGAATGTTGAACAAGTAAAAGAATATGTATGGATGTTGAGAATGTAAGCATTCAAACCGGAGGAAGTCATGTCAAGACATAAGATCGTAGGCATCAAAGAGATAGGCTATGAGAAGGTGCTTCAAGTATTCTTTCCTACTTTCATGGTGTTGCGAGAAAATGACAAAGAATACTTCTTTACTTAAGCTGACTTTGCTAACATAGATGTGATTGACATAGATACATTATATTTTGAGTTGCGAGACAAACAGAGGAAAACATTTGATGAACAAAGGGCTCTAAAGGCAATCGTGAGACATACTAAGAAAGAGTTAACATTCAACTATCTTCACGACTAACAAAGAGGTATTGAAAGCAAGCAAAAGTTGGTGTATCTGGCGAAACCGAATCAATCTATCCCTGACCTGGAGAAGTTACTTGTGTTAACATTTCTCACCATACCTGCTCACGGTAAGGTCTACATGAAAAATACTGGAGAGAAAAAGTTTATAAGGTTCTCCGAGGTTGTTGCTTATTCCGATGGAACTCTATGGATAAATCGAAACAGGTTGTCTGCTGAAATAAGTTCAGACATGAAGAAGCACATAAAGTTAAAGTCTGATCAACGGAAGAACATCTTGAATGCTTTGGATATCATAAATAAACGCCTGATTTATCGCCAGACTTTACCAAGATTTAAAGGCATGTTCGAGCTACGGAGATGAAAGCTTATTTTGATACAAAAGGGGAGATTGTTAGGGATAAATATTAGTTGTTTCAAAATAAGGAAAGGATAAGCTTTATTGTAAAAGGCAAGTTTATAATGCCTAAAACTCTACTTTTCTTATAGCAATAGGATTCCTAGTAATATAAATAGATGTGATGGGGTAAGGGTTTAGGAGTGCGACATACATAAAAAGAGAGCCAATATTATACACAATTATCATTGTAATCAAACCTTCAAGTGAGATATACGACATACGTTGTTCTTCATATTATTCGTATATTGTTCGTTTATAATTCATTAATATTCGTACTTGATTGTGAATCTGGGATCCCAAATGTTTAGCTAAGGCCTTATACAATACTCCGTCTCTTTATAAATTTGAGTATCTAGCCCTTGGTTCAGATTATAAAATTCAATTTATGAAGTCTCCTATTAAAGTCGAGGGACAGGAAGATTGGAATAGGAAGAACAATAAATATCATAAAATCCCTTTCTGCTACCCATCGGCAGTAGGAAATGACTCTTCAAAGGGATCCCTCCCAAATGATTATTTTCCTTCCTATACCGACGAAGAAATTCACACCGAGCCACCAAGTTTTAAACCTTATACTCCCACTTTATTATTAGAAAAGAAAATCATTCAGCTAGAAATGGTGTTGGAATCCGAACGTTCTTCCTCGGAAAAGGAAAAAGAGGCATTCATCACTAAAATTCAAATTTTAGAGAACAAAGCTTTACAATCTCAAAACCCTGAAGTTGACACAACTTCTAATATTTCTTCATGTAAAGCCTTTGTTAGTTCATATTTGGATGATTGTGACTTTCCCACATTTGTGATTGATCCAAATTATTGTCCTCCTAAATACAAAACTTCCCTCACTCCCGATCAAATAGAAGAGGAGTTGGACGAACTTGAAGAAATAGATTCTCTCGAAGAAAACACAAATCTTTCTCCACATAACTCCACATGTATTTAAATGAATTGAATGATAACTTTGATTTCAATCCTACTCTTCCAAGTCATGTGGAATTTGTTGATAAAGACAAGAAATCTATAGAATCGGTCCAAGTTCTTCAAAATAGTCATGATGAGAATGAATGTTTCACAAGTTGGTCAAAACCCTTCTCATCTCAACAAAAAGAACAAACTCATTTTTCAGAAAAAACTAAAATCTCTCAAACCGAAAATGCTAATAAACGTCTGTTTCGTGTTTAGGGTTTTGGGTCGAAAAAGGCAAAAGCAATCCAAAGTTGACATCCCACAATAAAGACAATTTTTAATTTCTCAAATGTTACTAGGACCAATCAAAATTTTCTATTTCCATATACTATTCATTCTGTTAAACATTTAATTTGATTTTCAATAAATGAAATTTGTTGCTCAAATTGTGGTGTAAATTACTTTGCGCACTTAAATTCTTGTGGTTATTATTACTATTCTGATATGCTTAATTCATACAACTATCATCAAGAAAATTCTTTTCTGCATTATCCGATTCATAAATGGATTCCCAAGAGGCCCTTGACTACGACACCTTAGTCCATTCAATGGGTACCAAAGGCTGCAAAGTCAACTAACCCCGAAGGACCCATTTACAAATGGGTACCTAAATCTGCTTGATTTTTTGCAGAATGGTCATGTGTGGTACTTAGAGTCTGGATGCTCCAAACACATGACTGGTAGAAATGAGCTTCTCGCCAACTACATTGAAAAACATGGTGGATCGGTACGCTTCGGGAACAATCATTTCTCAACAATTCGCGGATCCGGAGACATTATCAGCAATAATCTCACAATCTCCAAAGTTTCATATATTCAAGGCCTTAGTCACAGTCTACTAAGTATTGTACAATTCTGTGACAAAGAACTTGAAGTGAACTTTCGTTCCGAAAGATGCTGCGTTAGAACCTACGAAAGAAGTGAGATATTAGCCGGATCACGCAAGTCAAATCTCTACGTCATCGATCTGTCAAAAGTTGATCCACTAACCGATGTGTGTCTCGTCTCAAATGACAAAACTTAGTTATGGCATCGCCGACTCTCCCACCTGAACCTTAAAAGTATCAATTGACTCGCAAGTTGAGGGTTGGTTATCGGTTTGCCCAAAATTAGATATGAGAAGACTTACTTATATGGAGCTTGCGAGATGGGCAAAATGAAGAAAGTTTCACACAAGCCAAAAGTGGAACACAGCACGACCCGACCTCTTAAACTTATTCATATTGATCTGTGCGGCCCCATGAGAACTCAAAGTATTCACGGCAAGAAGTACGTTCTTGTTATGGTGGATGATTATTCTCACTATACATGGGTTAAATTTCTTTGCACAAAGGACGAAGCTCCCGAGATCATCATTGCCTTCTTGAAGAATATTCAAGTCAAATTGGAGCTTTCCCTCCAAACTCTTCGTACGGATAATGGAACCGAGTTCAAGAACCGCACTCTCGACTCATTCCTCACATCAGTTGGTATCACTCATACATTTTATCGGCTCGAACTCCACAACAAAATGGTGTGGTCGAACGACGTAACCGTACGTTGGTCGAAGCCGCTCGCAAAATGCTCGCATATTCCAAATTACCACACTATCTTTGGGCTGAAGCAATCAACACCGTAAGCTACACTCAAAATCGTTCAATCATCAACAAGCGATTTACCAAAACCCTGTATGAATTGATCAACAACCGCATTCCTTCCATACATCATCTCCATACGTTTGGAGGTCGTTGTTTTATTCTTGATGATAAAGAAGATCGTGGCAAACTTCATACCAAATCGGACGAAGCATATTTTCTTGGATATTCAACAAACGCATCCGCATATCAGGTCTATGTGAAAGAGGCCAGGTGTCTCACGGAGAGCGTCAATGTCCATTTTGATACAAAGGTTGAAATGGATCCGGAACCTCACAGTTCTGTCCCTGAACTCACTAGTGTATTAGCTTCCGAAAACCTCCGTCTGGAACCTGTTCCTAACCCAGCTAATACAAATCAAGCCTCCACATCCAAAAACGTCTCTTCTGATTTGGATGATTTATTCGAGCAATTTTACTCAGATTACTTCGGTCCTTACACTGAAATGCCTAAACCCATCTATACCCCTATCTTTGAAGTAGCCGAGACCACGACTCCTTCTGGACCGCCCTTATCTACGGAAACGGTCTCACCATCTGCTACTTCAAGTACATCTACCATACCTGGAACTGCTCAAACCCACCAAGACAACATCAGCATTACAAATCTAGTTGCTCCCTCAAATACCACTGCCCCTCCAACGAACCCACTTCCTCAGAACCCAATCCCTACACCTACAAACCCGGAACTGGCATCCTCTCCCCTACCAACGAATCCCACTTAAAAGGATGTTTCAACATCCACTCGTCATTCCAAAGTGGCTCCAGCCTTAGACTACGTTCAAAATCTACCACTTGGCACGTATGTGGACGACCATCCCGAACTCACGCCACTATACCGCTTCCTCAATCTCGTAAGTAGCTCCGATCTCACCCACCCGAACAAAATCATTGGAGATCCTTCAACACCGGTCACAACGAGATCTGCCTCGGCCAACGATTGCTTGTTTTCTTCCTTTCTAAGCAAAATCGAATCCAAAACTATTAACGAAGCCATGTCTGATCCAGATTGGATTGTGGCCATGCAGGAAGAACTCAATCAGTTTGAAATCCTAAAAGTATCGTGCCTCGTTCCACGACCAAAGAACAAAACCAACATTGGCACCGAATGGATTTTCAAGAATAAACAAGACGGGGATCGAATTGTCATACGCAACGAAGCACGACTTGTTGCAAAAGGCTACCATCAGCAAGAAGGCATGGACTATGACGAAACGTTCGCACCAATTGCTCGAATTGAAGCCATTCTCATGTTCTTGGCATACGCGGCTGACAAAACCTTTGTTGTTTTTCAAATGGATGTCAAGGATGCCTTCCTAAATAGTGTTCTACGAGAAGAAGTCTATGTTTCTCAGCCTGATGGATTTGTCGACCCATCAAAACCAAATCATGCATACATACTCGGCAAAGCTCTTTATGTTGATCATAACTCCTCTCAATGATTTGAATATGATTCCTCTGTATACTTAGTGAAAATTCTGTTTATAAGCTTAAGTTCAAATTCAGCGATAGCACACGCTGATTACACTCAGCGATCACTGAAACTCAAGAACCTTGATCTTATCCCTGAAGATCTGAAGAGCAAAATTCACACCACAAGAACATTCAATGAAAGTCGAAGACCAAGCTGAAGATAGAGATAATCAGCTATTGAGAAAAAGTCAAAACCTTATACTATGTCAGAAAAGGACGTATGGATAGTCTCTTATGTCCCCATCAAATCTGATTTGGTACTGTTCACACGCGGCCAAAAGCATGGTTGCTTTTGAACAAAGGACAAGCTTCCAATGAGAGCTTGACACGTGGCATATACCCTTTGTCTTGCATTAATTGCAAACATGTATAAATAGATGAAGATCCCTCTTCATCTTTATGCATGCTACTTTCTATTTCTCAAACCTCTGCCTCTTTTCTTTCTCATTTTCTTGTGCATCAAACTGTGTGAGTTCTTAAGTTACAATAAAATAGGTTTTCTTAATTGTTCTAATTCCGCTTGTAACTGTAAATTTTTTTATTCAATATAAACTAATTTAAAAACTAAAAATCTTTGCGTTTGTATTCAACCCCCCCCCCCCTGTACAAACTGTTTCTATATCCTTGAACTCTAGTAGACTCCTTTGGGACCAACAAGTGGTATCAGAGCAGTGTTTCTTGCTTACTTATCTTTAAAATACTTGTTTGTTAAGCTATTTTAAAATGACTAATACAAATACAAACTACATTGATGATGGATCTTTAGCTAAGCCTCCTAGGTTTAGCCGTGATAACTTTCCATTATGGAAGGAAATAATAACTCTATTCCTAGAAAGGTCAGATCCTAAGATCCCCTTCTATATGGAGAATGGACCATTCATTCCTACAGCCCTGGTCCCTGGTCTTCACGCCACTACAACCACTCCAGCCACCGCTAAAAGGAGAATTGTCAAAAGTCCAGATCGATGGACTGAAGATGACAAAAAGGAGAAAAAGCTAGATCCATAATAGCAATGTCTTTACCAGATGAAGTCTATCAGTCTGTAATGAAGATGAGAACCTCTAAAGCCATGTGGGATACATTATGTATCCAATATGAAGGAACTGATGAGGTTCAAATCACCAGATGTATAAATTTGGTAAGACAATATGAAAGCTTTATGCACTTAAAAGGTGAAACCCTTTCTCAAATTCACCAAAGATTTAACTGTCTCTTGATTGATATGAAAACTCTCAACGGAGAATATTCTAATGCTGAAATACTGACAAAATTTATGGAGGCACTACCAGAACAATGGGGAGTGTACACTACATGTCTAAAATATCAAGGGTGCCAAAAGTAATTCTTTGGCACTAGTGACTTCAGAGCCAGATCCTTCAAAACAAGTTTCTTTCTGTATTACCTCTATCACTGAATTAAATCAACTAATTCAGAAGAGCTCACTGATGCTGACATCTGTGAGTTTGAAAACTCTCTAGATTTTCTAACTAACAATTTTAGAAGATTTGCTAGAAAGAGTAACTTCAGAAAAACTCCTGCTATCGCTGACTCGGACAAGTCAAAGACTCTTTCTGCTGAAAAAAGCATCTGCTATATGCTATAAATGTCAGCGAAAGGGTCATTTTGCAAGTGAGTGCAGATCTAAGAAAGTAGCTACACCTACCACCTCTCAGAACTCTGATAAAAAGGAAAAATATTCTAAGTTAAAGAATAAATACAGAGATCTGAAAAAGAACCAGCAAAAAGGCAAAGGTCTAGTTGCTGAAGAAGTTGATGGGAATCAAGAAGAAGATTGGGCCAAAACATTTGATGAATCAGATTCTGATGAAGAAGACCTTGCCTTCCTATGTCTAATGGCAAGAATCGAGGAAGCTGAAGAAGTTTCTGAAACATCATCCTCAGAGTCTCCTTCGACTCAGGTAAACATCTATACAAACTCCTCTATACCTGAAAGTGATAACTTGTCATCTCTCGATGCAATGACTGTTGATTTTTACAATGCTTTAAATGGAAAGATCAAAGTTGAACAAATCAATATTGATCTCTCAGAACAACTGAAAAATTGTCATTTAAAAATCAAAGAACTTACAAAGATTGATTAAAATCTTAAAAAGAGCAAGTCTTTGTAAGTCAAACAATAATCATTGAGAGACAACAATATAGGAAATGCAATCATTGTAGTGAGACTACTCACATTGCAAGCAAATGTCCTGATGCTACTAAAGCTGAAAAATTAGCTAATGGTAAGAAAGTAGCTCAAGCTGATAAATCAGCAAGAACGAAATCCACCAAGGTTGGTAAAACTTCCAAGATGAAGAAAACCACTGAAAAAAAATACTTCAGCTAGTAGCTCATCCGCCACTCCTTCCACTAACACAGCAGGACCCATAGTAATATGGGTACCTATAAAAAATTAATCTTTTTGTTGTATGCAGAGTGCTAAAGGCACATGACTGGCAGAAAATCTCTGCTCTCTGAATACAAGGAAGAAGATGGTCCCTCCATGAGCTTCAGTGGAAATGGCAAAGGATACACTAAAGGTTATGGAATTCTATCCAATGGAGCAACTTCATTCAGTCGAGTCGCTTATGTTGAAGGACTAAAGCACAATTTATTGAGCGTTACTCAGCTATGTGACAAATTTCAATGTTCTATTCCTAAAGAAAAGATGTGCTGACACTGACATTAATGACAAACTTGCCTTAACAGGCAAAAGATTAGAAAATGTGTATGTTATTAATATGAATAGTTCTCACTCTAAGAATATGTGCTTCATCTCCAGAGCCTCCTCTGATATAAACTGGTTATGGATAAGAGACTCTCTCATCTGAACTTTAAGATGATCAATGAATTATCTCAAAAAGAACTTGTCAGGGATCTACCTAACCATACCTTTACAAAGGAATTTCTTTGTTCAGTGTGTGAGAAGAGAAAACTGACAAAAGCCTCTTTCAGATCCAAACAAGTCTCCTCAGTGACTTCACATCTTCAACTTCTTCATATGGATCTATTTGGACCTGTCAAAGTCCAATCTCTGTCTGGAAAGAAGTACACTCTTGTGATAGTTAACGAATATTCTAGATATACTTGGGTATTCTTTCTTCGATCCAAGAGTGACACACCTGAAATAATAATCTCGTTTATTAAAAGAATGGAAGTCTTGAACAATCTCATTATTCGCTCCATGAGAAGTGATCATGGCACTGAATTCAAAAACAGTACCCTGATTAACTTCTTTGAAGAAAAAGGAATCACTTATAACTCGTAACACCCCGCCTTACCACGACACAATATTGTCCGCTTTGGCCTAAGCCGCACGGATTTGTTTCTGGCGACCTGGCGAGGACTTCCTAGGGGGTCACCCATCCTGGTACTACTCCCACCCAAGCACGCTAAACCACAGAGTTCCAAGAACCTGCCTTGCGTGTGGCCCCAAAACGCGTTGTGTTTAGGAAGTCCAAGGTTTACTTATGAACCCAGCATCACTCCTGTCCACAGCCGATATGGGATCTGCCTAAGGTGTTACATAACTTCTCATCAGTGAGAACTCCTCAGCAAAACGGTGTCGCTGAAAGAAGAATTTGAACTATCATTGAAGCAGCTCGCTCAATGCTCAGTGAACCACATCTACCTACTCAATTATGGGCTGAAGTAGTTAACACGGCTTGCTTTACTCAAAATCGATTGTTGATAGTAAAGTGATTCAAAAAGACTTCCTATGAATTATTTTATGGAAGAAGACCTACTCTGAAATACCTACACATCTTTGGATGTAGATGCTACATTCTGAATGATAGAGATCATTTGGGTAAATTTGATTCAAAAGCTGATGATGGGATATTTCTTGAATATTCTTCTGTATCCAAGTCTTTCAGAATCTTCAACAAGAGAAGACAAAACGTTGAAGATTGCATGCATGTCAACTTTGATGAATCTCGTCCAACTAACTCGATTCCTCTCCCTGAAGAAGATGAGGAATTAAATGAATGGTTGAAATCTCACTACGGGAACCTGAAACTTATTTCAGTAATCAACCTAATACTAAAAATAATGATGACGGAATCCCTGATCTTCCTACATCATCTTTAGGGGTTAATATCACTCCTCTCAATCAGATTCCTCCCTTTGATACATCATTCGGTAATTCCTTAATGAATAACCAAGCTTCGTCTTCTGTTGATCAAATCTCTTAAATAACTCCAGAGTTGATAATGAATGTTGAAGTACCTATCACTGAAACAACCAACGTTGTCCGTGAACAAGAACAGGTCGCTGAATCAATTGTTGATCATTCTCCTCAACCTCCAACTCAGCGATGGACTGCAAATCATCCAATAAACCAAATTATTGGTGATCCAAATGCAGGTATCAAGACTCGTAGATGTACAGGTAATATTTGCCTCTATGTTAATTTTATTTCTCTCTCTGAACCTAAGAAGATAGATCAAGCTATCTCTGATCCAAGTTGGGTCTCTTCCAGGCAAGAAGAACTAATTGAGTTTCGTAGAAACAAAGTTTGGAATCTTGTTCCTCGTCCATCTGGTAAAACAGTGACTGGAACCAAATGGGTTTTTCGAAATAAACTAGACGAAAATGGCACTGTTATCCGAAACAAGGCTAGACTTGTTGCTCAGGGATACAGACAGGAAGAAGGTATTGACTATGATGAGACTTTCGCTCCTGTTGCTAGATTAGAAGCCATAGGAATTTTCTTAGCTTATGATGCCCATAAAGACTTCAAAGTTTTTCAAATGGATGTAAAAAGTGCTTTTCTAAATGGTAAACTCAGTGAGGAAGTTTATGCTGAACAACCTTCTGTTTTCACTGACCCAAACCATCCCGGTTATGTTTTCAAACTCCAAAAAGCTCTTTACGGGTTAAAATAAGCTCCCAGAGCTTGGTATGATACTCTTTCAAAATACCTTCTTAAAGAAAAATTTGTTCGTGGAAAAATTGATCAAACTCTATTTTTAAGAAAATATAAAGGTCATGCTATTTTTGCTCAAATATATGTTGATGATATTATATTTGGTTCCTCAAGACTCAAATTATGCACTCGTTTTGCAAAAGAATGAAGAAAGAATACAAAACGAGTATCATTGGTGAACTAACATATTTTCTAGGTTTGCAGATTAAGCAATCTGACAAAGGAATTTTTTTTGTCAAAGTAAATATGTTAAGGACATGTTGAACAAGTTTGATATGAATCAATGCTCAGTGATGAAGACCCCTATGGCTCCTCCTCTGACTTTGAATAAGGACCCAAATGGGAAACCTGTTAATATCACTGCCTATCGAGGGATGATCGGATCTCTGCTCTATCTTACAGCGAGTAAACCCGATATCATGTATTCTACCTGTCTCTGTGCTCGATATCAAGTTGAACCAAAGGAATCCCACCTAATCGTTGTAAAGCGAATCTTCAGATATCTGAAGGGAACTCCTAATCTGATAGTGATTTCACTGCTCAGGGTTCGATCTAATTGGTTACTCTGATAGTGATTTCGCAGGTTGCAAAATTGATAGAAAAAGCACCACTGGTGGATGTCAGCTATTAGGTGGTTAGTTGATAAGCAGGACAAGCAAAAAGCAGAACTCTGTGTCCACATCTACCGCTGAAGCTAAGTATGTGGCCGCAGGTAGCTGTTTTGCTCAAATCCTTTGGATGAGAAATCAACTAAGAGACTACGATCTCAAACTTTCTAAAAGCCCCATCTACTGTGATAGCACCAGTGCTGTTGCTATTGCAAATGATCCTGTACTTCATTCCAAAACCTAGCACATTGAGATTTGTTGTCACTTTATCAGAGATCATGTGATGAATGGAGAAGTTGAACTTCATTTTGTACCAACTGAATATCAGCTTGATGATCTTTTCACCAAGCCTCTTGATGATACTAGATTCAATCTGCTCATCAGTGACTTGGCATGTTAAACGTTGAGTAAATTTTATTCAGTGATAAACAAAATATTCAGTAACATACAAATCAAGCCTTCAAATTTTAGTTCTCTGAACTCTGATTCAGCGATACTTGATTTATCTCGCTCAGGTATGAACTTCTTAATCCTTACTCTCTCTGACTTTCTAAATACAGAGAATGAATCTCAAAAGGTAAAACCCATCATTGACAATCCTTTATTGTCTATTGATGAAGAATTTAAAGATAATGATTAACATTTAAATGTACATTTAAATGATAATCTTTTTCAAAATTTTCAAATAAGAAAATGACACGTCAGACATTTATCTGACACACGACGGACCATGACGATTCCGTTCTGACCTCTTTTCTAGAAACGTGCGCTAGGTCATCATTACTTTTCAAAAAGCTAAAACCGCCATTTAACATTATTTCTCTCTCATCTTGCTATTTAAGCAACTTTCCTCCTCACTCTATTCTTTACGCGCTCATAATACTCATAAAGGCAAGAATCTCCTTCGAATCTTCAAGTTTTCCTCAAGAACACCAAGAACACGCACGTGTGCGTTTTTCTTCGTTTTTCACTCCTAAGGTTTGATCTAATCTTTTTTCTTCTCTAAGTTCATCTCTATGGTATTCTCTATAACTTCTTTATAAAGATCTTGCATGTTAATCTAATTTCTTTTAACTAAAACCCTAAAATCTTGTTTTTCCTCAAAAACATATTCTAAGTTCCTTCTTAGAACAGAAGACCAGTTTTGGTATTTGTTAATTACACTTGTTTTAAAACCCTTGAAAACTACTCTATATCTGTGTTTATCTACCAAATAACAAGTATTTTGACCTTTGTTCATCATAATACTTGTTTTGCTTCTTCACGTTTGGTATTCTTCATACCAAGAACTCATTCTGGTTTATACATTAAGTATTAGACCATGATCTTTCTATTTGGTGTTCCTATTTTTGAAACAGCAATGGCATCTTCAAGCAAAAAGACTCAAGCTGATGAATCTGCCCAGATTACCCTTCAACGAGCACCTGCATGCGCCTTCTCTCTGGAACAGGCAACGTTCAAGTCATGCAAATATTTACCCTAGTGAACATCCCCGCTGAGAAACCACAATACAATGATGGTGCTACGTTCATAAAGAGTTTCCCTTTGATATACGCATTTATTCACAACCCCATAGGCATCACTGCTCATCTTCAAGCCTTATGGTACACTACACACTGCACCACTCTCACAACAGACAACGGGAACAAACTTCCTGCAATTGGGTTTAATATTCTCACTCATGGGTTCTTCGCTTTCACTGCTGGCTTCCTGAGAAACGCTCTCTGCCTCCCTGCTGGAGGCAAGAATCAGAAATGGGCCCCTGAGCCCACCAAGGAACAAATTGCTGATTTCCTGGTCTCCACTAGTTATTCTTGGGAAAATCCAGTTGATAAGAATGTCGTTTCAAAGATGGAAAACAAGAGACTTCCTGCAAGATGGCAATACATCTTCACCCAGGTAATCCAATGCCTAGGTTCTAAGATGGGCTCCAAGATCAAGCTAGCAAGCACTATCAGGATATGGGCTTTACTCTCTGCACCAATTATCCACTGAACTACGCTGACTACATCTTCAGCGACATGTACAAGAAGGTGGGCGCTGCAAAGAGGGAGAAGTTCATTCCCTATCCAAGGTTCTTCGCTACCATTCTGGAGGTGGCCTTCAAAGATGAGTACCCAACAGTTGCCAACCAAAGCTTTTCAATGGTAGGCAATAAGTCGCTTGATGTCGCTGAACATCCAATACATGCCCCTTACACCTCCTACATGCTAAAGCTCATCAGCGAGGCCGTTCATGTGCTCATCTCACTGACAAACCCATCAGTGAGTAACCAAGGCACCTCCTTCCCTCTGAAATACAAGGAGCCGAGTGAGGGTCTTAAGAAGACCATCGCTCAAAAGCCCCCCACCAAGAAACAAAAGAAGGGAGTCTCTCAAAAGACTTTCCTCTCTAACAAAGGCGTATTACCAATGCCATCCTCAGCCCCTGCCACGACAACGGTCTCTACATCCGTTGCCGCTTCATCAACTCTACCACCATTGTCAGCGACTCTGATATCTGAGAATGTAATAGCCAGCTACGCTGAAGCTAGATCAGGTAACACATTCACAACCCTCTCTTCTTCTTCCGCCATCTCTTTTTTGGTCCTTACATCAACTCATGATTCAGAGATAGTTGTCCCTATCTCTGATGAGGTTGAAATGCACGTTGTCCACACTTCAGTGTTGTTATGACAATATGAATTATGGAAGGCCATTAACAAAGGAACTCAGAATGTTTCTCACAAACATTCTAAGAAACAGGTTAGTGATCCTCTTGACACTACCCTCGAATGTGGTATCCCTGAGAGTAAACCTCACGATACTCTCAAGGTTCATAATTTTTCTTCACTTCATCCTTCGTCTAATCCAGAGCTCTTTCTGGCGTCTTTGTCCATGTTATCATCAGGTATTCTGCCATGTCGCACTATGTCAACGACGACCACCACCACCACCACCAAGACCACTGACACCTCTGTCAGTGGAAGCAAAGGACAGCCACTGAAATCTCCTAAGCAGCTAAGGAAAATCAAACAGAAGAAGCTCCCTGCTAAGCTTTCTGCCTTTCCTGGGGATATTCCTAAGATTGTCCTTCCAAAGCCCTCTTTCCTAGCGATTGGTTTCCTGGTACAAGAGAGTGCCCTTACAAGGGCCAGGGTGGACACTCTTCAACTCCCTTACAAGGCCACAGTGAACAACACCTACACTGACGCCCAGACTTTTTAGGATGACACTTTGGCCAATGGCAGGGCCCTTGACAGGCTGGAGAAGGCCGTGAAAGCTCAGGGCAAGGCAATTGATTCTATTCAGAAGATTCAAGCTGCAATGATGCTGCTCTTACAAAGCATCGTTGATAGGGGCCCCTCCTTTACTGCTGTAGACAGGAGCACGCTGAATCTAGTTACCTAGACCCAGTCTCCGCACACTACGAGTCTTAATGATATAGGTTCTAATGTGCGTACTGTCATGGTGCACGTCTTACCTGCTGATAGCATTGAGGGGGAGAGATGCGCCAAAGAGCTCGCTGACGAGATAATAGGAAGAGTAAATGAAGTAATCCCTGGAACTCCTATATCTCTTTAAGGTCAGCAACAGCCCCAGCAGCAACCCCATCAGCCAGAACCCATCGCTGTCGCTGATGATGATGATGAAGAGGATGAAGATGAAGATGATGAGATGAGGATTTTCCTCGTCGGGGAAAAGATGATGATGACGATGACGACGACGATATTCCCCCAGATGTCAATCAATTTTGGAATCAAAGTCGTCCAGGCAACTTCATGCCTGAAATCATCTACAGAGATCCTTTGGGGGACGGACCACCTCCTTCTGACAGACCGTCCAATCCCTCAAGGAAAGGCAACACTGCGGTGGATCTTGACTCCACCCCAACAATCTCTGAGGTGGAGACCAATGTAGATGTAACTTTTCCTCTTATTACCTATACTCCAATCTCTGAACCCCCAAACTCTCCATTTTATCCTCCTCCAAACTATGGATCTGATGAATCTCTTTCTCCATCCCCCATTCTCAGTTAGTCTAGTCCCCCAAAGGACTCTACATTTTTTAAGGAACCTTCATTAGAGGAGCAATTCATGTATATATCTAAATCTAACTCTGAAGATGAAGAAGGACTTATTCCAAGACGACGCGTACAAAGAGAACCAATAAGCGAGCCTGAAGAAAAGCAAAGGCGAATAAACTTCCTCAGGGAACTCGAAGTAAATAGAATAAAGGTACCCCGCACCACTGAACTAAAAGAACCAATACCTATCAGCGTAGTGGATGAATTTAACTTCTTGTCAAAGGAAGAGAGAGCACAAGCCCTTGAAGCTCAACGAATCAGGGATGAGAAGATCAAGCAAACTGAAAAAGATCTAGAAATGGCCAAAAGACTACTCAGGAAGGATGCCTTAAGAGAAGAAACGATCAAAAATCAAAACGACAAAAGTGAAAAGATCGCTGAAGCTCTAGCACAAAAGGAACTAGCTCAAGAAAATCTGAACATGAATCCTATCAGTGCTCAAGAAAAGATTTTACAAGCGCTGACCACCCAAAATCAAAGCCACAGGGAAAATGAACTACGCTGGTGCACTGAAAGATTCAAATATAGAGTGTTTGACTCAATAATCACTCGTGCTACTATCGAAGGACGCACTTCCAAGAAAAGTGGTCTGACGGTTTATGTACGAATGTACAGACACTCGAGTTGCGAAAAAGAACAAGCCAGGTTTTTAATGTTCTATGGATACTCTGAATGGCTAGAAATCAAAGATGCCATTCAAGGTTCCAAGTCCAAATTCAAAGATGTGGTGGAAAGTGTTTTGGATCAGCTACTACAAAGGATGTCACAGTATGTTCAAGTTCCTCCTCTCCCTGAGCCAACAAGAAAAAGAAGATGAAACGCTAAAGAAGACTCATGCTCCAAAAATGAGTATTCTTCAGTGTTTTGTACTTTACTTAATATTGTAATTTCATTTTCAATGTAATTCTTCAGATTATCTCTAATGAAATTTCAATGAAGTACTCTACTCCATCTGTGTACTAAAAAGATCCCTGGAAACAGTAAATGGGACAATGAACATAAGAGTTCTACTTTCTTTGTAACCATCTTTACTCACTGATATTTCATTCTGATATTTAATCAGTGAATGTACTTAAAGCGTCTATACTTGTAAATATTGTGTTTTCATATCCTTATAAATGAAACTCAATTATAATAGTAGACTAGCTGAAAAAGATCTCACAGGTTAGTACTTAGAAGTTTTACTTTAACCTTTTTAAGTTTTTACTAATCCTTTCAAGCAAATTTGCTATGTTTCTTAATCATAATCAATTAGGGGGATATTGTTGATCATAACTCCTCTCACTGATTTGAATATGATTCCTCTATATACTTAGTGAAAAATCCATTTATAAGCTTAAGTTCAAATTCAGCGACAGCACACGCTGATTACACTCAGCGATCGCTGAAACTCAGGATCCTTAATCTTATCCCTGAAGATCTGAAGAACAACATTCACACCATAAGAACATTCAGCAAAAGTCGAAAACCAATCTGAAGATAGAGATAATCAGCTAGTGATCTAAAGCAGTTCAGCGATAGCAAGGACTGTTTAAATAGAAGTGTGAAGTCTTGCTAGGCCTCAGCGATAATCTGAAAGTTCATCCTTGAAGTTTCAAGTTCATCGATCAAGTGAAGTCTATAAAGCAAGATCAATTTTGATCTTATCCTCGATGCACAAAAGTCAAAACCTTATACTATGTCAGAAAAGGACGTACGGATAATCTCTTATGTCCACATCAAATCTGATTTGGTACTGTTCACACGCGGCCAAAAGCATCGTTGCTTTTGAACAAAGGACAAGATTCCAATGAGAACTTGACACGTGGCATATACCCTTTTTCTTGCATTTATTGCAAACGGGTATAAATAGATGAAGATCCCTTCTTCATCTTTATGCATGCTACTTTCTATTTCTCAAACATCTGCCTCTTTTCTTTCTCATTTTCTTGTGCATCAAACTGTGTGATTTCTTAAGTTACAATAGAATAGGTTTTCTTACTTGTTCTAATTCCGCTTGTAACTGTAAATTTGTTTATTCAATATAAACTAATTTAAAAACTAAAAATTCGTGTGTTTGTATTCAACCCTACCCCCCCTTCTACAAACTGTTTCTATATCCTTGAACTCTTGTAGACTCCTTTGGGACCAACAATTTATGGCCTCAAACAAGCCCCTCGCGCATGGTATGACAGTCTATCTGCTTATTTGGTCAAAAATGGGTACTCCAAAGGTAAGATCGATCCTACACTTTTCATTCAAAAGGAAGATGATGATATCATGTTTATTTAGATTTATGTAGACGACATCATTTTCGGTTCAACTAACCCTCAACAATGCAAAAACTTCTCCGAACTCATGATTGCCAAGTTCCATATGAGCACGATGGGAGCAATGAATTTTTTTCTCGATCTTGAAGTAAAACAATTTTCAACGGGAATATTCATTAACCAATCGAAATACATCTCGGATATGTTACATAAATATAACATGACGACCTGTACATCGATTGGCACTCCCATGTCTCCAGGTTCAAAATTACATGCTGATCCTTTGGGAAAAGCGGTTGATTCTAAAACCTATCGGGGAATGGTTGGATCGTTAATGTACTTAATGGCTAGTCGACCGGACATGATGTTTGCTACATGACTATGTGCTAGATATCAAGCCTCTCCCAAAGAATCCCAACTTAGTGCTATTAAAAGAATTTTTCGTTATTTAAAAAGTACTACTGATCTTGGCCTATGGTATCCTAAGGGTACGGGCTTCGAGTTAACTGGTTTTTCAGATATTGATCATGTCGGCTGCATGCTTGATCGAAAAAGAACGACGGGCCATATTCAGTTCTTGGGAGATAAACTGGTCAGCTGGTCTTCAAAGAAACAAACGTGCGTCTCGACATCCACTGCGGAAGCCGAATACATCGCTGCCGCAAGCTGCTGCTTACAAATCATTTGGATGTGCACTCAACTCAAAGACTGGTTTTTGGTTCGACAAGATTCCAATATATTGCGATTCAAAGAGCCCAATTTCCATATCCAACAATCCGGTCCAACACACCAAGACAAAACACATCGATGTCCGGTACCATTTTATTAAAGACCATGTTGAAAGAGGTACAATCGAATTATACTTTGTTAATATAGAAATACAGCTTGCCGACTTGTTCACAAAGGCATTGGATGAGAAACGCTTCCAATTTCTAGTGTCCAAGTTGGGCATGCTCAATCTCAAAACCTGATTCTCAATCAGTATATTTAAAACTTTACAAAAAGCCCACTCAAGTTTACATGAACATTCACCCTTTAAAGTGAATCTTCCCTATACTTGAATTCTCGTTTTGGGAAATTTTAATTACTTTCAAATGTTCTGTATTTTCATAGTTTTTTCGTTTTAGTACACTTTTCATCATGTGTGTCTTTTTATTATTTAGATATTTTGATGTTTGTTTTTGCTTCTAATCTTTCAGTTTTCAAGGGGGAGCGGACAGGTAAGTTTTTCCTTAACTCACACTTGGAGGGGAAGCTAAGTTTTTAGGCACAGTTCAAGGTGGAGAACTTTGAATTTTTTTTTTTAGAAATAAGTTTTATCGCCCCCTAAGGAATAGACATCCCTCAGCTTGTCGCCTCAATAGGACTTGATATCCTCAGATGTCGAGTTACTATGACTCGACAAGCTCTACTTTTTGGTCCTCGGCCCAATGTTTTCAAGCCACATGTCACTAGCCCACTATTTAAATATGAGGACCCCACGCACACTGTTCATTCTCAAATTCAATTCTTTCCATCTTTTTCTCCTAAACTCACTCGAGCAAACAACCTTCCAAAGTTTTCTTCAAAATTTTCGATTTTTTCCAAACCGATCACACCATCAGGTTCGTAATCTATTTCTCAATCTCTTTAGTTCTTCGTGTTCTTGATTTAATCACTGCATGATGTCCAATTTTATGTATGACTGTTCGGTTTCTTAAAACCCTTGGGGTTTCTGGTTTTATTGATTTGGGGTGTTTCTGGTTCGAATCTGGCACTAGACTTAGTATTAAATATGTTAGATGACGCCTATCGACCTTAGATCTAGGCGTAAATCTCTCTAATTTGCCTTTTTGTAGTCTGGGTGATTGCCTATTCATACTTGAGTGGTTTGGAACAATCATGAAGTCTTGTCGAATGTAAAGGATCCGACATATTTTCTTGTCGAGTCAAAGTCGTTCAAAATTTTTTCCTAAGTGTTTATGTCGAGTGTCATTGACTCGGCATGGTTTTTGTTCAAAGTCCAAAAAGATTCAAAAAAAACTTAAGTGTTTATATCGAGTATCATTGCCTCGACATGTTTTCTTGTCGACTCTCAAAGACTTGATATCTTGGCATAAGTGTTTCTATCGGGTCTCATATACTCGACAAGATTTAACCATTTCTTTACCATGTGTTTGTCCTATCTCTTATACTCGACATGTTTGTTATTGAAGCTTCTAGTTTGCATTACATATTTATACGAGTCTGTTTGTCACACATGTTAGACTAGACAAAAATTTTTGTTGAACCCCAAAGGCTCGATATACCAATCTTTCTTACGAAACATATAAGTGTTTATGTCGACTCATCTCCATTCGACATATTTTCATGCCGACTCTCAAGGACTCGACATCCTCACTTATCTGGTTCTTCGCATCCAATCAAGCATTTATATCGATCCTAACCAACTCGGCATCAATTTATATCGACCCTACTAGGCGCGACAACCATACTTATCATTCTTTCTAGAAACTAACTTGACTTCTATGATTTGCTAACGATGCATTTTCAGTTTCCATGGCGGCCACGAATGATCCCAACATGTCAGAGGACGATAACCACATTAGAAAAGAAGAAGCTTGCACCAAACAACCATCCCCTTGACTTAAGCATGATTCTGGAACATCAGGTCATCACGGAGATTCTGAAGAGAAAGTGGGGCCTACTCCGTAAGATCGGTGTTGATTTATCCTCGATGCACAAAAGTCAAAACTCTCATACCTTGTTAGAAAAGGATGTACGGATTGTGTCTTATCACCCCATCGGATCTGATTTGGTTACTGTTCATATCCGGCCAAAAGCATGGCTGCCTTTTGAACAAAGGACAAGTCTCAAATAAAAGGAAATAATGAGCTATTTCTAGAAGGGTCAGATACAAAGATCCCCTACTATCTAGAAAATCGACCCTTCGTTCCAACAGTTATTGTTCAAGCAGTTCCTGCTACTGTTACAACTCTTGTTATTCCTGAAAGATAGATTCCCAAAGCTCTACATCAATGGAGTGATGAAGACAAGAAAGAGCTAGTTGTTGATTCAAAAGCTAGATCTATCATTTCCATGTCATTACCCGATGATGTTTACCATTCAGTGATGAAATGAGGACTTCTAAAGACATGTGGGAAACTCTATGTGTTCAATATGAAGGAACCGATGAGGTTCAGATTACTCGATGTATCAACTTGGTGAGACAATATGAAAGTTTCATGTTTCTTAAAAAATGAAACACTTTCTTAAATCCACCAAAGATTTAATTATCTTTTTATAGACATGAAAACAGTTGATAGAGAGTACTTTAACTCGGAAATTCTGACTAAGTTCATGGAAGTTCTTCCTGAACAATGGGACACATTAACAACGTGTCTTAAGTTGTCAAAATACACTGAAACCCTGTCTCTTAGTGCTTTATATGGAATATTGCTCAATCATGAGCAATCATGAGCAATCCCAAACTTTAAAAAGAAATCTTATAAAGGAGACTAAGTCAGCCAAAAGTACTTCGTTGGCGTTAGTGACTTCAGAGATGGAACCTTTTAAACTTGTTTCTTCTTTTATTACCTCAATAACTGAGTTAGATCAATCTAACCCAGAGGATATCATAGATGTCGATAACTCTGAATTTGACAATTCTCTGCCTCTTCTTACTAACAATTTCAGGAGATTTGCTAGAAAGAGTAATTTCAGAAAGACCTCTGCAATCACTGACTCTGACAAGTCAAAGACTCTTCCAACTGACAAAGCCTCATCGATCTGCTACAGCTATCAGCGCAAAGGTCACTTTGGCAGCGAATGCAGATCCAAAAAGGTCGCTGCTACTTCATCTTCTCAAATCCCTGATAAAACTAAAAATGAAAAATACTCTAAGCTAAAATAGAAATATCAAAATCTGAATAAGAATCAGTGAAAAGGCAAAGGCCTTGTCGCTGAAGAAGTAGATTGGGATCAATAAGAAGACTAGGCTCAAACCACTGACGAATCTGGATCAGATGAAGAAGACATAGCTTTCATATGTCTTATGGCAAGAATAGAAGAAGCTGAAGAGGCATCTGACACCTCTTCTTCAGACTCTCCATTGACTCAGGTACCTATCCCCTCTAACTCCTCTATACCTATGAATGATAGCATGACAGCTCACGATTCTATGACTGTGGACTTTTACAATGCTTTCAATGGAAAAATAAAAGGTGAACAAATAAATATAGATCTCTCTAAACAGCTTAAAAATTGTCATCTGAAAATCAAAGAACTTACAAAAATCGAAAATGACTTTAAAGACCAAATCTTTGTAAATCGAACAGTAAGCATTGATCATAAATGCTTCTGAAAAGTCAATAAGATCATAAATTCTCAGATCCCTAAAAAGGTCAAGAGTGGTCTAGGATATTCCTTCGACCAAGACGATATAGACACTGACCGTTTCATGCTAAAATTTGGAATGTTTGTTTCTTCTATCCATGATCCCTCTTCTTAAAATGTTTCTACCACTGAGAAAAGACCTTCTAAATCTTTTACCAAGGATTCAGAGAAGGTGATCCAGGATAAGTTCCTTGACCATGTTCATACAATCAAGAATTCCCAAAGACTGAAGAAGAATCCTTCAGTTCCTTCAGCGAGTCAACATAAAACTGGAAAGAAGATCCCTGGATCTGTTCAGAGTTCAACTCCCAGAATTAAGATTGATCTCACTCCATCTGAACCTGAGAAACTAATTATTCCTCCTAGAACAATGGAGAAAGGAATTCTTGGTCCTGGTCCTGAAAGTGTATTGACCACCTCTCTGCATGCTTCTAGCTCAAAACCTATTTTCAAATATCGGAAGTGCTATCACTATGGTGAGACTATCCACATTGCTAGTAAGTGCCCTAATGCTACTAGGGCTGAAAAATTATCTCATGGTAAGAAAGTAGCCCAAACTGCGAAATCAGGAAAGGTGAAATCCGCCAAAGTTGGTAAAACAACTATGGCAAATCATACCACCAAAGATAATTATGCAAAGAATGTCATACCCGAACTTTCTGTTGTTTCCACTAACAATGCAGGACCCATAGTTGTATGGGTACCTATGAAAAATTGAACCCCATATTTTAATGCAGAGTGCTAAAGGTATCTGGTATCTAGATAGTAGATGTTTAAGGCACATGACAGGCAGAAAATCTCTACTCTTTGAATATAAGGAGGAAACAGGTCCCTCAGTGACCATTGGTGGAAATGCCAAAGGATATACCAAGGGTTATGGTGTTCTATCCAATGGAACAACCTCGTTCAATCTCTTAAGCATTAGTCAACTCTGTGAAAAAGACTTCAAAGTCTTGTTCATAAAGACCAGATATACCTGGGTATTCTTTCTTTGATCTAAGAGTGATACACCTGATGAAATTAACTCCTTTATCAAAAGAATGTAAATCCTGAACTAACTGTTCGCTCCATGAGAAGTGATCATGGCACTGACCTTAAAAACAGTACCCTGGTTACCTTCTTTGAAGAAAAAGGAACCTCTCATAATTTATCATCAGTGAGAACTCCTCAGCAAAATGGCGTTGTTGAAAGAAGAAATCCAACTACCATTGAAGCTGCTCGTTCAATGTTCCGCGAATCACATCTACCAACTCAATTCTGGGTTGAAGTACTTAACACTGCATGTTTCACTCAGAATTGATTTCTGATAGTTAAAAAATTCAAGAAGACCTCCTATGAACTTTTTCATAGAAGAAAGTCCTCTCTGGGCTACTTACATATCTTCGGATGTAGGTGCTACATCCTGAATGACAGAGATCATTTAGGAAAATTCGGTCCAAAGGCGGATGACGGTATCTTTCTAGGGTACTCCCCAGTATCCAAAGCATTCAGAGTCTTTAACAAAAGAAGACAACACGTAGAAGAAACCATGCATGTTAACTTTGATGAATCTCGCTCAACGTATTCTATTCTTGTCCCTGAAGACGGCGAGGAACTGAATAGTTGGAGGAAGTCTCACTATGGTGAACCTGAATCTTGTTTTAGTGCACCATAGGTCACTGAAAATACTGATGATGAAGGTCCTAACTTCATTCCTACTACAAGTAACAATCCATCCTCTTCAAAGATAGACGTTACTCCTCTAAATCAGATTCCTCCCTCTGAGTCCTCCAATGGTGATTCATTAGTGAATAATCAAATTCCACTCTTAACACAAGAGAATGCACAGCCCTCTGGATCACCTCCAAAGATGATCATGAATGCTGAAGAATCAATAGTTGATGCATCTTTTGTTCTCCTTGAACAAGTCACTGAATCCCATGTTGATCAATCTCCTCAACCACCATCTCAACGATGGACTCAACGTCATCCAATCGATCAAATCATTGGTGATCCAAATGTAGGTATTAAAACCCATAAGGGTACAAGTAATATTTGTCTCTATGTAAACTTTATTTCTCAAAATGAACCTAAGAAGATAGATGATGTTATCACTGATCCAAATTGGGTCTCTGCTATGTAAGAAGAGCTAACTGACTTTCATAGAAACAAAGTTTGGAATCTTGTACCTCGTCCATCTGGTAAAACTGTTATAGGTACGAAAGGGGTATTTCGTAACAAACTAGATGAAAATGGCACTGTCGTCCGCAACAAGGCTCGACTTGTTGCTCAGGGATACAGACAGGAAGAAGGAATCGATTATGATGAAACTTTTGCTCCTGTTGCTAGACTAGAAGCCATAAGACTTTTCTTAGCTTATGCTGCCTATAAAGACTTTAGAGTTTTTCACATGGATGTTAAAAGTGCTTTTCTAAATGGTAAGCTCAAAGAGGAAGTTTATGTCGAGCAACCTCCTGGTTTCCCTGATCCTAAACATCCTAGTTTTGTTTTGAAACTTCAAAAGGCTCTTTACGGATTAAAACAAGCTCCTAGAGCTTGGTATGATACCCGCTCTAAATATCTTCTTAAAGAAAAGTTTGTTTGTGGAAAAATTGACCAAACCCTCTTTTTTAGGAAATACAAAGGTCATAGTATACTTGCTCAATTATATGTTGATGATATTATATTTGGTCCCACAAGACTCAAACTATGTACTCGCTTTGCTAATCGCACGAAGAAAGAATATAAGATGAGTATGATGGTTGAACTAACATATTTTCTTGGTTTGCAGATTAAACAATCTGAGAAAGGCATTTTTATATGTAAAAGTAAATATGTTAATGACATGCTGAAAAAAATTGAAATGACTCAATGTCCAGCGATGAAGACTCCCATGGCACCTCCTCTGACCTTGAACAAGGACCCTAATGGGAAACTTGGCAATGTCACTGCCTATAGAGGAATGATTGGCTCTTTGCTATATCTAACATCTAGTCGACCTAATATCATGTATTCTACTTGTCTCTGTACAAGATATCAAGATGAACCCAAGGAATCCCATCTGATTGCTGTAAAGAGAATCTTCAAATATCTGAGGGGAACTCCTAATCTTGGCCTTTGGTATTCCAAAGGTTTAGGGTTCGACCTAACTGGTTTCTCTGATAGTGATTTTGCAGGATGTAAAATTGATAGGAAGAGTACCACTGGTGGTTGTCAGCTACTCGGTGGTAAGTTGTTAAGTTGGACGAGTAAAAAGCAAAACTCAGTGTCTACCTCAACTGCTGAAGCTGAATATATAGCCGCTGAAAGTTGATGTGCCCAAATCCTTTGGATGAGGAACCAACTCAGAGACTATGATATTAAGCTTTCCAAAATCCCTATCTACTGTGATAGAACTAGTGCTATTGCAATAGCAAATAACCTTGTACTTTATTCAAAAACCAAGCATATTGAGATCAGATATCACTTTATCAGAGATCATATTATGAATGGTGAAATTGAACTTCACTTTGTACCCACTGAATACCAGCTCGTTGACCTTTTTACCAAGCCTCTTGATGAGACTAGATTCAATCTATTAATCAGCGAACTTGATATGTTAAACGCTGAAGAATGAAAATTCTCAGTGATCAAATCTATTCAGTGGCTTTCAAAATGTTATTCAATTTTATTAGTCATACTCTGAACTTTGACTCAGCGATATATATATCTCGCCAAGGTATGTATTTTTTCTCCTTACACTCTCTGAATATTTCCTATTTAGAGAATGGATCTCAAAAAAGAAAACCCATCATTGAAATTTTATTTCAATTAATGAGGATTTTAAATAGATAATGATTAACATTTATTATTTAAATGATAATCTTATCATTTTCTAAAAAGGTCACGTCAGACCTTTTTCTGACACACGATGAACCTCAACGTTTCCTATCTCATCAAACCCTAGGAACGTGCAATAGGTCATCATTACCTTTTTCAAAAAGCTAAACCGTCGTTTAGTTTCCTTCTCTCTACTCTTTCTCTCTCATCCAACTATTTAAGGAAATTAAATTTCCTTTTCATTCTTTATGCGCTCAAACCTCCAAAGCAAGTAAAAGGCATTTGAATTCTCTCTGCAATTACTCAAGAATACCAAGAGAAAGGCACTTGTGCGTTTTTCTTTCTCCACACTTTCTTAAGGTTTGATCATACTTTTTCTTACTTAATGTGATTGAAGAACAACTTAAATGTTGTATACTACTTCTACCATCTTCTATAACAAATCGTTATAATGATTTACGTTTTAAATAGGGCTAAAACTTCAAATCTTCATAAAAACATGTTCTAAGTTTCTTTCTTAGAACATAAGACATTTTGGTCTGTTTGAACCAAAATCTTACCCAAATATTTGCTAAAAACTATTTTTGGTGCATGTTTGTACCAAAAATAAACACTTTGGTATCTTCTCACTAAAACTTTGTTCTAACGTTTTTCTAAAATCTGCCAAATAACAAGTATTTTGACTTTGTTCATCAAAACACTTGTTTTTTCCCATTTTATTGGTATACTTTATATACCAAACTCTATAGTTTATACATTTTTCTATTAAGCCATGATTTTTCTATTTGGTATTTCCATTTTTGAAACAAAAATGGCAACTCCAAGCAAAACCTTCAACACCTCCGAGGAAGAAGTTCTTCCAGTCACCAACTTCATCGCTGCACCGGAAGCAACCTTAACCCTTGAACAAGGCTTCGTTAAGCCAAGCAACTATGTCGCCCTGCTGGATATCCCCTCTTAACGCTCTTACCTTCTGGATGGTTCCCGTTACATAGAGAAGTGTCCTCTGAATTTCGCATTCACTCATGTACCTGTTGGGATCACTCCTCATCTCCAACAATTCTAGGACACCGCTCACTTCACCACCCTCACCACTGAAAAAGGAAAGAGGCTCCCTGCCATCGGATTCACGATCAGCATCGGGAATATAGAGATCACTTATGCCATCGTCAAAGCTGCCCTTCGCCTCTCTACAAAAGAGAAGAATGAACGATGGGTCTCTGCTACATCTACTGAAGAAATCCAATCCTTTTTGAATGTCATTGTCTATGTCTGGCCTATTGACAAAGACACAAAGATGATCACCAAGGCGATCACAAAGATCGAGAAGAAGAGATTGCAAGCGAAGTGACAATACATCTTCACGCATGTGATTCAGTGCTTAGGCACCAAGACTGGCTCCCAAGACCAGGTCAACAAGCAATTTCTCGAGATGGCCTTCTCTCTTGGTTATGGCCGAAAGCTCAATTACGCTGACTACATCTTCAACGAGCTCTACAACGGGTCAAAATTCAGAAAAGGGTAAGGACAATCCCTTACCCAAGGTTTGTAGCCACCATCCTGGCTTAGTATACGATGGATATCCCACTGAGGGAAATCAAAAATTCTCTCAGGTTGAGAAGAAGGCCTTGGAAATCGATGAAAGGTTTGGAGATGCTCTCTATCTCCAATACATGTTGGATCTTATCAGGGAACCTATCCCTGAGAGTACTTCTGCTCCAATTCCTACCATTCAGTTAGAGACTGGGTCTGGATCACTAACAAACCCATCAGTGATCAACCTCGACCTATCTTCTTCCCCTCTGAAAAAAGAAAGCAACCAGCCAGTAGTTGACACAAAAAGTCCATCGCTCATATGTTAGTGGCAAAGAAACAAAAGACAACCGTCTCTCAACAGACGACCCACTCTGATTTCGGTGTCGTACCAACCCCTCCTCTATCCACAGCCACGACAACGGTCTCTATCTCTGTTGTCGTTTCGTCAGCACTACCCACTTCAGGGACCTCGGTCACTGAAGACTTAGGCACCAGCTACGCTGAAGCTGGTATAGGTACTACACTCACAGCCTTCTTTTCTTCTTCCACCTCCTCTTCTATGATTCAGCTATGGTTGTCCCCATATCTGATGAGGTTGAACAACTTGATGTCCAAGAATCAGCTTTGTTTCGACAATTTGAATTTTGGAAAGCAACGTGCACAGGACCTGAAAATGTTTCTCTTAAACATTCTCATAGACAGGTTCGTGATCCTCAGGACACAACCGTAGCAAGCACCAACCCTGAGAGTAATCATTCAGATACTCTCAAGGGACCCTTGCAAACTTCTACTACCATCCATCTTCTTTCTTCTAACCCTGAACTCTTTTTTGCTCATTTGTCTGTGTTGTCTACAGGTACCGCTAATGCACCCATCATCACTGATGCCACCACCGCGACGACCACCACCACTACTACCATATGACCACAACGGTTGTCTCTGCTCCGTCGTCTTTTTTATCTTCATCTCTCTCCGTGGAGAAAATAAGGCAACTCAAGAAGGAGAAAGGTCAGGCATCCTCCTCCTTCCCCAAGCTCACTGAACCGCCAACTGTCTCTCTGCCTCCCATCCAGTTCCCTTCCCTGGATCATCTGGTTCAAGAATTTGCTCAAATCAAGCATAGAGCAGATCTGCAGATGTCCTCCAGGTATGTGCTGAGCTGTAGATTCCAGTATATGAAAGCACAATGATTATATCGATTAAAGCAATAAGAACAAAGTGAGTGAGGAATTTTCGCAGTCGGATATCTCACTTGTACGGTTACAATATGATTTGACAGTATTTAGGCTTTCTAGTAATCGACTAATATTCACTCTAATCTCTTCTTAATAAGTAATCTCGCGCACACCTAAAGAATGACCCTAACCCTCTATTTATATGTAGAACATTATCGTAATAAGGAAACTATGAGATAAGGCATTATACACTTGCCTTATTTACAATAAAGCAACGTTTCCTTATATTAAACCTTCCTAATTATTGACTTTGTTGACTTTGCACTTTTGGTCTTCATGTCTTCAATAGTTGTCATCTCGGATACAATAATTTCAGACCAAACAATCTCCCTCTTTGTATTCGAGATTAGAATTCAACAAATCGGCACTCTTCTTTTGAAGATCATGAAACTTTTGTCAACAAATCTTTCTTTTGAATTCTTTTGCTCTCCCTACGAAAATGATCTCTTGTAATCTCCGTTGCTCCCCCTTAACATTAGCATGATTGGAAAAATCGAATGAGCCGTGATGTCGTAGGATATAAACTTGTCGGGTCAGGTGATGCCGATGAAAAAAATATCGGGCCAAGTAGATTCGACAAGAATTGATGTCGGGCCAAGATGAATCGATGAAACTTTATATCGGGTCTTAAGCACTCGATAAGTCTTCAACAGAAAATGATCTCGGGTCAAGTTGAATCGATGAAAATTTATGTCGGGTCTTAAGCACTCGATAAGTCTTCAACTTTATCTTCAGCAGTCGACAAAACATATTTCAAAACAAATCAACATTTGTCATCTTCCTTTTCTCATGTCGTGATGTCATGTCTCTGATATACAATCTCTCCCCCTCAGAATGATAAGGAGAATCCAAATCATTATGAATAACCAAAGACAAAAAAAAAATAGTTAACTAATGAAGCGTGTAAAACTAACATAAAGAAGCACGTGAAGCAACTGTTATCACTTAATCAAAATAAATTTTAATGAAGTGGCCTATATGCAGTGTTGGCAGCGGGTTGGCACTGATAGGACTTCCAGCTTATCATAGAAGTAAGTTATAAAACTAACTTCTCAAACTGTTCCGGCATAAACATGAAGATATGCTTGAGGAATCACAAAGACTCGTGCAATGTGTAGAAAGAATTTATGCATTAAATGCTAATTTTAAGGCTCAAAATGTGAAAATACATTTCACAGACTCAATGTGCATTAAATGTGAAGTTCGGCGACCGGAGGTGTGTCTTCTTTTTTCGATATCTTAATCTTCCGAGTGAAGAAAAGATAGCAGATATGCTTATTCTCCAGTATATATGAAACAAATATCTTTTGTGAGATACTTGAGTAGTTGGGTAGGGTGACACGAGTTATCGACATTGGGTCCATGTCTAGTTCAATATTCATCTCCAAAGAATCGAGAATGAATAGATTATGTGACTACCCGGATAACTGTTTAGGTTTGGTAAGGACCAAATATTTTTTTTAAGTCCTGTCACACCCTTAGTTTTCTCTTATCTCACGAGCACTCAATATATGTTTTCAAAATTTCTAACATAGGGATTTGTTTCATGGGTAGGTCCTTCCGGCTCTGGATTGACCATTGAAACTTCTAATTCCTAACACACAAAGAGTTAAAACATTAAAGTCCGAGTTCTAAACTGTTGTATTCAGAAGTCATAATGTTAAGAGCAGGTTCATAGCTGAGATATTATGAAGCTAATTAAATGTTAAAAATGTGGTACTCCCCTTCAAATGTAGCATAACCTTATGAAAGATTGTCATGTGATGTGAACATTCGAAATTTAAAACACACATGACGTACCTACAAAACAGATTAAAAAGATTTTGGTACCCAAGCTTTGTTGGGTCCTCGGAGTTAAGCTTTAGATGCAATAAATGGGGAAGTGGGGATACTGTAAGTACCATACCATTTATGATCCAACCTTTGATTGACATAATGAGAGTTGTAAGAAGAATGCATGTTAGGAAAACAACCATAATCATTAGAGAAAGAATTTAATTGCATAAAGTCATTGACACCGCAATTCGAGCAACAAATTTTATTCCGAGAAAAATGAATTAAATGTTTAATAGAACGAATAGTGCAAGGAAATTGAAATTTTCGATTGGTTCTTTTAACATTAGGAAATTTTGAATAATAAGAGTTGTCGTTTTTGCGAGATGATGACTTCGGAGCACTTTTGCCTTTTTCGACCCAAACTTGCTTTAAAGTTCGAAAAGCTGAACCACATTTAGCATTTTTCACATAATGAGAATTGATGGTTTTGGAAAAGTGAGTTTGATCCTTTTGGTTAGAATGAGTGTAATGCATTTGACTTGTGGAACACTCATTCGGATCCGTTGGAAGTAAAACTGATTCGATTGGTTTTTTGCCTTTGTCCAAAAACTCTGTATGATTTGGAAGTGTAGGATTGAAGTCAAAATCGGCATTTATGTCATCTAACTGTTCCGTGGATTTAAGGACTGATGAGGAATCAGCGTACTCGTCAAAACGAGGCATTTCCTCAAGAAAGTCTAAGTTATCATCAATTTGGTCGGAAGAATGGGAACATTTTTATTTAGGAGGAATATAGTTTGGATCTAATTTAAACAATTCCTCGCAATCATCTAAGTAATTGCTAACGAAAGCTTTACACGAAGAAATATTGGAAATAGAATTATTTGCGTGAAAATTACCGATCAACGCAATCTGGAGAAGGAGATTGCCGATCAACGCAAAGATTTAAAAGAAATTCTTCGACTCCTTCAGGCACCTAATGCCTCCGCCTCCTCTCTCCCTGTTGAAGATAGAATATTTCGGGGAAGCTCCCTACTATGCAGGAAGACCATTTAGAGACTCTGAAGGTCATCAAGAGCAATGTCCACGTGTTGATGGTGCACGTGCTCCGTCAAGGCAACACATAGGGGGACAAAATCTTAAAAGACCTGGAAGAGCAGATGATAAATGAAACATATGAACCCTTCGTCGCTGCTGATCTTGCTCAGGCAAATCCCATCATCTCTGAAAATGATGAAGAAGAAGATGATGATGATTATTAGGATGACAACAACTCCCTTCATCTCAAAGATGAAGATGACGATGATGATGATGATGATGATGATGATGATGATGATGATGATGATGATGATGATGATGATGATGATGATGATGATGATGATGATGATGCCGACGATGTGGCTACTTATGTATATTTCATATACAATAGACCATAAACTGGGGTTGTCATCAGAGAACAGCTTTTGGGGGACAGGCCCCCTCCTTCCAAGGAGCCGTCTAATCCCTCAGCGAAAAATAAACAACCAATGGAATATGGTCCATCTGTTATGAGGTATGCCTACCCCTTTAACTCTACATCCCTATCTCTGAACCCCAGCCTTCTCTCGTCCATACTTCTTTAAGTCAAAGCATAGATGAAGTTACTGATGAACCCATTTCTTCCTCCCCACATCTCAGTGATCCCTGTTCCCCAAAGGAATCTCCATTCTTGAAGGAACCTTCCGCTGAAGATCAGTTCCTGTACATATTTGAATCTGAAGCTGAAGACGCCTTATTCAAAGGCGTGTACATACACAACCAATCCCTGAACCTGAAGAAGAAGAGAGAAGGGCAAACTTCATAAGATAACTAGAATTGGCCAGAGTAAAAATTCCTCTTCGTACCTCTGAGCCTGAATCCCCTGTACCAATAAGCGTATAAAACGAATTCTCCTTCCTGTCCCCTGAAGAACGAGCAGAAGCCTTAGAAGCTCAGCGACTAAGAGATCAAGAAATAAAACAAGCTCAAGAAAGCCTCAAAATCGCTCAAAAGCTGGTCAGGGAAGCTACAATAAGACCCAAGCGTCAGAAACGCGCAAAACAACAAAGCGAGCTAGTCGCTGGAAAGCTAGCAGAGAAGGAACTGGTCAGAGAAAAATTAAAGATAAATCCTACTGTAGCCCAAGAGAAAATTCTACAAGCCCTAAATAGAGAAAATCGGGAACCTAAGAATGAAGAATTGGAATGGTGTACTAAGAAGGTAAACTATCGCCTCTCTCCTGGAACAATTACTCATACAACTATTGAAGGAAAAACCTCAAGAAAAGGTCTGAAGATAAGAGTAACTATGTTCAGAGGTAGTAGACGCAAAGAAGAAGAACCCCAATTCCTAAAATTCTATGGTTTCTCTGAATGGTCTGGAAATCAGAGACGTCATTCAGAAATCAAAATCTAAATTCAAAGGTGTCGTTGAAAGACATCTTGATCAGTTGTTGCAAAGGAGATCCCAATACGTCACCGTTCCTCCTCTCCCTGAAAAATCCAAAAAGAGAAGATCTAAGTTTGAAGCTGAAGAAGGTCCATCGTTCAGATATGAACATGAGACTAAAATTGACTTAGATAGTCTTTTTGCCCACCTCGTTCTCCCTGATATTTCAATGCTCAATACATCCCTGCCTGAAACAAGAAGATTTGAAGAACATGAGATAATCACTCTTCCAGAAGCAAGAATGGCATTTCTAGGAAACGATGGGCTTATAAAACATCTCAGAAATAAGGAGATTCGTAAATCTCCTTCCAAACTTCTCAAGATCATGTACTACAATTGTTGGGCAACTTTTGGCCCTATGTCTATTCAGAAGAAGATCTATGAGAATGAATTACGAAGAAGAAAAGAGAAGCTCTCTGATTGGTCTCTTATAATATTTTCCTTTGTAATTTTATTCAGTGTACTGTACTTTACCTTATACTTGTAATTTCATTTTCACTATGTAATTCTTCAAATTATTATGATCAATGAAATACAATAAAGTACTATACTCCATCTGTGTACTGAAAAGACCCTGAAAAAAGTAAAAGGGACAATGGACATATGAGTTCTATTTTCTTTACAAACTCATCATACTCACTAACATTACACTATGTAATCAATCAGTGAATGTACTTTGTAGCTTTTACACTTGTAACAATTGTGATTTCATATCCTTATAAATGAAAATCAATTGAAATAGGTTATTAGCTGAAAAAGATCTCACAGATTAGTAATTAGAAATCTTTACTTTAAAAATTTTATGTCCTTACTAATTTCCACAAGGAATTTTCCTATGTTTCTTAATCATAATCAAATAGGAGGAGATTTTTGATGAAAACTCCTTTCAGTGATTTGAATATGATTCCCTAAACACTTAGTGAAAATTCCACTTGTAGGATATTCTTCATATTCAGCGATACCATCCACTGATTGCACTCAGTGATCGTTGAAGATCAGGAATAGCATCATATCCCTAAAGATCTAAAGAACAACACTCACACCATTGATTCATTCAGCGATAGTCGAAGGGTTAAGCTGAAGAAAGAGTTGATCAGCTAAATGACCTGAAGCGGTTCACCAATAGCAACAATCAACTACCTCAAGTGTGAGATCTTGCACAAGCCTCAGTGATACTTGAAGACTTCATCCTTGAAGATTTTGGTTCAATGATCAAGTAGGGCCTACTCAGCAAGATCGATGTTGATCTTATCCTCCATGCACAGCATTCAAAACCCCCATATCTTGTCATAAAAGGACATTCGGATTGTCTCTTATGTCCCCCATCAGATCTGATTTGTTTACTATTCATATCCGACCAAAAGCATGACTGCCTTTTGAACAAAGGACAAGTCTCAAATAGATAACTTGGCACGTGGCATATACCTTTTGCTTTGCATTTATTGCAACTGGTATAAATAGATGAAGAACCCTTCTTCATCTTTATGCATGCAATTTCTCTCCTCAAACCTCTGCTTCTATTTCTTACTGTTCTTGTGCATCAAACTTTGTGATTTTTTAAGTTGTAATAGAATAGGTTTAAATATTTGTTCTTATTCCGCTTGCAGCTGTAAATTTGTTTATTCAATATAAACTCATTTTAAAAATCTAAAAAACTTGTGTTTGTATTCAACCCCCCCCCCCCCTCCCCCTTCTACAAACTGTTTCTATATACTAGAACTCTTATCGAATCCTTTGGGACCAACACTTGTAGATCTATAGAGAGAGAATTGCAGAGAGAGAGAGAGAATATTCATCAATATACATATGATTTGAAGATCCATTGATGTGATTATTAATATTTGTTATTCGATTCATCGTTATTAGATATATCTGGAATTAACGTACTTGATCAATTGGAGACTTATACTGTTGATATGTAGACTACAACGAAATGTTCTAATCTAAAAGAGATCCGTGATCTTTCACATAAAATGGTTGAAACAAGAAGGGACAAGGTGTTTCCTATCTCGAAAATTTGTCAGATGTGTCGATACCAATTGTTTATTGGCTTATAAACAAGCAGTGATATTACTGAATGTCACTGTCACAATTAAGAGATTATTTCCATCTATGAGTCTTGTGAATAATAGGTTGTGCATAAAATGTCATATCAACGGATAAATGATTGTTTCATTACTTATGTTGAAAAACATATTCTTTTTGTTGAAGTTGGTAATGATGACATCAATAGGTTTCAAAAAGTGAAAACTCGTAGAAGTCTTACGATAAAATTGTTGTTTTTGTCATTCGTGAAAAAAAAATTAGTTTTGCTTTTTACTTATTTGAATAAGTATGCTCGATGTTGCGCTCTAACTAAGTCCTGACTCAACCATTTAAAGCATTTCCAATAGCTTCTCCAAAATGGGGAAAAATGAAGAAAATGAGGATTTTGAGCAAATATTTTGCTCCAATAGTTTCCTCATAATCATCTCTAAAATGGAGAAAGTAGGAGAGATGGTGGGTTTTTCTACAAATATGGAGTTAACTCCAAAAATGATTACCAAATGAAATGACCAATAGGAAATTTTGAAAAATAAATATTTAAAAAAAAAACAATATTTTAATAGATGATGCAATATTTTAATATTATTTTTGAGAAATTATAGGGAATTTGTTGGAGACGAATGCAATTTTTTTGAAGATTTTATCTTTTGATTCTCCATTTTGGAAAAATTATAAGGAACTTGTTGGATATGCTCTTACATCTCCAAAAGATTCTCTAAAAAGGAGAAAATATAAATTTAGGGATTCTGGACATGTTTATTTTACTCCAATAGATTCTTTAAAATGGAGAAAGTATGAGAAGGGCTTAAAAATCTCTATATTTTGAGAACAGCAGAAAAATAATTTCAATGAGACAGAAATATTATTTCATAATTTTCTATTTATAGGAACTCTGAAAATAAATATTTAAAGAAAAAAATAATATTTTATTAAATGAATGAAATATTTTAATTACATAATCAATATTATAATTTCCAAAATTAAGAATCTAATTAAGTTAAATGTCGTTTTGTTCTAATAATTTTGATAGGCGTGTCCATAAAAACCGTTGGACCGCTCAAACCGGTCAAACCAAGTCAAATCAGATCGTTTTTGGTGGTTTGAGCGGTCTGAAGGTCCAGTCTGGTCTAAAAAATTAGCCAAACCGCTCAGTTCGGTCTGGTCTGTGGTTTAAACATTTTTTTGAGCGGTCTGGACCGAACCGACCGCCAACAAAATGTATACATTGTATTTATTTTTCATGTTGTAGATTTTACTTTTATGGTCCAATTATGAAGAATTCGTCAAAGCCGTTATGTTTTTTTTAGTTTTCATTCCTAAATTGACAAATTTCTGAAATATTTCAAAAATCAAATTCCAAACCGTAGTTCATCTTGCTCAATGTTTATTCAGTATTCCAACTATTGTTGGTTGATTTGTTTTTAGAAAAAATTCATTTGTTCAATATCTTATTGTAATTTTAGAGATAAACGGGTTTTCTATAATTCCGTATACGATTTTCTATTAGTACGATATTGATAGAAATTTCATTTTAGATATAAATGTCAGCTTTTTTGTGGTCCGATTTGACCAGTTTAGTCACTTACTTCCAAACCATTCGGTCTGAAATTTTTCTAAACCGCCATAGCGGTCTGGTCTGTGGTTCGAGGGGTTAAACCGCCAAATCGGACCGCAAACACCCTAAATTAACTTCATTCTACATTTTAGAAATGCTCTGATGATTGTTAATGATCCTAGATAGTAGAAAATGTGTTGCTACTTTTGGGAAAAGGAAGAAGAATTTGTAAAGATGGGAAATCTCGATCCATGCAATCTTAAATGTAAAGTTTGAGTGGTGATATTTAATTAGATTGCTTGATGAGTGGATTAAGAATTAAGGAAATTCTTTGCCCGTAGAGAACAAAAGTGGTATTTATTTTAATCGCAGTTTGAGGAATGTTTTTGTGGTTTAAATACTCCTTCCAAAACGGGACTTTTCTTGGCCACTAAGTATCCTACTTCATCTAGATTGTATTTTATTTAATTCTTAAATATTAAAATTTTGACGTCATATTGTTATCATATTAATTAACAATTAGAGTAAACTACGATTTTGGTCCTTGTGGTTTACCATTTATAACGATTTTGGTCCCTGTGGTTTAAAAACCACTTTTTTGGTCCATGTGGTTTCATTTTGTTTCCATTTTGGTCCTTACATCTAACAGAGTTAACGGAGCTGTTAATTTTTTTTTTTGAAAATTTACATCTTTAGTCCTTGTGTTATATAAATTTTAAATATTTTATTCTAAATTTTATTTATTATATTACTAACTAAAATTTAACACTTATATATATATATATATGATAGGTTTCAAATACAAACCACGTCAATTCGTACAAACCGTACAAACCGCGTGTTTCATTGTTTTTTTGAATAATTTTTTTGCATGAAAGTGTTTAATATGATGAATTTGTTTCATATAATTCTTTTCTTCATGAAAATTATTTTTCTTTCTATATATATGTATATTATCATCTTTGTTTTTCCACTTTCATATATTTTAATACTATATATATATGTTATTTTATATATATATATATATATATTTTTTTTTTGATACTTTTTTTATTTACTTATAATTACTAGAGTAAATTACGGATTTGGTCCCTGAGGTTTGAAAAATATTTTGGATTTATCCCCACAATTTGTTTATTACAAGATAGACCTCAGAGTTTGTATTTTCGTAACACATTGGTCCCTGCCACTAACAGACGTTAACAATCATTCGTTAAATGAGGGGCATTTTGGTCTTTTTCTTCTTCTTTTTTCTCCTTTTTACAAGGACCATATATGTAATTTACTTAATTATATTTATCAGATATATATTAATACATATATACATATACCCATGGACCCACCCATCCACCCATCATCTTCTTACCCTTCTTCATCTTCTTACCCTTTATCCAACTCAACATCATCTGCTGACATGGCTAGTGATATGGAATTTTTTTATAGAATTAGTCTTTTTCTTATTTTAACATTTTTAAACCAGATATGTCTTAAAACCTTCAAAGCTTCAACCTCCTGATCTTGAAAATTTCTACATCTTCTTGTGCTTTACTTCCATCTTCTTCTTCGTCAATCACTTTCGATCATCGAGAACAAAAACATGAAGAACACCCAAGAAAGATCAAGAACACCTTTTTCTATTCATCTTCATTATCTAGAAGATCAAGAAAAATTCTCAAACATTACTTAGAAACCCTAAATCAAAAACCAAACATCTAAATCTAATCCCAAAATCAAAGTTAAAAACCTTAAATCTAAACAATGAACAAACCGTATATCAAATCCAAATCAAAAACCCTAAATCAATCGTATTGTAAATCACAACCTTAATCAAGAAATCACAAATCCATGAATCCATCAGGGAACCTACAAGATCTCGGATCCATGAATCCGTCAATGATGTCATCTGCAAACTAATCTCGATCTCGAAGCTGTCTGCAACCTCGACGACATATCTGAACCAATACACAACTTTTGATTGTGACGTCTCAGATGATGTAGTTGTTTCCAACAGTTCCATCGATGGGTGTGTGTGTGTGTGTGAGAGAGAGAGAGAGAGAGAGCAATGAATGCAGAGATCGATGATGGTCTTTGACATCAGAGATGGATCTGTGGCGCCGACGATGGATCTAGGTTGTAGGTTTACCGACGATGGATCTGGGTTGTGGGTTTACCGACGGTAGAGGTGGGTTGGGTTTTCCGGCGATGGAGGTTGTTGATCATAACTCCTCTCAGTGATTTGAATATGATTCATTTACTATACTTAGTGAAATTCCTTAGATAAGCTTCTGTTCAAATTCAGCGTATGTTCAAATTCAGCGATCGCTGAAGATCAAGGATCAACAAGCTTATCTCTGAAGACCTGAAGATCAGCTATCACACCAGAAGACCATTCAGCGACAGTCGAAGACCAAAGCTGAAGAAAGAGATAATCAGCTAAGTGACCTGAAGCGGTTCAGCGATAGCAACGATTATCTACTCAAAGTGTGAAGTCTTGTGAAGCCTCAGCAACACTGAAGTTCATCCTTGAACATTCAGTGTCAGCGATCAAATGAAGCTTCCTCTGCAAGATTAAAGTTTGATCTTATCCTCGATGCACAAAAGTCAAACCTAGAACCATGTCAGAAAAATACATACGACTTGTCTCTTATGTCCCCATCATATCTGATACGGTACTGTTCATATTCGGCCAAAAGCATGGTTGTCTTATTTACAAGGACAAGCTTCCTATCCAAGCTTGACACGTGGCATGTACCTTTTGCTTTGCATTAAATGCAAGCGGGTATAAATAGATGAAGATATCTTCTTCATCTTTATGCATGCTTCTTTCTAGCCTATACCTTTTGTATTCTTTCTTTCATCTTCTTGTGCATCAAACTGTGTGTTTCTTTAGTTACAATAGAATAGGTTTTCAACTTGTTCTAATTCCGCTTGTAACTGTAAATTTGTTTATTTTCTATAAACTCATTTAAAAACTAAAATCTGTGTGTTTGTATTCAACCCCCCCCCCCTTCTACAAACTGTTTACTTAGTATTTAACTCTTGTAGACCCTTATTGGGACCAACAAGTGGTTTCAGAGCAGTGTTGTTATCTTTCTCTTTAAAATATTCTTCTTTAGATCATATTTTAAAATGACAAACCCTAATACAAACTACAACGATAACGGATCTTTAGCTAAACCTCCAAGGTTCAGCCATGATAATTTCCCTTTATGGAAAGAAAGAATGTCACTTTTTCTAGAGGGATCTGATCCTAAGATCCCATACTATGTAGAAAACGGACCTTTCGTTCCTACAGCCATAGTAGCAGCTGTACCTGCCACTGCTACTACCCTAGCCGTCGCTGAAAGGAGTATTGTAAAAACTCCAGATCGATGGACGGAGGAAGACAAGAAAGAAGTCGCTATTGATGCGAAAGCACGATCTATAATACCAATGTCTTTGCCTGATGAAGTATATCATTCTGTAATGAAAATGAGAACTTCAAAAGCCATGTGGGATACTCTATGTATCCAATATGAAGGAATTTCTGAGGTTAAAGTAACTAGATGCATAAACCTTGTAAGAAAATACGAGAGCTTTATGTATCAAAAGGGTGAATCTCTCTCTCAAATTCACCAAAGATTTAACTGTCTGCTGATTGATCTTAAATCAGTCGATAGGGTATATTCAAACGCTGAAATTCTGACAAAATTCATGGAGGCATTGCCCGATCAATGGGCAGTGTACACTACATGTATAAAACTATCAAAGAATCTTGAAACTTTGTCATTAAGTGAATTATATGGTACGCTCTTAAATGAGGAACAATCCCAGCTTCTAAGGAAAAACCTTCTTAACGAACTCAAAGGTGCTAAAAGTACTTCTTTAGCACTTGTGACTTCTGAAGGAACTTCTTCTAAAAATGATTCTTCTTCTACTATCACCTCCATCACTGAATTAGGTCAAACTGATTCAGAAGATCAACTCACTGATGCTGACATCTCTGAGTTTGATAACTCTCTAGCTCTTTTAACCAACAACTTTAAAAGATTTGCTAGAAAGAGCAATTTTCGAAAATCTTCTAACCTCTCTGACTCTGAAAAACAGAAAAAGTTGCCCGCTGAAAAAGCCTCAGCGATCTGTTTCAATTGTCAGAGAAAGGGCCATTTTGCAAGTGAATGCAGGTCGAAGAAAGTTGCTGCTCCCACTACCTCCCATACCTTTGATAAACAGGAGAAGTATTTGAAAATGAAAAACAAATACAGAGATATGAAGAAAAACCAGCAAAAAGGCAAAGGCCTTGTCGCTGAAGAAGTTGACTGGGATCTTTGAAGATGACTGGGCCAAGACCTCTGAAGAGTCTGGTTCAGATGAAGAAGATCTTGCCTTTCTCTGTCTAATGGAAAGAATAGAGGATGCTGAAGAAGTCTCTGAAACTTCTTCCTCTGAGTCTCCGTCTACTCAGGTAAACATTCCCTCTGACTCCTTACTCTCTGAAAAATAACTTGTCGGCTCTCGATGCAATGACTGTTGATTTTTACAACGCTTTGAATGGAAAGATAAATGCTGAGAAAATTAACACTGACGTATCTGAACAATTAAAAAATTGCCACATAAGAATCAAAGAACTTTCCAAACTTGAGGATTATCTCAAAGACCAAGTTTTTGCAAATCAAACAATAAGCATTGAGAAACAACAAGCTATCGCTGATAGGGAAAAGGCTATCGCTGATCTCAAGTCTGAAAAGGCAACCATCGAAGGATGGCGTAAGGCTTCTGATAAAGTCAATGAGATCATCAATGCCCAAAACCTATGAAAATGAGAAGTGGGTTAGGCTATAACCCTGAAAAGGAAGAATCAGAGAATGATCGCTCCATGCTCAAGTTTGGAATGTTTGTCTCTTCTATTCCCGATCCTTCTTCTTCAACTTCTTCTTCCTCTCTTTCTCTAAAGAGAAGCTTCCTGTGGATTATTCTAAGAAGGTGATCAAAAACAAGTTTCTTGACCATGTTCCTAAGAATAAGAAAACTCTAGATAAGAACAAGAAGTCCTCTAAGAGGATTTCTAAATCTGGGAAGAAGGTCCCTGATTATTCTCAGAGACCAACTCCCAAGATTAAAATCGATCTCACTCCTACCCCTGACAAGGTTATAATACCTCCAAGGACCATGGATAAAGGAATTCTTGGACCTATCCCTGAGAAACTTCCTGCTCCCTCTCTTATCTCCAAACCTTTTAAGTATAGGAAATGCTTTCACTGTGGTGAAACAACCCACATTGCAAGCAAGTGTCCTAATGCTACTAGAGCTGATAAACTAGCTCATGGAAAGAAAGTAGCTCAAGCTGACAAATCAGCGAGAGTGAAATCCACTAAAGTTGCTAAACCAACTAAGGTGAAGATATCCACTGAAGAGAGTTCTTCAGCTAGTAGTACTTCCGCCAATCCTATGTCTAACCAAGCAGGACCCATAGTAGTATGGGTACCTTTAAACAATTAATCTTTATTGTATGCAGAGTGCCAAAGGTATCTGGTATCTTGATAGCGGATGCTCGAGGCATATGACTGGCAGAAAATCTCTGCTCTCTGACTACAAAGAAGAAGCTGGTCCATCAGTGACCTTTGGTGGAAATGGCAAAGGATACACTAAGGGTTATAGAATTATGTCCAACGGAGCCACATCTTTTTCTCGTGTTGCTTACGTTGAGGGACTAAAGCACAATCTCTTGAGCGTTAGTCAGTTGTGTGACAAAGACTTCAAAGTTCTATTCCTAAAGAATACATGTGCTGTCACTGACGGAAATGATAAGCTTGCCCTCTCTGGCAAAAGAGTTGAAAACGTATATGTCATAAACATGAATATTTCTCACTCTGAGAACGTGTGCTTCATCTCTAAAGCATCCACAAACATAAACTGGTTATGGCATAAAAGACTCTCTCATCTTAACTTTAAGACAATAAATGAGTTGTCTCAAAAAGACTTAGTCAGAGACCTCCCATATCACACATTTACAAAGGAATCTCTTTGTTCAGCGTGTGAAAAGGGAAAGCTGACAAAAGCCTCCTTCAGGTCAACGCAAGTTTCTTCAGTGACCACTCCTCTTTAGCTACTCCACACGGATCTATTCGGACCTGTCAATGTCCAATCGATCTCTGGGAAGAAATACACTTTAGTGATTGTTGATGAATACTCCAGATACACATGGGTGTTCTTCCTTCGATCCAAAAGTGATACCCCTGAAATGATAATCTCTTTTATCAAAAGAATGGAAGTGCTAAACAACTTACTTGTTCGCTCCATAAGAAGTGATCATGGTACTGAATTCAAAAATAGTACTTTGGTTAGTTTCTTTGAAGAAAAAGGCATCTCTCACAACTTCTCATCAGTGAGAACTCCTCAGCAAAATGGTGTTGCTGAAAGAAGAAATCGAACTATAATCGAAGCAGCTCGCTCAATGCTCAGCGAATCGCGTCTTCCAACTCAATTTCGGGCATTGTCAATACAGCGTGCTTTACTCAGAATCGATCCCTGATTGTTAAGCGACTCAAGAAGACTTCCTATGAATTATTTCATGGGAGAAGACCCACTCTGAAATATCTTCACATTTTTGGATGTACGTGTTACATTCTGAATGACAGAGATCATTTGGGTAAATTTGATCCCAAAGCTGATGATGGTATATTTCTTGGATACTCCTCTATATCTAAGTCTTTCAGAGTATTCAACAAAAGAAGACAACACGTTGAAAAATCTATGCATGTCAACTTTGATGAATCTCGTCCCATTCATCCTTCTCATAATCTTGATGATGATGAAGAATTGAATGCTTGGATGGAATCTCATTATGGGGAACCTAAAACATACTTCAGCAATCAAACTCCAGCTGATGCATGTGATGATGAAATCCCTGTAAACTCAACAAGTAACAATCATCCATCTTCAGGGATAAATGTTACTCCTTTAAATCAGATTCCTGTTGCTGATTCATCCCTTGGAAATTCCTGTGTGAATAACCAAACCTCTTCTGAAAATCAATCCCCTGAATTGATTCTAAATGAAGTACCTGTTGCTGAAACAAGTCCTATTCCGTAATCCGAAGAACAGTCGCCGAATCTGTTGATCTCTCTCCTCAACCACCAGCTCAGCGATGGACTGCAAACCATCCAATAAATCAGATTATTGGTGATCCCACTGCAGGTATCAAAACACGTAGAGGTACAGGTAATATCTGTCTTTATGTTAACTTCATTTCTCTCTATGAACCTAAGAAAATAGATCAAGTTATCTCTGATCCTAGCTGGGTTTCAGCAATGCAAGAAGAACTAACTGAATTTCGTAGAAATAAAGTTTGGAATCTTGTTCCTAGACCTTCTGATAAAACTGTCATAGGAACCAAATGGGTTTTCAGAAATAAGCTAGATGAAAACGGGACTATAATTCGCAATAAGGCTAGACTTGTTGCTCAAGGTTATAGACAGGAAGAAGGAATTGATTATGATGAAACCTTTGCCCCTGTAGCTCGTTTAGAAGCCATAAGACTCTTTTTAGCTTATGCTGCCCATAAAGACTTCAATGTTTTTCAAATGGATGTTAAAAGCGCTTTTCTAAATGGAAAACTCAGCGAGGAAGTTTATGTTGAACAACCCCCTGGTTTCTCAGACCCTAACCACCCTGGTTATGTTTTTAAACTTGAAAAAGCTCTTTACGGGTTAAAACAACCTCCTAGAGCTTGGTATGATACCCTCTCTAAATTTCTTCTTAAAGAAAAATTTGTTCATGGAAAAATTGACCAAACTCTGTTTTTAAGAAAATATAAAGGTCATACATTATCTTTGGTTCCACAAGACCCAAACTATGAACTCGTTTCGCTAATAGAATGAAGAAAGAATATAAAATGAGTATGATGGGTGAACTAACATATTTTCTAGGTTTGCAGATTAAGCAATCTGACAAAGGAATTTTTATTTGTCAAAGCAAATATGTTAAAGACATGCTGAATAAATTTGACATGAATCAATGCTCAGCGATGAAGACTCCTATGGCGCCTCCTCTGATATTAAACAAAGATCCCAATGGGAAACCAGTCAATGTCACTGTCTATCGAGGAATGATTGGGTCTCTGCTGTATCTTACAGCGAGTAGACCAGACATCATGTACGCTACCTGTCTCTGTGCTCGGTATCAAGCTGAACCGAAGGAATCCCATCTAATCGCTGTAAAGCGAATCTTCAGATACCTGAAAGGAACTCCAAATCTTGGTCTCTGGTATCCCAAAGGCTCAGGATTTGATCTTATTGGTTACTACGACAGTGACTTTGCAGGTTGTAAGATTGATAGGAAAAGCACCACTGGTGGGTGTCAGCTGCTAGGTGGAAAGTTAATAAGTTGGACAAGTAAAAAGCAAAACTCAGTGTCCACTTCCACCGCTGAAGCAGAATACGTAGCAGCTGGTAGTTGTTGTGCTCAAATTCTTTGGATGAGAAATCAACTCAGAGACTACGATCTAAAGCTCTCTAAAATTCCTATATACTGTGATAGCACAAGTGCTATAGCAATTGCTAACAACCCTGTACTTCACTCCAAAACCAAGCACATTGAGATCTGATATCACTTTATCAGAGATCATGTGATGAATGGTCAAGTTGAGCTCCATTTTGTTCCTACTGAATATCAGCTCGCTGATCTTTTCACCAAGCCTCTCGATGAAACTAGATTCAATCTACTCATTAGCGAACTTGGTATGTTGAACGCTGAATAATTTATTAATCAGTGACCAACAAAGGATTACAAATAAAGCCTTCAAACTTTCCATTCTCTGAACTCTGATTCAGCGATATCGAGGCCATCTCCTCAGGTATTATCTTCTAATCTCTTAACACTATTTGTTATCCTTTCTCATCAAAGAATGTCTCTCTTATTTAAAACTCCTCACTGACAATCCTTTATTATTAGTGATGAAGATTTTTCTAAAATTATTAATGATAAACCTTCCTTTTGGATAACCATCATTATAATCTTTTAAAAATAAAAGAAAAGGACACGTCAGACCTTTTTTTGACACACGACGGACCACGACGTTTCCATTCCATCTCCTTTCTTGGAACGTGCGCTAGGTCATTATTTTTTTTAAAAAGCTAAAACCGTCGTTTAGCAATCCTTTCTTTCTCTCTCCTCATGCTATTTAAGCATTCTTTTTGCCTTACTTTGTTCCTTCCGCTTTCATAACTTCCCTAAAGGCAAAGGAAACCTTCGATTCTTCAAGCTTTCTCCAAGAACACCAAGAACACGCACTTGTGCGTTTTTCTCCTTCACACGTTTAAGGTTTGATCTAAACCTTATATTAAGAACTGGAAACAACTAGTTTCACCTTTCTTATCTATTTCATTCTTAAAATCAATAAAATCTTACTTTTAAAGTGAAAAACTTTTTCTCTTTCAAAACCCTGTTCTTAGAACAGATTTTTTTTTTAATTTTTTATCATTTTTTTATTTACCTTTAAATTTTTTATTGCCAACAAGCATTTTGATATTGTTCATCAAAATACTTGTTTCTTTGGTCTTACATTTGGTACTTTTTTTACCAAAACTCTGGTTTATACATTCATGTATTAAAACCATGATTTATCTCTTCGGTGTTGCCATCTTTCCTACAGAAATGGCCTCTGCTTCCAACGTCGCTGAACCTGTTGTTGCTAACCAGTTGGTCGCCGCACCAACCTGTCAATTTGAGCTGGAAAAGTCAACCTTCAAGCCATGCAATTACATTGCATTGGTGGACATTCCCTCTAAACGCCCTCAGTTCAAGGACGCTGCAACCTTCCTCAAGGCGTGCCCTCTGATGTATGCCTTCGTCCACAACCCAGTGGGCATTGCCTCTCACCTTCAGGCTCTCTGGTACACGGCGCAATGTACCACTCTGAAAACAGACAAAGGCATTGTCCTTCCTGCTATTTCACAATCCCCGAACTTGGCTTCTTTGCGTTCTCAGCGGGGTTTGTACACAAGGCGCTAAGACTCCCTCAGGGCAAGAAAAATGAGCAATGGGGTGCTGAACCAACAAAGCAGCAGATAGATGCTTTCTTGGAATCCATTGGCTACAAATGGGAGAACCCCTTAGTGAAGACGGTGGGTTCAAAGCTGGAAAAGAAGCGACTCCCTGCTCGCTGGCAGTATATTTTCACCCAGGTCATTCAGTGCCTAGGGTCCAAGGTTGGCTCCCACGATCAGGCGAGCAAACATTTTCAAGACCTTGCCTTTTCTCTCTGCACAGGTCATCCTCTGAACTACGCTGACTACATCTTCAGCGATATGTGCAGCCGCCTCAACGCCTCCACCAGACATCCTGTTATCCCCTACCCCCGTTTCTTCTCCACCATCCTTGAAGAGGCTTTCGGGGAGAGCTACCCGAAAGTCGGTGACTTTGCCTTCTCAATGGTAGGGAAGAAGTCCCTGGACCTGGAAGAACGTCCAGGTGATGCTCCTCTCACTCCCTATATGCTACAACTTATAGGAGCACCTCTTTTAGTGACCTCCTCGCTGCCCATCCCCTCAGTGAGTACCCAAGGCACTACTGCTGCTAAGAGGAAAACCCCCACTGATGGTCATAAGAAGACCATCGCCCCAAAGAAGCCTAAGAAGGTGGTCTCTCAACAGACCATCCTCTCTGATTTTGGTGTACTACCAACACCACCCTCATCCACAGCCACTCCAACGGTTTCTGCTGCCGTTGAAGCTTCATCAGCACTACCACCACCATCAGGGACTAAGGTCTCTGAAGGTGTTATAGCCAGCTCTGCTGAAGCTGGATCAGGTATTACTTTCACTGCCTTCTCTACCTCTTCCATCTCTACTTCTTTGGTCCTCACATCAGCAAGTGACTCAGTGATAGTTGTCCCTATCTCTGATAATGCTAAAATGCACGCAGTCCAAACCTCAAAATTTTTTAGGCAATCTGAGTTTTGGAAAGCCAATTTAAAAGGACCTCAGAGTATCTCTTTCAGATACTCTAAGACACTGGTCAGTGATCCTCAGGACACTACCTCTGCAAAAGTAGTCCCTGAGAGTAATCCTCATGATATTCTCAAGGAAAATAATGCTATTGTTCATCCATCATCTGATCCGGATTCATTTCTCGCCTCTTTGTCAATGTCATCAGCTGCTGCCACTACTGCTGTCTACTCGGCGACAACGACCACCACCACCACCACTTCGAAGACGGCGATAAAGTCTCCTCAGCGCCCTCCCAGTGCCAAAAAGCTCAGAGATGTCAAGATGGAGAACCTTGCCCCCAAGCTTCCTCCCAGGGTCACTGAGTTGCCTTCTGTGTCCCTGCCTGCTCCCACATTCCCTGCCATTGATTATCTGGTCAATGAGTGTGCTCTCACCAGAGCCAGGCTGGACACACTGCAAACTTCTGCGGAGTTGATCTTCCGACAGGTCGCTGGCACTCCAGGGATGAAGACAAACGTCAGCAACTTGGTGTCTGATGTTAAGACTCTGAAGGACGACCACAAGGACCTTCACCAATCCCTCATCAACATTGAGCAAAAGGTTGATTCTCAGGCCGCTGTCCTCGAGTCTATTCAAAAGACTCAGTCTGAAATGATGCAGGCTCTCTCAAGGCTCAGTGAGACTGGTCCCTCATTTGCTACTGCTGATCGGACCATGCTTGAGGCCGTGCACAAGAATGTTCGCACTCTGATGGTCCACGTTTGGCCCCATGATAACATTGAGGGGGAGAAGGTGGCTAAAGAGTTCGCTGACGAACTTATCGGTGAGCACAATCGACGGTTTCCAGATGAAAGGATCTCTCCTTACATTCAAAGACCAGAACCTTCTACAAGGTTTGTTGATGATGATGAAGAAGAGGATGATGATGAAGAAGAAGAAGAAGAGGAATGCATCCCTCACTTTGGAGATGAGGATGATGATGATGATGACATGGGATTTGCAATGGAGCATTTCAGATTATCCAGACCAAGCACATCTCAGCTAGAGCCCTTGGGGGACGGAGCTGGACCTTCAACCAAAGTGGTTGATCTTGAGGCCACCATCCCTATATCAGATGGGGAGACCGCTGATAAGGTATCGCTTCAGCTTATCCCTTATATTACTCCTCTCTCTGAATCCCCATATATAACCCTTCCTCCTTCAAACCCTCTCTCTGATAAATCTCCTTTCTCTCCTTCCCTCAGTGATCCCTGTCCCCCAAAGGACTCATCCACAAGGAGGGAACCTTCTTCTAAAGAGCAGTTTATGTACATAGTGGAAACTGACTCTGAGGAAGAAGAAGGCCTCATTCCTCGACGTCGCGTTCAGAAGAAGATTATAAGCGAGCCTGAAGAGGAAGAAAGGCGAATAAAATTCCTAAGGGAATTCGAATCCAAAATAATAAGGGTACCCCATGAAGACCCAATAAACGTTGTACCAATCAGGATGGTAGATGATTTCTATTTTTTATCCAAAGAAGAGAGAGAACAAGCTTTGAAAGCTCGGAGGATCAGAGGATCAGAGATGAAGAAATAAAGCAAACTGAGAATGATCTTGCTTTAGCAAGGAAGATTCTCAGGGAAGACTCAGCAAGAGACAAAGCATCAAAAGAACAATTAGAAAAGAGTGAACGACTCGCTACAGCTCTGGCTCAGGAAGAACTTGTACAAGAAAACCTGAATGTAGATCCCATTCTCGCTCAACAGAAGATTCTCACTGCACTAACCACTGAAGCCACAACTCAGAAAGACAAAGAACTGGATTGGTGCACAGAGATGCTGAACTTTCGAAGATCTGATTCCAAAATCATTCACGCAACTATCCAAGGGCGACACTCCAACAGAGGTGGTCCAAAGGTATATGTAAGAATGACAAGGTCATCCAGGACAGAGAGAGAAGAAGCAAAATTCTTAAGGTTATATGGATACACTGAATGGCTCGAAATCAGAGATGCCATTCAGGGTTCCAAATCCAAGTTCAAGAATGTGGTAAAAGATGAGCTGAATCAGTTGCTGCAGAGAATGTCACAACATGTACAAGTTCCCTCTCTCCCTGAATCATCTAAGAAAAGAAGATCAACCTCTGAAGAAGGCCCAAGCTCAAGAAATGAACATAGTGTCAAATTTGATCTTGAAAGCATCATCAGTCATATGACGCTCCCTGATATATCTATGCTGGATACCTCTCTTCCTACAGATCGATTATATGAAGAAAATGAAGTCATCTCGCTCCCTGAATCTGGCATGATTTTCTTAGATAATGAAAGACAGCTTCGTCTCTTCAGAAACAAGGAAATTCATAAGGCCCCTACTCGTTTCATAAAAATCTTATATTGTTACTGCTGGTCTAATGACCCTCTGGTAATCAGACAGAAGATGCTTTTTGAACATGAGTTACAAAGAAGAAATGTGAGCCTCTCTGATTGGTAGTAGCTTTTTATTCCTTTGTAATATTTTCTCAGTGTAAATGTGCTTTCACTTTAATGATTGTAATTTCATTTCTATGTAATATCTTCAGATTATAATTAATGAAATACACTCGAGTACTTTACTCCATCTCGTACTGAAAAGATCCCTGAAAAAAAGTAAAAGGGACAATGAACATAAGAGTTCTATCTTCTTAACTTTTCTTAGCTCACTGAACCTTCACTCTGAAAGTTAAATCAGTGAATGTACTTTAAGCTCTTCTACTTGTAAAAATTGTGATTTCATATCCTTATAAATGAAACTCAATTCAGATAATAGATTAGCTCAAAAAGATTTTACAAATTAGTACTTAGAAAATTTATTTTAAATTTTATAAGTCCCTGCTAATCTTTTAAAAACAATTTTCCTATGTTGCTTAATCATAATCAAATAGGAGGAGATTGTTGATCATAACTCCTCTCAGTGATTTGAATATGATTCCTTTACTATACTTAGTGAAATTCCTTAGATAAGCTTCTGTTCAAATTTAGCGTCTGTTCAAATTCAGCGATCGCTAAAGATCAAGGATCAACAAGCTTATCTCTGAAGACCTGAAGATCAGCTATCACACCAGAAGACCATTCAGCGACAGTCGAAGACCAAAGCTGAAGAAAGAGATAATCAGCTAAGTGACCTGAAGCGGTTCAGCGATAGCAGCGATTATCTACTCAAAGTGTGAAGTCTTGTGAAGCCTCAGCAACACTGAAGTTCATCCTTGAACATTCAGTGTCAGCGATCAAATGAAGCTTCCTCTGCAAGATTAAAGTTTGATCTTATCCTCGATGCACAAAATTCAAACCTAGAACCATGTCAGAAAAAGACATACGACTTGTCTCTTATGTCCCCATCATATCTGATATGGTACTGTTCATATTCGGCCAAAAGCATGGTTGTCTTATTTACAAGGACAAGCTTCCTATCCAAGCTTGACACGTGGCATGTACCTTTTGCTTTGCATTAAATGCAAGCGGGTATAAATAGATGAAGATATCTTCTTCATCTTTATGCATGCTTCTTTCTAGCCTATACCTTCTGTATTCTTTCTTTCATCTTCTTGTGCATCAAACTGTGTGTTTCTTTAGTTACAATAGAATAGGTTTTCAACTTGTTCTAATTCCGCTTGTAACTGTAAATTTGTTTATTTTCTATAAACTCATTTAAAAACTAAAATATGTGTGTTTGTATTCAACCCCCCCCCCCTTCTACAAACTATTTACTTAATATTTAACTCTTGTAGACCCTTATTGGGACCAACAGAGGTTGGTTGGGTTTACCTGCGATGGAGATGGGTTGGGTTTACCGGCGATGGAGATGGGTTGAGTTTACCGGCGATGATGGTTTTCCGAGGTTTCAGGTTGAAAGTCTTTTGGAAACAAGAAGATGGGATCCCTCTACATATTTTACACATATTTCACCCATAAATTTTCGAATCTGGAGGTTGAAGCCTTTGAATGTTTCCGCACAGATTGGAAATCAACTTTCAAAAGTTCAGTTCATTATGTATTAATATATATTTGAAGGATAAGAAGATGAAGAAGGGTAAGAAGATGAAGAAGATGATGGGTAGGTGGGTGGGTGCGGTCCATGGATATATGTATATATGTATTAATATATATTTGATAAATATAATTAAATAAATTATATATTTGGTCCTTGTAAAAAGGAGAAAAAACAAAAAAGAAGAAAAAGACCAAAATGCCCCTCATTTAATGGATGCTTGTTAACGGCTGTTAGTGGCAGGGATCAATGTATTACGAAAATACAAACTCCGAGGTCTATCTTGTAATAAACAAATTGTAGGGACTAAATCCAAAACATTTTTCAAACCTGAAAGACCAAATTCGTAATTTACTCTAATTACTAAAATACATAATTTTTTAAATATTTTAATTAAGATCTCTTTTTATTATTTAATTAAAGTTTTATTATTTATTTAAAAATGGTTGATTTTTTTATTAATTTATAAAAAAACGGATTGGTTTAAAATAAAAAAAAATTGTGAATTATTAAAATTATTGATAAATAAGTGATGTTTTTTTTCAAAGTTTTATATTTATTTTAAATTATCATTTGAATTAATAACTCTTTTTATTGTTTAATCGAATTTTTATTTATTTATTTAAAACCGGTTGGTATTATTATTAAACTTCTCTTATAAACAGATTGGTTTAAAATGAGAAAACAATTACGAATCATTAAAATTATTGATAAATAAGTGATGAGTTTTTTTCAAAGTTTTATATTTATTTTAAATTATCATCTGAAAAAATTCATTTAACAAAAACAACCAATTGGGTATAAATAAAATATCTTTTTCTCGAATTCTATTTAAAACTTTTTCAAATGACAATTTAAAATAAATATAAAATTTTGAAAAAAAAATATCACTTATTTATCAATAACTTTAATGATTCGCAATTTTTTTCCTCATTTTAAACCAATCAGTTTTTAAAAAAATTAACAGAAAAATCAACCGCTTTTAAATAAATATTAAAAATTCGATTAAATAATAAAAAGAGTCATTAATTAAAATATTAAAAAAGTAATTTATTTTTAGTAATTATAAGTGTACAAAAAAGTATCAAAATATATATCAAAAATAACATATTTATAGTATTAAAATATATTAAAGAAGCAAAAATAAAAATGATAATATATATATACATATATATATATATATATAGTCAGTAATACAATAAATGAGATTTAGGATTAAATATTTAAAATTTATATAACACAAGGACTAAACATGTAAATTTTCAAAACCTTTTTAATGGCTCCGTTAACTCTGTTAGATGTAAGAACCAAAATAGAAGCAAAATAAAAGCAAAATAAAACCACAAGGACCAAAAAAGCAGTTTTTAAACTACAGGTACCAAAATCGTTATAAATCGTAAACCACAGGAACCAAAATCGTAGTTTACTCTAACAATTATGAATCAAATTTATCACCAAACTAAAGCAAATATATGTAATATATTGTATTCAGAATTAAGGTATGGAAGAAATAGGATGCATGCCGATATTACATCTTCTCTACCACAAATAATAAATACATGAAAGAGATCTAAAGTTTGTTAATAATTTTAAAATTTTGAAAAAGAAACTAGAAAGCAAGTAATAGAGGAAAATAAATAAGGACAGTAAACAATATATAATTAAAATACCGGGTCCAGTGACGGATTCAGAAATTTTATCCAGTAGGGTCATCATTAAGGTAGACTAAAGCGCGTAAAGCCATCCGACGTGTTTCAAGGGATTTTGTTAATGCTTTTATCGATTTCAAGGGTTTTTTTTAGTGTTTTTGTCGATTTCGAAGAACTTTTTCAGTTTTTTGATTGATTTCAAGAGAATTTTTTAGTATTTTTGGCAATCGTCGCCAAGATGGGGTCCTTCGAAATTTTTTACTGATGAGAACTAACTGTAAATTTAGAATTTTTTATTTTTTTAAACCTATATAATTATATTTTTTAAGTATTGAATGAGGTCCTTTCCCACCTCCTTCTTAGGGCTACATCCGCCCCAGTCGGGTCGATGATTGGATAAAATCATTCAAAACCATTTAAATTTTCATTGTTATAAGTTAACATATATTTTAAAGTATTTTAAGTAATATATTGATACTAGGTTGTGCGGTTGATACCAAGTTTTATAAAAGTCACTTATTTTTTTAGGGCTAACTGTATAACTACTTTTACAAATTTTCTTATCATAATATTAATAATGTATTTTTTTATTACAATAATATACTTTTAAATTGTTTTTTGTTATAACATTGTATTTTGAAAAATGTACTCATTGTATCAATAGATAACTTTTTTTGATTTAAATTAAGATGATATGAGAAAAGTTATCAAGTTTTTATGTCCAGTGACGAATCCAGAAAATTTTATTATGAAAGGCAAAATTTAATAAAAATATAAATAAAAATTATGGAAACGGTAAACAACTTTACTATCTACAATATTCCTCTGTCTACAATATTCCTATATGAGTTTCATTTTCTAGAAGCGATGTTTTAAAAGTGTTTCTATTTCTATCACACAAGTTGTAAAACAATTCATAATCACACATATTGGATCATTGTGATTTAGATGTCAAAAGCAATTAACATTACACATAAAAGAGAATTGAACCAGACCAGTTCCTGACATTTTTTTTGGGCCCGGGACGAGATAAAAAAAATGGGCCCTCGATAAGTATGAAAAAAATGAGCAACATAGGTCCATACTTAGAATTTTGCAAAACCCAAACGGTGCAAGATGTTAATGTAATTGAAACTTTTACAAGGATTACTTCCTTGCTAAAGCCCATATGCCCCAATATCTATAAGCTTTAACACAAGATTACATCTCTTCAAGGCCTCAACCATAACCAAAATCTTAACTAATAAGATCAAGTGCTTATAACTCAAACAACTTAAGAATAGCAAATAAGGTTCCCTCAACATACCTGACTCACGTCCATAAGTGCTCTTGATCCAAATTTGACTAAAATCAAAGGCCCTTCTTGGTCCTTGGGCAATGCTTCCTGTTTTGACCCAGGTCTCCGCATTCATAGCATGAAATTCCATTAACGGTGCAACCATAAATTGAGTGGCCTCGCTTTCCACACCTAAAGCACTCCAGAGGCTTGGGTGTACATGCTCCATGGTGTTTACTTCTACAAGTGGTACATCATCCAATGTATTCACTAGACCCGTTCATTTGTTTCTTGGAGTCACTTGTATCTTTTTAAATTAAATCCCTTCCTGCTCGGTGCAAGATTCCTTCATAAATCTTTTCTTGGATATAGCCCACCTTAGTCTGACAAAAGTATAGAATAGAAGTAAGACAAAGCTAACATAATTACGTATAACACATTCACCATTCATCGCAACAATAGTAAGTAAGCATACTTACATAACAATATACCCAAAATAACATTAACTACGTGATATTTTGAATATATCATACACGTAATAATTCTTATCACCACAGTCACATTTCATGATCAGTGCATTTCCGTCGACTCTAAAGCTCTCTTATCTCAAAAGTGTCTACCCATATCTCACAATCAATACTTAAAGTCTCAGCTTAAGTCTAGGCATCTTAAATTTATACCTAGTTCGCTTAAACTAGAGCTCTAATACCAACTTGTAACACCCTAAAATTTAGAGCAAATTTAAACCAAAAATAAATACGGAAATATATATATGTCACCCATTAAATGGGGAATGAGTATGAGAGTTTACAATACAATACTGATACTAGAACAGCAACCTATTAATCTATATAAACAAGAACATAGATAATGTTCGGGTGCTGCTAATATCTCCAAAATAAATGATCTGTTGTCTCCAACAAATTACACTCAAATGTGCAATCCCCAAAAGAAGTGCCTCTATGGGCACAACACTCTACTCCGCCCTACGGATCCCCATCAACCCGCTCACCTGCTAAACAACATTTAAAATCAAGTGTTAGGCTTACGCCTAGTGAGAACAAACAGTTAAATGGATAAGACAGTTAAAACATTTTAAATACAATTACAGTTTAGTTTATCCCATTTAACTTCACTTGAAAACTTACTCTTGGTGAGCAAGGATCTTTAAAACATTCGGGAAGACCCGACTTTACCATCCATGGTGATAACCATGGGAATGCTCCACAACGGGACGTTTCAAGAGTCAGTTCCACTCGACTCGTTCATAAGAAATTAGACCTTATGGCTCATGGCCCGATGCCTATTTCAAACTACAATAAAAGTATGGTAATTACATTTTATGGCCTCTAGCTGATGCCCGACCTCACGGCCCACACCTTATGCATAGAACGCCAAATGCCTATTCCATCCGATGATTAATCCAACATATTCCAATATTAATCATCTTATCAGTTTTTTATGCCTATGGATCCATTACATATTAATCTCTAGACCAACTATATTATTTATAACATAATCATAGTTTTCTGAGCCAAAACCTTTTCATAACCTGAGAGAATTTTTGATTTCCCTCAATGGGGTATCCCTCAAAAATAAATTCCAAGATGGTAGCCACGAACCTTGGATACGGGATGGTCTTTTCCCTTTTTTGCACCTGCACCCTGTTGTACAGCTCGCTGAAGATATACTCAGCGTAGTTCAACTTGCGGCCATTGCAGAAAGAGAAGCCCATTTCGAAGAATTGCTTGCTGGCTTGATCTTGGGAGCCAATCTTAGTGCCTCAGCACTGAATCACATGAGTTGATTCTAAAGTCTTGCAGGAACTTTTTTAGGGGTTATGGATTTGAGTTTCGCGATGATTGGGCATCTCTTATTTGAGCTATTAGGAAACTTTTATGTTGGATCTGTTATGTGGTTATAACAAAGTTTGCTTCAACAAAATTCTTAATTGACTTTTGTTTTCATAAGAATTATAGACTTGAAGTTCTTTTTAGTAAAAAAAAAATTTGAAAGAGGGAAAATCCTTCTACCTGCTACAGTAGTTCAAACAAGGTTGGTAAAATGGGTGTGCTATGAATCCAAAAAAAACACAGTAATAGTATTAATGTGTAAGATAATTACACATAGATTTTTATATAATAATTACAAGTAAGGTTGGTTTTCTTGTGGGTGGTTTTGATAACTTGACATTTGATTTCTTGGTATAAAGTGAAAATGTGAATTTGTGTTTCCACTCTCTCTATCTAGACTAATGGCGGGTCTCGACTTAAATTCGACACATTTGCAACATGGGTAGCACAATGTTGGGTTTGCATTATTATAAGTAGTTGCTAGAATCGGGATATCATTATAATGGCTAGCAAAGAGGTGATTTTAGCATGAAATTGATGGATGGTTTCTTAAAAGCTTGGTTTAGAAAGAAACACGTGTGTGTAAAAATGATAGCTACAACCACTTGCTGCATATTTTATGATCTTGCATTTATTTTTAATAGAGTTTTTCTTTTCTATTTTGATACATATATATATGTAAACATTTATATATATATATATATATATGTGTGTGTGTGTGTAAACATTTATATATTCAACAACATTTCTTTTTAACTTCATGTTTTGTAAGTGGTGTTTCTTTAAGCAAGTAGAATAGGTCAATGATAAATATGTTTAGCTCACATTATCTTTTGTAAATCCTATTTAGTTTGTGATTCCTTAATTATTTGCCTAAATTGATTATGTAACTAATGTTTATTCAATGTATACCCAAATGCAAGTTTTCTTTATATGGTATTGGCATGCAAGAACCTAATAAATGAATCATGTTTATCAACAAGATTGCGGTATAAAGCTGGCTGCAACCTATTGTACCAATATTTGATTTGATAGTAATTATTTTCTTCCTACTATAGATAAGACTGACCAACTGCCCTGTTTTTTGCTTCCGATAGCTTTTCATCCCATTTCTATGTGGTGGTTATAAGGGTAACCTGCCCACCGCCAAGTGGAGATGCAATTCTTTTAGTCTCAATTCTTTTATGTTTAAAAGACAACTATGTAATTATTATTTCATATTAATGAATTTTTTTTGTTAGCTTATGTTTTAACTTATTTTTATGTCCACATTGAAACCCATTAAAATCCAATGTTTTCAAGTATGGGAAGATTTGGAAGATCAATTTGTACCCATGTCCTTAGAAACCACAGAACCTCTAAGGATCTTATGGTATCATCCATCTTTCTTTATGTTTTTCTCCATAATTCCTAATGTTTTTAGATTATCAATTTGAATTTCATTAGGATATATTTGTAGACGGAGTTGTTGATATCAACATTTCCAACACCAAAACCCCCCTTGTTGTTGAAGTACTGGAAGATCAACAAGTGCCCATGTCTTTAGAAACAATAGGACATCAAAAGGATCTTATGGTATCCACTTATCTTTCTTTATGTTTTTCTCCATACTTCCCAATGCTTTTAGATTATCAATTTGAATTTCATTGGTTTGTATCAGGAGGTTGAAACTTGAAATGGAAGACATATTTGTAGAATGAGTTGTTAATATCAAGATTTTTGACACCAAAAATCCACTTGCACATAATGGAGGTTAGCAACGATTTTGGTGTTAAAAAAACACACTTGAAAAAGACAAACTAATTTGATGGTCATATACTAATTCTTTAAAAATGAACACCTATATGAAAAGAATATTAATTGGATCTTTATATACTAATTTGGTTTTGGGTTTTTCGAACGGCATAGTTATGGCATGGTTCATCAAACTACATGTTAACACAACAATCTGATATCAATGACAGGATGAGAGAGAGCTATACTAATTGACTGCCTCATTGTGGTAACTTTGGTCTTTACGCATTTTGTTTTATATTTTGGCATTATTTCAAGTTTTTAATTTTTTTTATCCCACCACCATCAACTCAGCAACAACAAAAATTCTTCACCTTCTTCCAAGTTATCCATATATTATGGATGTATTATATGTTTTAACAAAGCCCAATACCATTTATGCACTTACTGTAACTTACATCTTTACACTTTGAATGTTGGAAGAGGCTTATGCATGTGGAACTTAAGAAATACATTTTGATGTTATGTTAATTTTCTCTTTATTTTCCAGATTTATCAACCGTAAAGGTCTTTTATTTCTAACAGGGAGTTGATTTGGACACAATGGGTTAAGTTGGGTCGAAGCATGGTAACTTGCCAAGAACTACTCTCATACGAACCATGGTATGAGTCCCATTTTGATGAAGATTTGGAGGGCTTTTTGACATATAGCACGTATATATGTTGGTCAACTTTTCCTTTGTTTATATTTTTTTAGGTCTGAAAGGGAATAGACTGCATTTTTCGAGAGGATTAAGGTGTACAGTTTTTTAATGATATGCTGTCATTTTTTTGTATCGTTTCTTGATGTTAGTTTTGTGGTTGACCCTCTTAAATTTTGTGTTTTATCTTCATATATCTTGGCATTGGTCGACAAATTTGCTAATGTTTACCCTCGACTACACTTGGGGGTGTCTTCTAGTAAGGCAAAGAAAATGGTGGAAGAGGAGATGTTCAAAAATTGAATGAATATTCGACAATTGTTGTTGGCCGAGTGGAGCAACAAACCAGGTAATGCATTAAAATATGGAGAAATAATTCTTCCATCCTTGTATGTGTTTTGATCTCATAATCTATGATTTTACACCAACATCCAACATCTTCTTATTTGATGTACGCAGGTTCACATAATAACCATATTGGGGGTTATTGAGCATGTTGATACACAATATGGATGATCTATTTAGGTTGTCAAGGATGTTGTAGGAAAGTCAATCCTATTGACGATGTCTACATTATAAGTTCTTGCAATGTCGAATACAAAAATTCTTTGAGATTATAAGTGCTCCAAACTTATAACGCTTGCTATTGTTTCAAAATTCACATGTTTAATCATCAATCCCATTTCTGATTAGGTACAAATTACATTTGTCGGTTAGAGATGACATTGATGTTGTCATGTAATCATGTATGTTGTCCTTCACAAACTAGCTGAGATGATGGTAGATTCTCTCCCCTTGATTCTATCGAAGAATTTGATTCAAACAAGAACAAGTGGGCATCTATGTTATGTGGGATTATATGATGTTTTAGATAGATTGTTTTGGTTTATCTTAGTTGTTTCTATATGTATTAGAATGATTTTATTTTGTTTATTGTTATGTGGTATGAGAATTGTTTCAACCACTTCTATTTAGATGTTTGGATTATTACAATCCATGATAACATTTGAGGCATGTCCCATTTGAAGTGGACATGTGTCTAGGAGATAGTTAATGTCATTTAGGTGTATATTTATTCTTTTTTAATAAAATTAATATATGTATTGTTCTTTTTACAAAAAAAAACTATATGCAAAATCATTAGTCATGCATACAAATGATGCATAAATCATCCATTGCTCCATTGTTAATGTTACTTATTTTATATATTCATTTTTCGCTAATTAAGTTCCACTAATATTTTCAAACCAATCATTTAAAAGTAAATATTTACTGATTGTTATATTCGACAATTAAAATTTATTTATATTTACAATCTACATATTAAAACTTAAAGTACTTGCGCTACCGCACAACGCACGATTCTCATACTAGTATATATATTATAGGAAGAAACTATGGCAATGAGGCAGCTCTAAACATCAAGAAATCTCTTTTTTCCCCTTTTCTCAATTTATTCTCATTTTGTTCTTACATTTTTTTTACTATTAAATAAATGAGGCGATGTTTGTGCTTCATTTACATGTAACCTTGTGACTTCGGTTCTAGCTATCCATCTTTCTCTTGAAATCTAGCGACCTAAAAAAACACCATCGATGTGCTAATATATATATATATATGTATATTAAAGGAAGAACCTACAGCAATGAGGCAACTCTAAACATCAAGAATCTTTTTTTTCTTTTTTCTCAATTTATTCTTATTTTTTTTTAAAGGGTATCCTAGGCATTTGCCTAGACTAATCCCTGACAATTTTAAGACTGCCAAAACTTGCAACCCTGAGACAATTCCCCAGTAGTCACAAGTTGTTTGCGCTTGGATTCGAACCTGGGGTAGATGAGTTATCTAGCCTCATCCCCCACAAGTCTTAACCAGTACGCTACACGTTCTGGTTAATTTATTCTGATTTTGTTCATACAATTTTTTACTGTTAAATAAATGAGGGGATGTTTCTGCTTCATTTACATGTAACCTTTTGACGTCGGTTCTGACTATCCATCTTTCTCTTGAAATCTAGCGACCTTCCATAAAAAAGCAATCAATGTGCCATTTACATACAAATAAAATGAGAGCTCCCGTTCTTTCCCACAACTTCTCCTTCATGTGTGTAATCAATGGGTTCAAACATCTAGCTCTAATTCAAATATAGAAGTCCCCAATGACAAAAGCTATCATGGATGTGCAGTTTACCTCAAAGAAAATGGAAACTTCTACTATTTCCAACATATTCTTCTTCGATAGTCATGTATGCAACCAATTTTGAATGGAGTGCGAGTCAACCTCAGTGAGAATTAAGTTTTGTTGTCCCTCCTAATCATGGTATTGTTTGATTTCTTGTTCTTTGTTTATATCATCACATCCCCAAGTTGATTTCTTTTATTTTTATGGTCAAATTGATGAATTCAAGTTTGATAGTTTATTGGTTGATTTCCTCTATTCACAAATATGGAGGCTGACTCTGCTCATCTGAATCTTCTTCACATCTATGTATTAAAATATGGTTTTTCTGTATTTTCGGTTCAGTGTCCTTTTCTCAAATGCTCAATATATTTGGTCGATGTAATCTACAATCTACAAATACTAAAAATCTAGGTCAGTAGTTTCTCTTATTATATATATATATATATATATTAGTGTTTTGTGCATTTCATTTTGAATGATCCTTTTTATTAGTCCATCTGTTAGGTTATTTTCATGCTACTATTATTGTTATTGTTGTGTTTGTCTCTTTCTCGGCATCTATCAATAGGGTGCCGCTTTTTTTACCTATGATGGGATTCTTTCTACTTCCTAGATTAGTGTTAGACTAATCTTGGTTTTCTGGAATCAAGTCAAGGGACAAAAATGCACACTTGAAGCAGACTTAAACAACCCTGATGACAATCGACTGCAAAATAAACCCATTTTCTTTAGAATCATAGTCGATAGAAAACTTGGACCAATTTAAGGTACCTACGATAAATGTCAACTATCTACTTTCATCATTTCATCGATACTAGATGGCACCACATCTTACATGACTTCAAATTCACTAATCGTTTGTGAAATCTAGGATTGCAATTGAGGGTTCCTTAATGATTTTATATATTTATGTTGGTTTTCATGTATGGCTAAATGGTGTCCAATATCAAATTAAAATCTTAAGACCACAAACACCGTATATTTGTTTCATTGCTTCAATTTAGCACAACCCCAACCCAATTTTAGTAAATTTCAATCTGTTTTGGAATTCATTTTTGGGTTTTCTAACCCATTAGGTAATAAGAGGAAAATGATGGATTGGATTAGAAGAGGAAGATGATAAGACCGATAACGATCACGAGTTATATATAACTATAAGTAGGTGTTTGGAGCTTGCTAGCTAGAAACTAAAGCTGTCTGAAGGAACCGATATTATATTTCACCCAACTATACATTTGACACTTTGACACTGCTTAGGGATATTTATGTGCTCCTTTCTATCTTGCAATTAAAATCGAGATTACTATCTTCTGGAACAAATATCGAGCTATTTACTTGCCAATAGTTCTATTATTTTGAATTATGTATTGTACTCTTAAGTATTAGTATTCACTTGAAAAGATGACTAGATTATCCTACTATTGATCAAACTATTTACTTGCCAATGGTCCCATTATTTTGAATTATTTAATTTCATCTTAGAGGTTAGTATTCATTTGGAAAAAGAATCGTATTCTCCTCTTTTTTAACCAAATGTGTATCCTAAAAAAGCCTAGGAACCAAATGAGATAACAAGTAGTTACGAAATGCATATTTTCTTATTTGCAGTGATGTCTATCTGTTGTTTATGCAGAATACAAGCTGGACGAGAGTTGGGTCGTCACTAAAGGTTTGTGATTTTCGTAAAAAACCATTCCATGCATAATAATTATATTCTTGATGAAATTACCTTTGAACATATAAATCCAAATTTAGAAATGGAAGAAAGAATGTTTGAATGCTTTGATATGCCACATGTGACCAATACATATTTAGGGTTGGGACTAATACGCGTAAAGTCTTCTGATGTTTTTCGAGAGATTTTTGAAGTTTTTTAATTGATTTCGAGGGATTTTGTTAATGTTTTTGTCGATTTCAAAGGATTTTATTAGTGTTTTTGTCGATTTCGAAAAACTTTTTATGTTTTTTTTAATTGATTTCAAGAGAATTTTTTAGTGTTTTTGGCAATTGCTGGTAAGATGGGTCCCTCGGAAAATTTTACGCGGGGGTAACTATGAATACGTTTTGCATTTTTTATTTTTTTAACCTATCTAATTACATTTTTTAACTACTAAGGGGGGTCCCTTCCCCCCACCTTCTTAGGGCTACATTCGCCCCTGCATGCGTATTAGAATGAGATGCACTAGATCAATCCCCATATCAAGCATGATTCACGTGTGGATTTGAGATTAAAGGTGATCAATGTCCAGATCATATTTTAGTTCTTACGCTTCTCACCTTAACTGTCATTCTCACACGATTCTTTGCCTAGGTACTTATAGATGATACAACATTTAAAAAAATTAATGCCAATATCAAGGTGTTAATAGGTATGCTTAATCGATCATATATGCATCTCATGTTTTTTTAACGTATTATCTCCAATTACTATTAGTGGGCAAAGCCATATAGATTTTGTTCTTATAATTATATGTAGTTTTGTGGAAAAATGCACTAATAAGATAGGGCCTAAATCAAATAATTGAAACTCGACAAATCCATCAAGATTTTGTGTAAATCTTCTCAAAAACGTTGTTTGAGTTATGATTGCACATTTGTTGGTTAAAACATTTGGTCAACAGATGGTTGAAATTTTGGATGCCGTGAATCAATTGTAAATCACATGTATAAGATGCTGTTAATGACTCTTATTGCTTCTCAATTTCTCATATCCCTTCGATTGATACCTGTTAAGTTTTTCTTGAAAAATAAATATTGATATCATGTGTGGTCAAAAGTAAGTAAATAATATAGAGGATGTTGTGGTTGGTTTTAGTCAAATTACTTTCATCTTTTAGGTATTTAAAAATAGAAATTGTGCATTATATTGAGGAAGATAACATATGTTATTTCTAAATTTTACATATCGTCTTCAATTTATAGAATGATGATGGGCTTATATAGAACACTTATGCCCCCCCTCCTCTAAAAAAAATCCAAAATAATACTTCTAATATCAGTCAGACTCCGGTTGTTCAACCGTCAGATAAGATAAGAAGGCATACTTTTAATATCAGTCAGACTCTGATTCGACTTATAAAGACTCAGCTTAGGCTGATTGCTTTCAATTCCCATTTGGAAATCATGAACATATGAGAGGCAGATATGATACTTGATGAATTTCTGCAACTTTTCATACGCCTACATATAATGCCAATCTCGGACAGGCATATCTCTAAAATCATTCACTAGATCCAGTAAGTCATCAACTGTGAGATTTATGAAATCTTCTTCAGAGAACTCCCACTGTTTTATATCTCGACGTTGAATTGCAAAGAATGAGATATCAAAACCCGAATATGACTTTGTTGAAATGCTAACGATCCTGAAGAAGCGATGATGAGTGTTAACTTGATCTCTTGGCATTCGCAAGGGGTAAGATTAATAACACCCAGCTTCTTGACTTCATTCAGATGCACTATATGTCTAACAAAGAATTTTCTCTCGGTGTTTTCCAGGAAAGGACTATAAATTCTTTGAATACGCCTTTGAGATGCTAAATTCTCTCGAGTTCTGATTGGCTTTGGAAGATTTTTCGGGCGTATAATTTTGGGAATTGGAACTTCTTCGGGAATAGAAATCGAATCATCAGAAGCTCTAAAGTGTTCATCACTTTCTATGATTTCTTCAAAATCCCCTTCTTCCACGACCGCAACATCAGTGAACGGAGATAGGTCTTTGACTTCTTGGTTGACCGTTTCCAGGGTTAACTGTAACTGAGAATCACCATAGTAATATGAAGAATATCTACAGTATTTTCCAACATGGAATCAACCAACACTTCATCAATAGTTTTTTTTGTCAACAACCTCAGGCTTTCAACCATTGGTTCTATATCAGCAAGAACTGAGACGATCTTTTCAGTCACTACATTTGCATCATTAATTTGAACATCAGCTACACTAGTTTTAACCACTTAGGCATATATCATTTCATCTTCTCCCAAATATTGAACATTTTCTGTTTGATTTCCCTCATTCTGTGTAGATTCTTGTACTAAAGGGCCAGCTTCACTCAATCCTTGACCCTTAGATATAACTTGTTCAACCCAGCCCCGTTTCTCCCCCTCATGAGGATCTTGATCATCGTGATCATCATGTCTACTTCTTTCTGTGCCGGCTTTGGCCAAAACCCTTTTGGATAGACAGGTATGCCTAGTTGAGACCAAAGTTGTAAGATTAGAGAAATTCTTCGCCATGTATGAGAAACCCTTCTGCATACCCTGTCTTAGAAGCTAAATTTCTGAATTAGCAACAGTAGGAGCAGCTTGGGAATCAGGACATTTTGAAGTCAGAGGAGTGCATCAAGATCTAAATCATGTTGATCAGGAGCTGTCGGTGCAAGTAGTCTGGAATACAACTTAGACTGCAACTCTTCAAGAGATGATTCAGCACAGGGAGGTCTCATAACTGGATCGAGGCATTGAAGAAACAAATAGAGGTCGAAGAACTGCCGATTCTACTACCTGTGCCCTGCCTCCCATAATATCTAGAGATTGAAACTGGAATCTCTACATTGACATCCACATTGCATCCATCCCTTGTTTCAAAGTAGTATTTGTTTAGAATCCATGGGGGTAACGAACCTGGTTCACCTAGGATACCAGTTCTAACAACGATCGAAGCCGTTGCGCCTGTGTTCAATGCTGGAAAGGCATTAACTCTGACAGGACTTCCACCCAATCCTCGTGAAGCACCAACGAACGATGACGACACTACGGGTGTTCCGGTTAAGACACTACGACTCCCAACAGATATAGTCTGAATAGACTGTGTCCTAATTGGTTGAGAACCAGTTACTAGACTCGATATGTGTTGATTTGAAGTGGACGGCTAGAGAAGCTGCCTATCTTGGTCATTACCCACAAACTCCGAATGAGTTGCCGATAGAGTATGTGCTAACTCTCTATGTACAAGTGAAACAATAGTTTGTTGGGAAGCTATTGAGTGACCGGGGAGGGTGTACAATTGCATTGTCTCTAGAGCAGATGTAGTCTGAATAGACTGTGTCCTAATTGGTTGAGAACCAGGGATTAGACTCGATATGTGCTGATTTGAAGTGGACGGCTAGAGCAGCTGCCTGTCTTGGTCATTACCCGCAAACTCCGAATGAGTTACCGATAGAGTATGTACTGACTCTCTATGTACGAGTCAAACAATAGTTTGTTGAGAAGCTATTGAGTGACCAGGGAGGGTGTATAATTGCATTGTTGGGCGAACAATATCTGCTTCAATACTGGATCACAGCGGATGCGTTACAGTAGTATATGTGATAAAAATATTTTCGCTAGTTCGGGTAGCATGAAATCACTTTATCAGGTTTAGAAATTTAACTGCTGCTCCCCCTGGATAATGATCTGAAAAAAAAGAACTCATAAAAAATTTGTTAGTTGTAAAATTTGAGTTCCTCAAAAAAATTTGTCAGATCAATTGGCTCCCCTTTTCTCAACATGGTCTTTAATAAAATTATATCTGATATCGGTGTGCATTATTTTAGTATGTTGAACTGGATTGGCTGATATGGATATTGCAATCTTCGAATCATAATTGATTGGAATCTGGTTGTAGAAAAAAGTCGTAATCCTGTAACTGTGTACGCATCCACAAGACTTGAGAACAACAACTGGCAACAGCTACATACTCCGCCTCAGCTATGAAAGTAGATTTTTTTGTTTCTTTGAGGCCCAACTCACCAGTTTATCTCCAAGGAACTGTATGTGACTGAAGGTGATCTTTCGATCAATCATGCAGCCTGCATGATCAACATCTGAATATGCTTTCAGTCCAACACTTGTTCCTTATGGTACTAAAGACCAAGATCAGGTGTACCTTTTAGATATCTAAGAATGCGTTTAACCGTAGATAGATGAGATTCCTTAGGCATAGCCTAGTGCCTTGCACAGACACAAATAACAAACATTATATCCAGTCGATTAGAAGTTAGATACATAAAAGAACCAATCATAGCTCGATAGTTCGTCGGACATACAACTTTTCTACGGGATCAACTACGATCTTAGAACCTGTTGCCATCGGGGTAGAAATAGAAGTACATTTCTCCATATTAAGTTTCTTCAATAATTCGAAAATATACTTTGATTGATTTATAAAAATCCCCGTGGACAGTTGTTTCACTTGTAATCCAAGGAAAAAATTCATTTCCCCCATCATGTTCATGCTAAAACGATTTTTCACCAAGCCTGAAAAATTCTTACAAAATTTTGGACTAGTCGAACCAAATATCATATCGTCTACATATATCTATATAAGAATAACATGCTCACCCTCTCGTTTGATGAATAAAGAAAGATCGATTGTATCACTTGAAAATTTGGACTTGATTAAGAAATTGGTGACCATGTCATACCATGCTCGAGGGACTTGTTTTAGACCTACAGATCCTTGTCAAGTATATATACATGATTGGATGATCGGGATCAACAAAACCCTCCGGTTGAGAGATGAAAACTTCTTCTTTCAGTGCACCATATGAAAATGCAGTCTTCAGATCCAATAAGAATACTTGGAAGTTCTTGTGAGCTGCGTAGGCTAAAAACAATCGAATGGCATTTATCCGAGCCACCGGGGGCGTATGTCTCGTCATAATCAATACCCTCTTGCTGCCGATATCCTTTCGCAACCAGTCTCACTTTGTTCCATACAATGATGTCAGCTTCGTCTTTCTTGTTCTTAATATCCATTTCGTACTAATTATGGTATTTTCCTTCGGACGAGGAAATAGACGCCAAACTTTCAGAGCTTTGAACTGATTAAGCTCTTCTTCCATTGATAAAATCCAGTCCAGGTCAGCTAATAAATGATACTTTGGTTGGCTCGAATTTACTAAATAATGGTGCAAACATGCACTCATTCGCCATAGCGGATCTAGTCTGAACCATCTTGGACGAATCTCTAATTATCTGATTAACCGAATGTGCATTTGTCCACTTAGTCAAATGAGTCTGATAGATCCCAAACAATCAAGATATAGAAAGATATATGTATAAGAACAAGAATTATAACATTGAATGTTGTATATTGTATTGATCAGATGAACTGTATTACAAAATATGTCTTTTCAAGCTCTTTCTCTTTCAACGTATGTTTAACTATCTAACAAACTCTCTATTTATATACATAATATAAATGCTAAAGTTACAGCACAAAATATGACAGACATGTTCAGAATTATTTCTGAACTTCTTTAGAACTTCTTCAGAAGTGTCTTCAGAAACATCTTCAGAACAACTTCAGAAGTATCTTCAGAACTTCTGAAGTTGCCACTTTTCTTTCCTCGTCTTCCGAGTTCTGAATCTTTCTATCTTCAGATCTTTACCATCTTCACAACCCAGTTCCTTTTGAAACTATTTAGTATCTCTATCAATCTCCCCCTTAGCTTCAAAAGTTCAGATCATAACTCCAAAAATTCAAGATTTGTCTAACATCTTTTAAGATGAGACTTTTGTATTCCAGCAAAGTTTCAATAATTCTGATCATCTCCTTTGCAAGCTTCCTGTGTTTTTCCCAGTCATCATCATTCAGATTCTTTGGTCTTCTATTTTGTCTTTTTACCAAACGATCTCTTATAGCCATCATGGTTCCATTGCAGCATTTATGAAGTTCTTCAAATCTTATAAAAAGTAGTTCTTCAAAGCATTTACAAATAAATCCTGGAGGTTGAAGAACCAAAGTACTTTTCTTCAGATTCTGAATATCTGGTAAACTGAAATTTGGTCTACTCAGATGAACTTTCTGCTTATTCAATACATAAGCAACTTGAAAGTCAGTTTTTGCAGCCCAGATGAACTCTCTAAATAAACCATCTCTGAGAACAGGAAAGGATTTTCTGAATTTTGCAATTGAATCAACATTCAGAAGTTGTTTTGGTTTCCAAATCACCAAGTCTCTATTTTCATTCACCTCCAAATTCTCTTCCATATTCACTTCAGATTCATCATATTTGTCTGCATCTTCTTTAAATATAATTACATCTGATAGATCACTTAGTTCACCTATCACATCTTCAAATGCCAGATATTCTCTTAACATTTCTTCATTCGAATCTGGAATCACATCTGTTTTATCTGAACTCAAGTTTCCTTTAGAATCAAAAGACAATTTTTCTGTTTCATATCCTTCATCAATAAATTCTTCAGAAGAAGCAATATCAGCCTCTTGTCCTTCATTTTCAGCAATAAGAATATCTTCTCTAGCTTCAGACATTCTATTTGTATCTTCACCATTATTCTGAGCTTCTTCAGAAGTCTTCTCAGAAGATTGACCTTGTGGAATTTCATCATTTTTCAGATACTCTTTGTCTCTTCTCCCCCTCTTGATCATCAGGATCCTGATCATCAAGACTACGTTTCAAAGTATCTGCCTGTGGTCTGCACTCTAAAATAGATGATCTGGTATCTAAGTTTGACTGAGAAGTCTGAATAGAAGATAGCTGAGTCAGAATTTGATTAGCATCATCCTTTGATGCAAATTGCGATAATTCAGGCTGAGTAGTAGAAGAAGAAGGCTGAGAAGATTTCAGAGAAGATACTGCAGAAACCACTTCTGAGAAAGCATTCAGAATAGCTTGTTTGAAAGAATTAAGATCACTAGAAGTTGACAACTAAAAGTCATTCAACTTATTCACCATAGTTTCCTCCTGTTTGTCCATCCTATCCTCCATCACCTTCTTTGTGTTATCCGTCAATTCCTTTATGTCCTTCTGAATCTTTGCAAATTTAGAAGTACAGAAACCCTTGAATTCTAAGAATTCAGAAGATGTGGGTAAATTGCCAAGACCAACAGATGGTCTTGTTTGCAGTCCTTCAGAAGAAGGCTGGCCTGTAGATGCCATAACATCATGAATCATAAAAGAATCTGTGAATTGAGCTTTAGTGATGTTCATTCCACCAGGTCTTCCAACTAATCCTTGATACCCAATATTAGGAATATCTATAGTTGTTGAGGCAACGTGACAAACACTTTGCATATTTACATCTGAAAGATGTGTGCTGGTGTGAATAAACTCCACATTAAGTGGTTCTTGAGGCTCAAGGTTGAGTGGACTCTCAGACTCTATGTGCTCAAAACAGTGAAAGGGGGCCATATGTCCTTCTTTTTCAACAAAAGGAACTTCCAATTGGAGTCCTAATGGTATATTAGCTGCTTGCCCCAATTGTGTTAATGAAACATCCTTCTGTTGAGAGATGGATGAGTGGCTAGGGGGGTGAACAAGATTTGCCACGGGCTCACTGGCCTTTTCAATATTACCCACCAAAGAATGTGGAGAAATAGATGATGTGGGTGCCCGACTTGGAACAGTTGGTGCACAAGTTTCTTTATTTTTTACTTGTGTTCTGCCCTCATCAATTCTTTGTCTCATCTTTCTACCCAGTCTCTCAATTATATTTTTCCTCTTTACACCTTGAGACTGTTCTCCCCTTGAACAGTCTCCCCACTCTTCTTAGGTATTCTAGACACCTTACCATACTCACCACTCTGGTTGGAATCAGGGGAATAGACTACAGGTTTAGGTAGTCCCATTGATTCATAGTACTCACTCAGAATCCTATTGTTTTGACTAACAAGTTCAAGTAAGTAAGCAAGTAATGGCACAACATTTGGAAATACCAGCTTAGCATTGGGTGGATGTAGACTATCCATTGAAAATATAGAAACTTGTACCTCATGAGTAAGATCTGGAATGACAGGAACAACCTTCATTGCACCTTTGACAAGGGTTTGGAAGAATCTTTGAAAAGGAATATAGTTGTATGTTGATTTCTTCAGAACAGCAGATTTCAGATCTTCAAAAATTAGTGAAGCATAATCATAATGCTTGTTGAATGCAACTCCATGGAAAATGAGCCTTCCATTTGTTGAAGCTTGATCTAGACTAGAACTTTTTCCAGAAAGGCAAGTGTTTAAGATTGAAAATAAACAGTACCAAATTGGGGGTAAACATTTCCTTTTGAATGAACTTAAAGCATTGAGTTGTTCAGAATATCCCAAGCTCATAAAATCTGAAATCATCTCAGAGGATGATGGAATTGGATCATATGAAGTTTTCCCAAGAACTTCATCTGCTTTTGTAAGATAGTGAATATTTCTTACATCTTCCACATAAATACATACCCTGTATCCATGAACATAAGAGGAAATGTCATTGTCAGTTTCATCAACTTCAGCATAGTACCACCACTGTTGCAAGTAAGAAGCAGGGACTGAAAATTTTCTTGAGAGTAGAGCACGAAGGGGATGTTTCTTCAGAATTTCGATCAAAATCATTTGATCAGTAGCAAAATCTGTCGATTTGAAGTTCAGAGCACAATTATTTTTCTTGATTTCAAGCAGCTTCGCCTCTGGAACATATAATTTGGACATATCAGGTCCATCACTGCTTGCAGCATGAGATTTAGACTCACTATCACCAACAATGGATTCAGAAATGACCTCAATAGGCTTAATTTAAGTTTCCCCAAATTTATCAGTACTCGGGTTAGGGTTAGGGTTAGGGTTTTGAATAGGAAAAGGATTTGAAGGTCCAGCTTCATCAAAGGCAGTTGTGGCCGTGTCTTAGACCACTTGATCATCATTCAAATGAATTTCCATTGACCCAATCACTATTTTCTGAGGAACAATTTTGAATGAAGCATTATTCGAAGAACCATCATCATCACTGAAACTTGATGAGGCAAAAACCATGACATTTGAAGTTGACATTACTGGAAATGAACAAGGATTCGAAATGGAGTGAAAATCAATAAACAAAGAGTGGTTTCGGAGGGAAAAATCACTGAAAAGTGAAGAAGATGATGAATCCATCGAATTAATATGACCGGATAATCGTAGATGGACACGTGGCCAAAATAAAAATGTGATTTAGAGTAATAATCATCATTTATTTCAGATAATGGACAGTTTAATCGACGTGGTTAAGTGTTATTCAATGAAAATAAAACACGTGGCACACTGTCTAAGTAATATAGAAAATCAACAACGGGAAGTAGTTCTGAAGGCAAGTTTAAAGACTTCAGAAGTAGTCAGAATTTCTTAGAAAAAATTCAGAAGTCTGAAAGAAAGAATTCAGAGGAGCTTCAGATCTTTTGAAGAAAGTTCAGAACTAAACTTTTATCACTTCAGAGGATCAAAAATCATTTAAAACTACATACTTCTGAAAGAAAGAATTTTTTTTAAACAATTCAAAAGTAGGTTTGAACAAATAAAAAATTGATTTATCTGTAGAAACTTGTCCATGCTTCTAAGATTTGGAATTTAAGATCAATGACCACCGTGTCAGATCCTGTTGATACATGATGAACAATGATTCTCTCCCTTAAACAATGCTAATCATCAAATTAGTGAAAAGAAAATAAGGGAAATGAATATAAATGAAATTGTAAGTAAGATAAGACAATCAAGTCCTGAGTAAAATAAGACTTCTAAGTAAAAAAAAATCTGAAAAAATGATAGCAGAAATTCTGAATATAAGAATTTTCAGAGGTGATAAAAAATATCTCAGAACATATTTTTTTAATTCTTAGTTGATGCTTAATTACCTACATAGACATATTCATCATGCCCAATTTACTTACCAAAAAGTTAAAACATTTTTCATCAAGTGCTTTGGTAAATAAATCAGCTAATTGATAATCTGTCTAAACAAAAAACATTTCAATATTACCTTTTTTCTACATGATCTTTGATAAAGTGATATCTGACATCAATGTGTTTAGTTTTTGAGTGTTGAACAGGATTAGCAGTGATAGCTATGGCACTTTTGGAATCACAATACAGAGGAATCTTTCTGAAAGTGTAACCATAATCCTTGAGTTGTGTTTGCATCCAGATCACTTGTGAGCAACAAATTGCAGCAGCAACATACTCAGCTTCTGCAGTTGAAGTGGAAACACAATTCTGTTTCTTTGAAGACCAACTCACAAGTCTATCACCCAAAAATTGACATGATCCAGATGTGCTTTTCCTGTCTAGTTTACAACCACCATGGTCTGCATCTGTGAAAGTTGTTAGTTCAAAACCAGAATCCTTAGGATACCAAAGTCCCAATGAAGGAGAACCTTTGAGATATCTAAGGATTCTTTTAGCAGCAAGAAGATGAGATTCCTTAGGATTAGCTTGATATCTAGCACAAATACATGTAGCAAACATTATATCAGGTCTACTAGCTGTTAAGTAAAGCAAAGATCCAATGATGCCCCTATATTTTTTCTAATCAACAGATTTGCCATTCAGATCAGGTGACAATTTAGTTGCAGTGGCCATTGGAGTTTGAATACTAGAACAGTCAGACATGTCAAACTTCTTAAGTAAGTCTAAGACATACTTAGATTGATTAATGAATATGCCAGTGAGAAGTTGTTTAATTTGAAAAGCAAGAAAAAATGTTAACTCACCCATAATACTCATTTGAAATTCAGTTTGCATGATTAATTCAAAATTTCTACAAAATATTGGATTAGTAGAAGCAAATATAATATCATCTACATAAATTTGTATTAATATCATATCATCACCTTCCTTTTTCAGAAATAAAGTGGAATCAACAATACCTCTTTTGAATTTGGAGTTCAGAAGAAAAGTTGTGAGACTGTCATACCATGCTCTTGGTGCTTGTTTAAGTCCATATAAGGCTTTGTCCAATATATAAACATGATCTGGAAAGTCTTTGTTAACAAAACCTTCTGGTTGCTCAACATACACTTCTTCATGTAGAATACCATTCAGAAATGCACACTTGACATCTATTTGGAACACTTTCAAGTTTTTATGAGCAGCATATGCAAGAAATATCCTAATGGCTTCTAGTCTAGCAACAGGAGCAAAGGTTTCATCATAATCAATCCCTTCTTGTTGACAATACCCCTTTGCAACAAGCCTTGCTTTGTTTCTCACAACAATTCCATTTTCATCCTTTTTATTTCTAAATACCCATTTTGTGCCAATTATTAATTTACCTTTTGGTTTAGGAATAAATTTCCAGACTTTGTTTCTTTCAAATTGATTTAGCTCATCTTGCATAGCTAAAATCCAGTCTGGATCTTGAAGAGCTTCAACTGGCTTTTTTGGGTTCCATGCTACTTAAAAAATTCACATACAGACACTCATTAGCTGTTGCTGATCTTGTTTGAACACCTTTTGATGCAGCAACAATGATTTAATGAATTGGATGATTGGACGTCCATTTGTTCACATTTGGTAATGGTTGAACATATGAGACATTATTGAAAGAATCATAATCATCAATAATTGCTTGTGTTTCAGTATCATGATTGATAGTTGATTGTAGATTTGAGGTCTCCCCTTCAAATGGAATATTCTGTACTGGTTCAGAAATAATTTGTACTGGTTCAGAAGTTGTAGTCACAGGTTCAGAAACAGGAATAATAGGTTAAGAAATTATTTAAGCTGTTTCAGAAGTAACGTGTACAGATTCAGAAATAGGAATTTCTGAATTTGAGGTTGAGACTAGTGGTGCTGAGATATTTGATATTTGATATTTGAATTTCTGAAATATCTTGTTCTGTTGTGCTTCTGAGAAGAGACGGATTCTGATAATCTGCAGAAACATTAACAGAAATATCAAATAAATCTTGACATAACGAATCTATATTTGATTTAAGTAAAGTTTTAGATTCAGAAGTGTGTTTTGTCATAAGGAGTTTTAAGTAATTTTCTATTCAGAATTGTCCTGTTCTGAGGAAAGCATGCAGATGCAATTGCTTCTGCCCACAGAGATAAAGGGAATTCAGAATATGCCAGCATGGTCCTTGCAGCTTCTACCAAAGTTCTGTTCTTCCTTTCAACAACACCATTATATTGAGGAGTTCTTGTAGCGGAAAAATTATGTGAAATACCAATAGATTCCAAAAAGTTCTGAAGTGTAGAATTTGTAAATTATGTGCCATTATCACTTCTGATCTTTTGGATTGGTGTAGTTGAAGGAGAACTTGTATTTTCTTCAGAAAAGGAATAAGTCTTTAAGAAGTATCAGATTTATGCCTTAAAAATTCAACCCAAGTATATCTTGAATATTCATCTACAATAACAAGAATATACTTCTTTCCACCCATGCTTTGAGTCTTCATTGGTCCACACAAATCCATATGAAGCATTTCAAGTGGAGCTTTGCATGAAGATAGCATTTACTGTGGATGGGAGCTTCTTTTTATCTTTCATAGTACACAAGCAGAATACAAGTAATTCTTCTCAAATCTGATCTTTGGTAGTCCTCTTACAGAGTTGTATTTTTCCAGTTCAGAAATGGCTTTGAAATTCAGATGTGACATTCTTCTATGCCAAAGCCAACTATCATTCTGCAAAGTTGTGGAAATATAACAGACTCCTTCTAATTGACCATCTACTGTGAAAGTAGCAGTGTAGATATCTCCATCTCTATAAGCAATTAACTCTTTCTTGTTTTCTAAACTCAGAACATGACAGTAGTCTATATCAAAGCTGACCTTCCAATACTTGTCACATAATTGACTTATACTGAAGAGGTTATGTTTTAGACCTTCAACATAGAAAACCTTCATGACTTTGACATCTCTTTTTGAAAAAGTTCCATAGCCTCTCACATATCCTTTTGCATTATTACCAAAGCTAACTGTTCCTCCATATCTCTCATGATAATCAGTTAGTAATTCTTTGAATGGTGTCATGTGTCTTGAACATCCAGAATCTAAGACTCACACATGACATATCTGCAAAAAAATTTATTGAGATTTAGGTACCCATTTAAGAATGGGTCCTGTCATATTAGTTAAAAATTTCGAGGTTCTGAATTTTGACTTCTGATGTTTAATCTCAGAAGTTTGTTTAGAACTTTGTGATTTATCTTTTTTAAGTTTGTTTTTATTTTTATTTTTCTTTTTGTTTGCCAATTTAGCTGAATTTTTTTGAATTGATGTCTCAAGTTTTGTTTTGTTTGTTTTAGTATTGAGAATGAAATTATGATGACCACAATTAATACAAGGAATACGATTTTTCAGAAGTTTGAATATATCAGTACAAGAATCAGAATCAACAATATTTGATTTTGCGTAGAATTGAATCTTTTATTCATTTTATTAACATGTGGTACATCATGTTTCTTTGAATTTGAAATACTATCTAGTTTAACATTCTTTGATAGTCTTTCATCTTTTCTTCGCCAAACTAAAGTGGATAGCTATGAAAAAGATAAGAAATGATGATTAGAATAAGAAGCTTTGTTACCAACTTTGGATTTTGAATGATGAACTTCAGATTTAGTATTAGAAGACTGTCCTTTTTCAAAATATTTAACTCTGGTTATGAAATCAGAAGATGATATGGATGATTTTTCTGAAGTCAGAGAAGTAAATTTAGATGTAGGAATTGTAATTGATGTCGTTGAAAAGAATTTAGATTTATCTAAAGTTTTTTCTTTCAGAAATTCTTCCTTTAGAAAAACTGTATTAAACATTTCTAAAGGCAGTGTTGGTTCTTCAGATTTTAATATCTCTCCTTTGGTCATACAAGATTTGGTTTTGTAAACAAGATGACCATCTTTATTAATTACTTCAACTACTTGTTCATTATCATCTTCTGAATCGGAAGCATTCATTAATTCTGAGAATTTATTCTGAGTCATACTAGATGCAAATAATTTTTTATTTGTAATTTTCTCATATTCATCATCAGAATTATCAAAGAATATTTCTGAATTTTCATCATTGTCTTTAAGAGATTCAATTTCTGAAAATTCATCATATTTCTCTTCATTAATTTCTAATTTGTTTTCTAAAATTTTTGATGTAATGTTTTCAGAAAGTTGTTCAGAACTAAAAGCAGATTTTTCTTCAGAAATAAATTTTGATTCAGAAATACTTCCAGAAATCTTATCTGAAGTGTTCAAAACTTGTTCAGATATTTCTTCAGATTCAGAATTAATTTTTGTTTCACCAGAATTAAAAGAAATTTCTTCAGAAAATAAGGTCTCTGATTTAACAAATGGAATTCTTTCAGGTAAAGAATAGTTAATAGGTTTAGAAATAACACATGTGTTTGATTCATTAAAAATCTTCATTTTTGAATAATCATAAAGATTTGCAAGGTGCCTTTTTCAAATTTTGATTTTCAGTATAGCCCAAACTTGCTTTTATATTGTAAAATTTCTGAGCCTGATTTGCCAAAATATTCAGGGTTTGTTCAGTTTGATCTCTTTTAAAGTTCAGATCTTATAATTCCATAATCTTTTTATAAGGATCAACTCTTTCTTGATTGAGAAAGTTCATTTTAATATTCAGAACTTCTTTTTCAGATTTTTCATTTTGTATATCCTTTTGCAGAGTGTCCATTTTTTCTTTTAATATTAACTTTTTTTCAGAGACTTTTTCCATAATTTGTTCAGCTTCTTGGCAATTTAGTTTATAAATTTGGCTTTCAGCTCTGAATTGATTAACCAAAGTTCTTTCCCCTTTTATTCTATTTCCGAGACTTTCAAATTCAGAAAACATATTCTGAAATTGATTTTTCATTTCAGAATCTCCAGAATTAGATTTAGATTTTAGTTCAGACTTTGATTCAGAATTTAGTTCAGAAATAGATTCAGAATTTAGTTCAGAACTTTGGTCAGAAGAAGAGTTTGATTCAGAAGATGAAGAAAATACCTCAGAATCATGTGCATGTTTGTCTTTCGGATCCAATAGGTCTGGACTTGTTCTTGTATTTTTGAGTATACCTTTGATTATACTGTCTAGTCATAAAGGCTATATTCTCAGAATTTCTCTTCAATTCTTCATCAGATTCATCTCCATCACACAAGGAGACTTCAGAAACTTCACTCACCTTGTTTTTTGATGAGATGGTCATTGAATTATTTAGTTTCTTGCTAAGTAAGGCCACAATATCACTTTCCTTTTTCAGCTCAGTTTGTCTTGTCTTTATTTTGTCCTCTTGTTGGAACAAAATTCCATACACATCATGTATGGTTTTTCTGGACAAATTTCTTGTGACCATATTTTTAGAAAAACTAGACCACTCATTACCCAGGTTATTAAGAAATTTATTGTTGATTTCTGAGTTGGATTTCTGAACACCATTTCTTCTAAGATCATTCAGAATGTTGTTAAACATGTTGTATGTATTAGTAATAGATTCACCTTCTTTATTTCTGAGGTTTTCATATGTTCCAACACAGATATTCAACCTCTAAGATTGAGCTTTAGTGCTTCCTTGCATTTGAGCTTCAACCTCATCCCACATAGCTTTGGCAGATGTTAGATGTCACACCCCGCTAAAGCGAAAACACGAGGTACGACAGTCCAAAGTTTCACAGCAACAGGTATATAAACACCAAGCATACATATATAATTAAAACGTCAAAGTTTAAAGTTTAAAAGTTTACCATCCGACTACGTTGACTTTGACAAACAAATTACATCAAAATAGATATATATCAAGTCTTGATTGGTGTTTCCACAAAAGTAAGCCAAACTTGATCGGTTACTTTCTTATCTTCCTGTAAAGCATGTTAAAACGGGAGGGTCAACTACAAAGAGTTGGTGAGTTCACAGGTTTTCAAATGCACAAAACTTTTTTTATATACAAGGTATAAAAATAGCGAATCGGATGATCGCATCGACTTTATCATTTTAACCTTTATGAGCAAATATACAAATTACCATTACATATGATATTTAAATATTGAGCCACTACTAAGCCTACTCGACATTCTACGCCCCACGAACTACCTCAGCGGTGGACCTAAAGTCCACATGGGTAGAGAATTCTTAATTGATAAAGTGCACCCCTACTTGCCAGTTAGGTGGGTATGTCAGCCAAATAGCGCTATCCACAAATATCATCGGCTCATTTAGAGTTAAATAGTAGTGTACCACGGGGACTTTACATAACTCAACATATCATTTTGTGTAACATAAATTTGCTCATCATAATGATTTATATGCTTTTCATTAATTAATCAATATAAATCAATTCAATTTCCTTTAAAACGACATGCTTTACACCCCAAAATGTATAAACATTTAAAAAGAGGGGCCGTGAATACTCATTTTTTAGCAAAAACTTCCAAATAGTTACCCGAGATGTCCGCTTGACAGCCTAACGCTTACCTAACAAAACAACATACCCAAATGATCACTTATATGTCTAACGAATACTAAAAGAGTGCTTATAAGTACTTATACGTCCAACTTGGTCTACTATTGTCCCGTTATACATAATGCACATATACTCTTTAAAGAAATAATTTATACCGAAAATGTAATGTTATAGTCTTTCAAGTGATCAAAATTTATGAAATCAAACAATTTCAGAATTTCACTTTTTGACAGAAACTTTAAGTCCTAAAAATGATCATATTAATATAACATCCAAAATGACAAAATTTCCCATCTTTTTATATGTGATACATTACTGAGTGAAGGTCATTGTGACCAAATTTCATACATTTTGGACATATAAAAAGGGTCCAAATAATTTATACGAAACAGTGTGTCACCACAAGTATGGCAGATTACACACTGTTAGTAAAACAACCATTCGAGGAGTTCTACTAAATAATTTTCATAATTTCTAGTTGGATTATAAGCATAACACCGAAAAGAAATATTTAAAGGAAGAATCACTCATTTTGGATGAGTTATGAGGAAGATATGGCACTACAAAGTTGCATGCACCCATCTGTCATTAGTTGACAGATTGCACACTTAACTTTAATAAATTGTTTAATGCCTCATTACTTCATATTTTTGAATGAAACCGGATTCATATGAACCCTAACTCATAAAAGAAAACTCCAGAAGAAAAATTATGCATTATGCACAAATAATCAAAGAGATATTAACATACAAAGTAGGGTTTACCTAATGGTGGTTTCATAGTTTGCACACCTAAAATGTTTTAGGTGTTTGGAGGCTCAAAACTCCATATTTTCATGTGATTCCACTTGCAAACAGAAGATAACTCATAAAATTGACTCTCAAAAGAAAAATCATCCTTTTTCATTGAGTTTTGAAGGAGATATGGTCATTTGAACATGCATACACAAATCTGTCAGCTTTGGACAGATTGCACACTCATTTTGTTTTGAATAGTTGAAACTCCAAATCACCATATATTTGAGTGAAACCAGTGGCATTTAAAAGGTAACTCCTTAAAATAAATTCCAAAAGAAAAATCAAGTAATTTGGATGATTATTTCGAGAGTTATGGTGGTTCAAAGGAGGGTTTACCTACTGTTGAACTTCCAGATGCATAACTATCTTGTTTTGAGTATTTGGGGGGTCAAAACTCAATGTTTTTGAGTGAGACTACTTGGATTATAACCCCAACTCATAAAATAAACTTTTAGAAGAAAATTCATAACATTTGGATGAGTATTTAGCAAAATATGGACGACACAAACACAAGTACATTTTCTGTCAGTACCAAAAATCACCAATTTCATGAATAAAACCCACATGCAATAGGTTTTTGCTTTGATTTCTTGAGTTCCATTTGTTTGGGTCATGGATTATCACTCTTATAAAGATATTTTACATATCTTGGTGTATAATCTACCCTTGGAACTAAGAATTTCTAGAAATTCAAAGGAAGGTGATGATGATGCAAGAAAAAGTGGGTTTTTCCCCAAAATTTGTAACAAAAATGATGGAGATGATGTTACTACTTACTTGGATGAAGAAATGTGTTGAATATCTTCAATAATCTTGCTTTCTGATTGGTTTTTGATGAAGAAGTTGGCTGGAACTTAAAGGAGAAATGAGGGTTTTTGAAGAAGCCCCTTGAGTTTTAGAGAGAGAGAAGAGAGAAATTTCAAATTTTCAACATGCAAATGAGAATTAAATGGAAATAAAATGTATTTATATGTGGGGAGATAGGGGAGGCCAGCCATACTCATGGGCCCCACTCCAAACAAATTTAAAAAAAATAAAAATAAATAAAACTCAAGCCCAAAACCAATAAAAATGTCATTTTTCTCAATTTTGCCATTTTTTTTTTCTCAAAATGCAAGTCCAAAAGTGATTAAATTCTATAAAAATAGAAGTTTTATATTTTAAATACTAAAACTATATATTTTATATAAATTAGGTATAACTTAGAGCATTTGGCACTATGTAGGACGTTTCAGATAGTTACGGGTCGGGACCGAACTTTTTAAGTAATTTTCGGTAACTCTAGAAAATTTTCGGTAACTCTAGAAAATTTTCGGTTGATCTAATCTAACTAACTCTTATTCTTACAAATTAACTCTAATAGCACTAATAAACTTAATAAAAACTAATCTGAAAACTCAAATTTGACAGTTGTCACATTAGACTAAATACCCTGTTGAAGATTTCATTTGAAATAGCCATAGTGAGTAGGGTTAATGCCCTTCTGTCGATTTTGGGTTGATTCTTCTCAGCAGCACTATACATACCTGGACTTTTCTTGATTCTCGAGGCCGGAATCTCAGGAGTAGATCCAGTTCTTGGGACAACAGGAATTTCCACATAGACCTCCAGAGGGCCATTTATGATTGATTGCATTAAGGCTTCATCGATGTTGTCCAAGAACTGGATCATTCTGATTCTCCATTGATGATACTCGCCCAGAAACAAGGTTGGTGGTTTTGTTTCAGATCCGATGGAGACGATTTCTTTAGACATCTTGATTTGATTTAGATCGAGAATTCACCTGACATTGAATCTTGAATTTATCAATCAAGAACACCAAGAACTTGTTTCAAGAACAGATGAATAGGATCTGATACCAATTGATAGATCCCAAACAATCAAGATATATGTATAAGAACAAGAATTATAACACTGAATGTTGTATATTGTATTAATCAGATGAGCTGTATTACAAAATATGTCTTTTCAAGCTCTTTCTCTTTCAACGTATATTTAACTATCTAACAAACTCTCTATTTATATACATAATAGAAATGCTAAAGTTACAGCACAAAATATGACAGACATGTTCAGAATTACTTCTGAACTTCTTTAGAACTTCTTCAGAAGTCTCTTCAGAAACATCTTCAGAAGTATCTTCAGAATTTTCAGAACTTCTGAAGTTGCCACTTTTCTTTCCTCGTCTTCTGAGTTCTGAATCTTTCTATCTTCAGATCTTTACCATCTTTAGAACCCAGTTCCTTTTGAAGCTATTTTATTATATCTATCAGAGTCAATGGATTATAGATCAGTTGAGCATTATTGGGGTCAACAAATGGAATTTGGGAGAACGTGGGGTTGTCTTCTAGAGCGACTGGTGGTGTAGACACTGATGTATAAACCTCATCTGTAAGAACGACAGTTTGTTTGAACGTAGTTGGAATTGCAGATGGAATAACCTCTGGTTGTCTAGATGTAGCAGAATCTGCACTGTCAGTATGAAGTTGTGTCTGAATACGAATTGGAATCATAGGCACAAAAGTTGTAGTAGTTGGCTCAGCTTCAGACGGAGTTATTGGAACTATGCTGAAGAAGTAGTTAAGAATTTAGATGGACTTGAAATGGATACCGATTCTCTTGGTTGAACAACTTTTGTGCTGCGAGACATGGAAGATGGAACAGAATTCGTGTTATATAAATCATCATAAAAATGTTCAAATAAAAGATCCAAATATGAAAGATGAGAGGTCGATGTAGATGTGTGATTTGGATCTACAGTAGCTTTTGATGGATTTGGCAGATGTGATATGAAGCTAGCACGCCAGTTCTCATGGGTTCTGAATGGTGTTGATCAGAAACCAAATCATCTTTCTCATCGAATGATATATTCACGCTCTCATTGACTAGTCTCGTCCTTTTGTTGTAAACACGACATCCTACTGATATGGCAGAATAACCAATGAAGATAGCATCATCAGCCTTGGAACCTAGCTTTCCACAATCGTCCCTGTCATTCAAAATAAAGCAATGACATCCAAAAATATGTTGAAAATTAATGTTAGGGATGCATTTATTAATCAGTTCATATGGGGTTTTGCCAAATAGCTTATGGATGGTGCAGCGGTTTTGGGTGAAACAATGTAGTGGCAACAACATCAACCCATAAAAATAGAGGTAGCTTTGACTGAACCAACATTGTACGTGATGCTTCAACTAACGTTCGGTTAAACCTTTCAACAAATCCATTCTGTTGAGGCTTCATCCTTTGATCGCAAAAAGTTTACCCATGTGTACCGAGAATAATCATCAATAATGTCAAGAACGTGTTTCCTGCCATTGATGGTTTGAACGAGCATCAGATCATACAAGCAGCACATAATTGAAGTAGACGCTTAGTGTTAAACTCAACCTTTGGCTTATCACTAGCTCTCTTCATTTTTCCCATCTCATAAGCAACACACAGGTGTTCTTTCTCTGTTAGGGATAAGTATTAGTTGTTTCAAAATAAAGAAAGGATATGCTTTATTGTAAAAGGCAAGTTTATAATGCCTAAAACTCTACTTTCCTTATATCAATAGGATTCCTAGCACTATAAATAAATGTCATAGGGTAAGGGTTTAGGTGTGCAACATACATAGAGAGAGCCGATATTCTGTTGAATCATCATTGTGATCAAACGTACAAGTGAGATATACGACGTATTTTATTCTTCACATTCTTCGTATTATTTGTTTATTATTTGTTCTTATCGTACTTGATTGTGAATCTGGGATCCACAATTGGTCTCAGAGCGGACGATCTGAGTTTTGGACTGCATCTAATCGATTTCTGAATTAATAGGTAAAATTCTCGATTTTTTCTGTTTTGATTAGTTGTCGATCCATACTGAAGTAGCTATACACGATATACCTTCATCTTCTATCTATTTACGTTTTTGTCGAATCTAAGCACTATTAACTTCTATCGATGTTCATTCAAAAACAAATTTGTGTTTGCTTTCTAATCGAGTCAAACTACTGTTGCCTTAATCTGTTGAAGAGTTGTTGCACCTACTTTAGCCGACAAGTATTCAATATGTTCATCAATTCCTAAATTTTTTTCTTCTTAACTAAATTGCTTTTGAGTATTTTGTGTTACTTTTGCTGTTCTCTTAGAATAGAAAACTCAGTATCTAGTGACTCCTGTAGCTTTTCTGGTTTGAGAGTTCTCAAGTAAACATCATATTTCTGAAAAAATTGTTCCATAAACTTAATTGAGAAAATTAGGAACTCGAGGGCTTAGCTGATCTTGTCCATAAAAAGACTAGATGAATCTATTATTCTAGATCTTTTTAGTCAAGAATCCTTCGTTCTTGCTTTCTGATTCATCGATTAAAGAAAAATCAGGAATTGATAACTTTGAATACTTATCGACTCACATTAGGTCGACATTGTTTTATCAAGTTTTTGTTTGGTTAAGTTTATTTTTTCGTGCCCCTTTCACTCGACAAAAATTCTTGTCGAGCCCGTTAAACCCGACAACAAATCAACCATTTTCTTCTCGAGTCTTTGTTACCCGACAAGAAATCTTGTTGCATTCTCTTCAATCGACATCTAACCTTATCGAGTCTACTTTACCCGACAGAAACTGTCAGTCGAGATAAATTTTTTCGTCGTTCATCTAAATCTTAGATTTTTTTTCCAAAACTCACTGATCGAGATCAATCAAGTACAAATGTCTACACACGAAGCTATGGCTATTGGATCCGACTCCAAACCACCGATTCTCTTCCGAGGAGAATACTCGCAATGGAAAGATCGGTTCCTCGACTTTGTTGAAAGACATGACTATGCTGAAGAAATCATGCTTTCCATCAATGAGGGTCCACCTTCGGTTCTATATCACCAAACTCCTGCCCTACCAAATAATGATCCACCTATTCCGGCTAGACGAGAAATCAAGCCAAAATCCAAGTATAGTGAGGCTGAAGCAAGACGAGCCAAAGGTGATCAACTTCCCCGATCATACTTACTTCTCGGTATTCGTAATGAAATCTACATGAGCATTGATAACCATCGTAGGAGGACTAAAGGGATGTGGGAACAAATTGAGAAGATCATGCTTGGAACAAAGATCATAACCCAAATGAAGATCACCAATTGCATCTCACAATATGAGGAATTCAAGGCTAAGGAGGGAGAGAGTCTTACGGATACTTATGAACGGTTTGTCCATTTATTAAACGAACATAGCAAAAACGACATCCATAAGACAAAAATCGAGAACAATGTGAAGCTTGGTAGCAATCTTCAACCTGAATGGCGACGGTTTGCCAATCAAATTAAACATAGCAAGTTTTTCGATAAGCTTGACCTTCATGAAGTTTATGAAACTCTAAAACAAGATGAAGAAGAAGTTCTCGAATCATGGAAGTCAACAATAAACTCAAAAAGCCTTCCGATCCAATCTCTCTCGTTGCAAAAGAAGAGGTAAATACGTCTCGAAGCACCCTAAAAGATAACCTTCCGGAATTAGATAACGAAGAATTTGATGATCCCGAGATAGCCCAATTTCAACAACAATTGACTTTTCTCACTCAAGCCTTCCAACGCAAATTCTCTCGTCGTCCCAACTCCAATCAACAAAGGTATGCTTCAGGACCAAAGAACTTTGTACGTAAAGCTATCTTCGAACAATAGCCACGTAAAGATGATAAGCACCCACAAGCCAAACCTGAAGATAAGTTCAAAGGAGAAATGAGCTTGTGCTACAACTGTGGCAAATCCGGTCATTGTGCTCGAGAATGCAAGAAGCCAGACGTGAAAGATTCTAACTATTTCACCTAAAAACTGATGCTTGCCAAACAAGAAGAAGCCGGCAAAGTTCTCATGGCTGAAGACGAACACTGGATACATCATGATGATGATGAACCCGATGAAGAAATACAAGCTCACTTTAGTCTTATGGCTTACTCTGATCCTTCTAATGAAGATTCATCTTCTCACGCTTCCGACTACTCACCCGAGGTAAGTCATTCTGACTATGATAATTTTTTTGCGCAAATGAATGATTTAATGATACAATTGCATGAATTAAAATCTAAGTTGAAAAGCAAAAAACTCTTGGTTTCCAGTTTAGAAGCACGTCTAGAAAATAATCATAACCAACTCCTAATTGCAACATCCGAACTTGCAAATCAAAAGAGTGACATCCAAAATTTACAAATGGAAAAGGATACAATTAAAAATGAAAATTTAGATCTTAAATTCAAACTTTCGACTCTCACAGAACGACTTGCCAAGTTTGACCAAGAGGTCGAAGATATTTCATCAAAATATGCGTTTGTCACTATTCAAAGAAACGATTTGTTTGAAAAACTCAAGAACTTGGAACTCAAACTTTATAAACTTGGTCAATCTGAACAAACGATTCATTTAAACGCACCTAGAGAATTATGTTCCAAAGCGGGCCTAGGCTTTGAAAATCCCAAATGTTTGGCAAAAGCCTTATATAACACTCCGACACTTTATAAATTTTAATATCTAGACCGTGGTCCAGATTATAAAATTCAATTTATGAAGTCTCCTATTAAAGTTGAGAGACGGGAAGATTGGAATAGCAAGAACAATAAATTTCATCAAATTCTCTTCTGCTATCCAACGGAAGTAGAAAAGGACTCTTCAAAAGGATCTCTTCCAAATAATTACTTTCCTTCCTATACCGATGAAGACCTTCACACCGAACCACCAAGTTTTAAATCTTATATTCTCACTTTATTTTTCGAAAAGAAAATCATTCAACTAGAAACGGTGTTAAAGTCCGAACGTTCTTCATCCGAAAAGGAAAAGGAGGCATTAATCACCGAAATCCAAACATTAGAAAACAAAGCTTTACAATCTCATAACCCCGAAGTTGAAAAAACTTCAAATATTTCTTGTTGTAAAGCATTTGTTAGCTCATATATAGACGACTGTGAAGAAATATTCAAACTTGATCCCAATTATTGTCCTCCCTAACAAAAATCTTCTCTCACTCAAGAACAAATGGATAAGATGTTAGATGAAATTGAGACAATCGAACTTTCCAAACAATACTCAACGGGGTATTCAAAAGATTCGGTTGGCATTTTTGACTTCAATCCAATTCTTCCAAGTCATAAGGAATTTTTGGAAAAAGGCAAGAAACCTATGGAACCGGAATTAACTCCTGAAGTTGATTCTACTTGCTCTACTAGTGTATCAAATCCTTCTACACAAACGGATTATTCCATGCATGCTGCAACATCTAAAACTCATCATGTTCCTTTATCTGTTTCAGCTTTACGCCCTCTAGAGAAAAACAAGTATGGATCAAAAAAAGGGTCAAGACAAGCAAAGTCATCACCCTGCAATCCGCAATCTAGCTTTAATTTTCCAAAAGTCAAAACTTCTAAAAATGTTAAATTTCCTTACACTATTCATTCGTTTCGACATTTATTAAAATTTTCAAGAAATCAAGTTTGTTGCTCAAATTGTGGTGTGAATGACTTTGTGCGCTTAAATTCCTATGGTTATGATTACTATTTTGATATGCATAATTCTTACAACTATCATCAAGTCAATTATTTTCCGCGTCATCCTATTTATAAATGGGTTCCCAAGAGGCCTTTGACTACGACACCTAAGTCCCAAGCCAAATAGGTACCAAAGGTTGCCTTGTCAACAAACCCCTAAGGACCCATTTACAAATGAGTACCTAAAGCTGCCTGATTTTTGCAGGCTAGTAATGTGTGATACTTAGATTCTGGATGCTCCAAACAAATGACTGGACAAAAGGACCTACTCGCCAATTACGTAGCAAAAAACACGGCGGACTTGTACGATTCAGGAACAACCATTTCTCACCAATTCGTGGATACGGAGACATCATAAACAACAATCTAACAATCTCAAAAGTCTCATATGTTCAAGGACTTAGTTACAATCTACTCAGCATTGGCCAATTCTGTGACAAAGAACTCGAAGTAAAATTTCATACCACAAGATGCTGCGTTAGAACTTATGACGGGAAAAAAAGCCTAGCCGGATCTCGCAAGTCAAATCTCTACACCATCGATCTATCCAAAACTGTCGCCCCAACCGATGTGTGTCTAGTATCAAAAGTTTCAAATGACCAAAACTGGCTATGGCATCAACGACTCTCCCATCTGAACTTCAAAAATATCAATTGACTCGCAAGTGGAGGGTTGGTCACTGGTTTGCCCAAGATCAAATTTGAGAAAACCCATTTATGCGGTGCTTGCAAGATAGGCAAAATGAAGAAAGTTTCTCACAAGCCCAAAGTGGAACACAACACGACCCATCCTGTTCAACTAATTCACATGGATCTTTGCAGCCCCGTGCGGACTCAAAGCATCCACGGCAAGAAGTACATTCTTGTTATGGTGGATGATTACTCTCCTTATACATGGGTCAAGTTTCTTCGCACAAAGGACGAAGCTCCCAAGACTATAATTTCCTTCTTAAAGAACATCAAGTCAAATTAGAGCTCTCCGTCCAAACCATTCGCACAGATAATGGCACCGAGTTCAAGAACTACAGGCTCGACTTGTTTCTTACCTCTGTTGGTATTACTTATACCTTTTCTGCGGCTCAAACTCCTCAACAAAATGGGGTGGTCAAAAGACGTAACCGCACATTGGTTGAAGCTGTCCGAACTATGCTCGCCCACTCCAAACTGCCACACTATCTTTGGGCCGAAGCTATTAATACCGCCTGCCACACTCAAAATCGTTGAATTGATAAACAAACGGGTTCCATCCATTCATCACTTCCGTACATTTGGCAGCTGATGCTTCATTCTGGACGACAAAGAGGATCGTGGCAAACTTCCCACCAAGGCCGACGAAGCATACTTTCTCGGTTATTCTCCAAATGCATCTGCTTATCGAGTTTACATGAAGAATGCAAGGTGTGTCACCGAAAGCGTAAATGTCCAAGTCGATACAAAGGCTGAAATGGCCCCCGTACCAAGCATTTCCAAACCCACAATTACCGGCGTATTAGCTTCCGAACACCTCTGTTCGGAACCTGTTCCTAACCCGTCTAATCCAAATCACGCCTCAACCTCCACAACAAATACCTCCGATTTGAATGATCTGTTTGAGCATTTCTATTTTGATTATTTTGGTCTATCCATTCCAATGCCCAATCAAGTAACCCCACCGATCTTGGAAGTTGCCGAGACCATTATTTTCGGATCCACTGTTTCTATGGAAACCGTCTCAACTGCTACACTCCAAGCACCTCTGTGCTCCCCGATTCTACTTCAAAATCCCCAGTTGTTACAACCCTTAACTTTGCCCCGCTTCCCACCCCGGAAACCATTATCCCAAATCAAGTTGTCACCAACACAAATCCACTTCAAACGGAAACATTTCCGGAACCCTCCTTTAATTCACCATCGAATCCGGAACCAACATCCTCTCCCCAACCTACAACTTCCACTGCTAAGGATGTTTCTGGTTCCTCTCGAACTTCCAAAGTGGCTCCAACTTTAGAAACAGTAGGAGGATTACCTCTTGGCACATATGTGGATGACAATCCTTATCAAATCATGACTCAACTGCTTCCCTACTCTAAAAAATGGCCCAGATCTCACCCGACCTCTCAAATCATTGGAGATCCCTCAAAACCAGTCACAACGAGATCCGCCTCCGCAAATGGTTGCTTGTTCTCTATCTTCCTCAGCCAAATCGAACTTACCTCTATCGGAGAAGCCATGTCTGATCCAGATTGGATTACGGCTATGCAAGAAGAACTCAATCAATTTGAAAGTCTCAAAGTTTGGCGTCTCGCTCCCCGCCCTAACAACAAGACAATCATTGGTACAAAATGGATCTTCAAGAATAAGAAAGACGAAGATGGAATTTTCATACGCAACGAAGCACGACTAATTGCTAAAGGATACCGTCAGCAAGAAGGGATAACCTATGACGAGACATTCGCTCCCGTTGCTCGAATTGAAGCCATTCGCATGTTCTTGGCATATGCGGCTCACAAGAACTTCGTCGTTTTTCAAATGGATGCCAAGACTACGTTCCTAAATGGTGTTCTGCGAGAAGAAGTGTATGTCTCTCAGCCGGACAGATTTGTCGACCCATCAAAACCGAACCACGTCTATATCCTCGACAAAGCTCTTTACGATCTTAAACAAGCACCACGTGCATGGTATGATAGCTTATCTAACTATATTGTAAAAAACGGTTACTCCAACTCTTTTCATTAAAAAGGAAAACGGTGATATCATGCTTATTCAAGTATACGTAGATGACATTATTTTCGGTTTGACTAACCCTCAACAATGCAAAAACTTCTCCGAACTCATGATTGGCAAGTTCAATATGAGTATGACGGGAGTTATAAATTTTTCCTCGGACTTCAAGTAAAACAATTTTCGACGGGAATATTCATCAACCAATCGAAATACATCTCGGACATGTTACATAAATATAACATGATGACCTGTACACCGATTGGCACTGCCATGTCTCCGGGTTCAAAACTACACGATGTTCCCTTAGGAAAAGCTGTAGATCCTAAAATCTATCGGGGATTGGTTGGCTCTTTAATGTATTTAATGGCTAGTAGACCGGACATATGTTTGCTACATGCTTATGCGCTAGATATAAAGCCTCTCCCAAAGAATCTCACCTTAGTGCCATTAAGAGGATTTTTCGTTATTTAAAAGGTACTACTGATCTTGGCCTATGGTAGCCTAAGGATACGGGTTTTGAATTAACTGCTTTTTCAGATGCTGATTATGCCGGATGCATGCTTGATCGAAAGAGCACGATGGGCCACATTCAATTATTGGGAGATAAACTAGTCAGCTGGTCGTCAAAGAAACAAACGTGCGTCTCCACATCCACTGCGGAAGCCGAATACATCACTGCCGCAAGCTGCTGCTCACAAGTAATTTGGATGCGCACGCAACTCAAAGACTATGGCTTTTGGCTCAAGAAGATTCCTATCTATTGTGACTCGAAGAGCGAAATTGCCATATCCAGCAATCCAATCTAACACACCAAGACAAAACACATCGATGTTCGTTACCATTTTATTAAAGACCATGTCGAAAGAGGTACAATCGAATTTATACTTTGTTAATATAGAACTTCAGCTTGCCGACCTATTCCAAAAAGGCATTGGATGAGAAACGCTTCCAATTCCTAGTGTCTAAGCTAGGCATGCTAAATCTCAAAACCTGATTTTCATTCAGTTTCCTTAAAAAACACACAAAATGCCCATTCAAGTGTTAATGCACATTCTCTCTTCGAAGTGAATCTTCATTACCCTTGAATTCTCATTTTGTGGATTTTAAACTTTACAAATGATCTGTATTTTCGTAAGTTTTTCGTACTTGTACATTTTTTGTCATGTGTGTGTCTTTTCATCTTCTATTTTTCGATGTTTGTATTTCTATAATGGTTTCATTTTTCAAGGGGGAGCAGTAAGGTAAGTTTTTCTTAACTCATATCATCGTAGGGGGAGCTAAGTTTTCTTATCTTAGGCACCATTCAAGGAGGAGCACTTAGAATTTTGTTCAAAATTTTCACTTATATCACACCCTAAGGATTGACATCCTAAGCTTGTCGACTCAATAGGACTTTACATCTGATGATGTCGAGTTACTAATGCTCGACAAGCCAATCTTCTCTTGTCCTCGGCCCAACCACGACATGCCACGTGTCTCATTCCCACTATTTAAACAAGAGAACCCCACATTTACTGTTCCATTCTTCAAAAATTTCTTTTTTCCTCTTTCTCTCTATATCTCACCCGAGCACTTAGCAATCCTGATTTTTTTCTCAAATCTTCGATTTTCGTCTTTCCGATCACATCACCAGGTACGTATTCACTTACTGATCATCTTTAATTCTTGTTTATTTTAGTTTTAATGCTTGCATGATAGTCAATTTCTTGTTTGACTGTTTGGCTTCAAAACCCTTGGGTTTTTCCGATTTCAATGATTCTGGATGTCTCTGAATCAAATCGGACCCTAGTTATAGGCACAAATATTTGTTTTGTTAAACTTTGATATCTGGGTCGATCACAGTTCATACTTGTCGCCTAAACTAATCACTTAGGTTTTTCATGAAATACTTGGAGACTTGTCGATTCCCTTGGGTTCGACATGTTTTCTTGTCGAATCCCAAAGGATCGAATTTATTCACTAAGTATTTATGTCGCGTCCAACGTACCTTGACATGCTTTCTTGTCGCGTCCCAAACCATTGATATATTTGCCTAAGGCTTTATGTCGCGTCCTTCAATCGACCGGCCTTCTTTGAACTTCTACAAGACTTTATGTCGACCTAGTTAGGCCTGATATAAATTTATCTCGAATCCTATAGGCTCGACATACCGACTTAATATTTCTTAGAAAATATTAAGTGTTCATCTCGACCCTATTTCAATCGATAAAAATGTATATCGACCCATTTAGACTCGACATAAATTTTGGTAACCCCTTTGGTGCTCGATATCTATCCTAAAAGTTGTCTAGACAATATTAAGTATTTATCTCGCATTTATCAGACTCGACATCTATTAATGTCGACTCCTATAGACTCGACATACTTCCTTAACTTGTCTTCGAAATAAGTATACATATCGACCCATCTTCAGTCGACATTCTTTTAGGTCGACTCTGCCATGTTTGACATCTTTCACTTGTCTGGCAGTCTCACTCAACAAACAGGTGGTTATCGATAGCACTACTCTCGACATACGTTTATATCGACTATCTCATCAGATGCATGCACCGACATCCATACTTAGCAATTTTTTTTACCAAGTCTTATTTTCACTCCACACTAAGAACTGATCTGCTTTCTATGGTTTACTAACTTTGCACTTTCAGTAACTATGGCGGCCATGAATGATCCGAATCTGTCAGATGATGAACATCCCATGCCTTCCGAACGGTCCACAATACCGAGCATCAATGCGGCTAATCGGGATGAAGTACTGATGCCCACTTCCAAAAAGAAGGAATTCTTACCGAAAAACCATCATCTAGACTTCAGCATGAATCTCGAGCATCCTGTCATTATGGAGATCTTGAAACGACATACCCTGCGGTTGCGGTTTTCTTTTTCACTGGAGCATCGCATCCCAGCATTCTATCTTCAACAATTCTGGTTTCCCTGAAGTACCATCCAGATGAAGGTGACTACCATTTTACGACTCAAATATATGACTACGTGACTCGACTCATGCCATCCATAATACGACGCGTCCTTCGCCTACCTATAAGTTGGATGTTTATGAAGATCCTGTAACCGAAGCGGAATTGTGCCGAGACATCCATGCCTTGGGCTTCAACTCTCAGCATACATTAGTCGGACAGTTCAAGAGGATGTATCTACCACAAATTTGGTTTACCCTTTTCTCGCTTATCAGCCGCTGTCTGACAGGCAAACACACCGGCATGGATAGAGCCAGCACGGCCGTACTACAGATTTTTCATGGGATCGTCTATAGCCGGAACTACGACTACACGACACTTATCTGAACTGATCTAGGTGATTATGTCGCGGATAAAGCTAACTCAAGGGCTCGCCAATTCCTACCATATCAACGGTTCTTCCGACTGTTCATTCACTCCATGATACACTCCCGTCCAGAAATTCCACATCATCCAGGTACACCACTCGGCCCTTCTTTTAGTCAAAAGTACATCAAGCTCAATAGTCTCGAAATCCTGTACATCATGCCCATACCCGAAGCCTTGTTATCCCTTGCTGATCAGTATGCACCTAGTGTGATAGCATATAGGGAAAGAATCGGCTTAATGGCTCCTCCAATTCCGGGTGAGCCTGCCCAAGAGCCAGCACATGAGGAACATCAAGTGATAGGCGAGGGTCCTAGAATAGATGAGCAGGTTCAGGATCAAGGGGATCCTGAACAAGGTGTTGAGAGAATAGCGAATATAAGGGGAATTGACGTGGGAGGTGCACCTGATCAGCGTATCCCTACCCCTACCACTGTTGCCCCTGCCATTCCCAATCCACCTCCACCACACACTCGAACCACCACTACGTCCATCCGCCACAAACGCCTGAAAACACGAGTTACCCGAAGCAGTGTCTATCGACCACGTTCACCATCCGATACTGAAACGGAAGATACCATTGAGCTTCAAGACAGTTCCGCATATCTATGACCAAGACAACGCCGAAGACTTACAGCTGCAAATACTGCACTAAACCGAATCGACCATCAGCCTTCCATTACAGAATCTTGTTCGGATGCCACTAATTCCGACGACCATCTTGAACCTTTCGAATTTGATCTTATCACTGACCCACAAGCTGACCCACTCCTTGAGCCTAACGTTGGAGAGATAACGAGAACGAAGGGAGATTCGGCTGCAAACATTGAATTGCGAGTGAGTGAAGGGGAGGTAAACATGACTGAGAGTGAGACACCTATCGCTTCGGCCCGGGTAACCGCATCCCTTGTTGCTACTCATCCGTTGGGTACCATGAATGAGAGTGAGACACCTATCTATCAACGATGAGCTCGTAGATGTTCAGCGTCTAAGAACCTAAGTGAAAAATTGGTTCAAGGATTCTTATGCTCCAGTTTTAATTGAAGAAGATTACATGCACCTACAACATACAAGCCTGAACTATCAACCGAAATCGAACCTTACGACAGGGTTACTGCCTCACCAGATACAGTGTGAAAGGATGCTTAAAAGTCGTAACTCAAAATGGGTGAATCAGCAGATCAAAGTGCCTTATCTTGAAGAGACCTGTTAGGTCTGTAAAGATTGTATCCGAGATCACAAATATTGAAGACATGAAGGGCCAAACTGCAAAGTCATCAAAGTCATTAATTAGGAAATGAATAATGTTTAAATATAAGGAAACATTCTATTTTGTAAATAAGGCAACTGTATAATGCCTTAATCTCCTAGTTTCCTTATACCGTATTTCCTATACATATAAATATAGGGTTAGGGCTAGCAATTAAAAGGACGTTAATTCATATAATTCTAGAGAGAGCATATTAGATAATATCAGTATAACCGATATTTAATACAAGTGAGATATCCGACATCGGATCTTCATAAATATTAGAAGTGTTCTTCGTGTTCATGCATACATTCATGCGATTACCTGATTATCTGGGATCCACAATTGGTATCAGAGCAGACGATCTGAGTTTTTGCGTTTTTCTGAAGTTATCCACGAAACAGAAGGTAATTTTTCGATTTCTGCGTTTTTTTTGTTTTTATCGATTCATACTGTCTTAGATTTACCCGATAAAAACTCATAATTTTTAAGATTTTTTTTCTCGATTCGTTCTTCATTCTTTTGACTGGTTCTCGATTACGCTTTACCCGATAAAAATTCATATTTTTTTAAAGATCAGTTTTTCTCGATTCATACTTCATGCGCTTAAATTTTTGTCGATCCATATTGAGTTATTCTTGATTTTAGTCAAAACTATTTAATCTGTTTTAATTAAAGTTATTCTAGTTCATTTTAATTACTTTTGATATTTTTTACATAAGAAAACTCAGGAACTAGTGACTTTTGCAGCTTTTCTTACTAAAGAATTCTCTAGTAAAAATCATAAACTCTAGTAATTTTAATTTTTTTTTCTTGACTGAACAAATAAGAAACTCGAGAACTTAAACATTCTTGTCCATAAAAAGATTTGTTCTGTTTAGTCAAGAACCCTTTGTTCTTGGTTTCTGGTTTATCGGTTAAAGAAAACTAAGATTAAGTATTTTTGATTTTTTATCGAGTCCTTTTAAATCGACAAACTTTATTAACCGAGTCAACAGGAATCGATATAAATTTTTATCGATTCATTGTTTTATCGAGTCAAATTATTTTTGTCGAATCTTGATTAATCGAGAAACTTGAAGTTATCAAGACCCTTGTGATCAATAAAACTCTTCTTTTCGATTCAAAATTTATTAGAAGTTTTATCGAGTCTCCTTTACCCGACATTAATTGTTATCGAGTCTCATACATCCGAGAAATCTTCTTATCGAGACCATACAACTCGACAATTTATTTTTGTCGATCCTTCGTCACCCGAGAAAAATTCTTCTCGGTCCTTCATCACCCGAGAAAAGTTCTTCTCGGCCCTTCATCAACCGAAAAAAAAATAACCTTCATCTATCAAGAACACCTTCTGTTTTCCAAAGAAATCTCAGAAAATTGTCAAAAACTCACCGATCGAGATCACTTTATCAGGTAAACCGTGCTTTCACGATGAGTTCTCAAAACCAAATCTCTGAGCTAAATGGAAAAATCTCTCAACTTGAAACCAGACACACAAACAACATGCAAGTGTTGGATGATTTAATAACTCAGAAGAATCAAGAAAAGTTTTGCAAAATCAAAATGAATTTTTGGAGCAACAACTCACCGAGTATTCTAAAACTAAATATTATACATATGAAGAGTTTTGCAAAAAGACAAATCTGATAAAAATAAATTTCGATCTGAAAAACCAAATTTCTGAGTTAGAAAAATTTATAGATCATGAGACGTATAGTGTGGTTCTTAAAAGAAAATTAATTGAATTTCTGGAATGTGAGAAAGAAAGGATTTTAACTTCTGATGAGAAACACAAATTTGAGTCTGAACGAAAAGATTTTGAAAGCAAAATTAATACTTGTGAATTGACCATTCAAAAACTTTCTAAACAAGTGTCGGATTTTGAACAAGTTGTGATTTTGGAAAGAAAATCATCTGAAACGAAATGTCTAAAACTATCAAATCAACTTTCTGAACTTCAAAATCTTTTAAAAGATGAAAGGAAAGTGTTTGAAACTGATAAGACGAATTTAATCAAGAAAAGTTTTTTGATCGTTGCTAAAAGCAAAAATTCGGAAAAAGTTTTTGAAAACGAAAGAAAAACTTTTGAGGAGAAAATCAGTAAACTTTCAAACAAATTATCTGTTTTAGAAACAACTCTTGTGAATGAACGGAAAATGAGATCCGAATCTCAAACAAAATTTGAAGTGATTTTGGAAGAAAGAGATCATCTATTGTGCAAAATTAGAAAACTTGAAAGTTCTACAACTTCTTCAAGTTCAGTCTTTCAGTTCAATTCTCTTTCTACAATAAATGTCTGTAAGAATAACTCGTATTCAAGTGTCAAATCAAACAGTTATTCTAACAGCTCCAAATCATATAATTCTCCAACTTCCCGGACTCATAATTCTACTTTATTTCACAATGATTTTGTTGCTAATTCCGGTAATTCTAAGAAGTTTAAAATGGTTTGGAGGAAGAAATCAACTACAGATGATAGTGTTGGAAACATGTCACATACATATCCTGTAATTGATACAATATCATTTGTTTCGAAGACTAATTTGCCTTATTTTGTCAAAACAATCAATCAGCTAATTAGTCTAAGTGCCACAATGATTTGTTGTTCTACATGTGGAACAAATGATTTTGTCAATCAAAATTTCAATCATAAATGGCATGGTACTTATAGTATCCCCACTTCCCCATTTATTGCATCTAAAGCTAACCTCCGAGGACCCAACAAAGCTTAGGTACCAAAATCTTGTTAATCTGTTTTGTAGGTACGTCATGTATGGTCAATATTCCGAATATTCACATCACATGACGATGTTTCAACAGGTTTTGCAACATTTGAGGGGGAGTATCACATTTTTACCATTTATTTAGCTTCATAGTATCTCAGCTATGGACCTGCTCTTAACCCGTTTTTTTTATACATCATGCCTTCTGAATACATCAGTTCAGAACTCGGACTTCAATATTTCAAACTCTTTGTGCGTTAGGAATAGAAGTTTCAATGGTCAATCCTGAGCCGGAAGGACCTACCCATGAAACACATCCCTAGGTTAGATATCCTAAAAGGGAATGATTAAAATAAAATTGAGTGCATGTGAGATAAAAGAAAAATGTGAGGGTGTGACAAGACTTTAAAGAAAATATTTGGTCTTCACCAAACCTAAACAGTTATCCGGGTAGCCACATAATCTATTCATTCTCGATTCTTTGGAGATGAATATTGAAATAAACATGGACCCAATGTCGAAAACTCGTGTCACCCCACCCAACTACTCAAGTATCTCACAAAAGATATTTGTTTCATATATCACGGAGAATACACATATCTGCTATATTATCTTCACTCGGAAGATTAAGATATTGAAAAAGGAAGACACACCTCCGGTCTCCGAACTTCACATTCAATGCACATTGAGTCTGTGAAATGTATTTTCACATTTTGAGCCTTAAAATTAGCATTTAAATGCATAAATTCTTTCTACACATTGCACGAGTCTTTGTGATTCACATTGCATATGTTCGTGTGTATGCCGGAATAGTTTGAGAAGTTAGTTTTATAACTTACTTCTATGATAACTGGAAGTCGTATCAGTGCTAATCCGCTGCCAACACTGAATATAGGCCACTCAATTAAATTTAATTTTTGATTAAGTAATAATAGTTGCTATTTATGCTCCCATGTTAGATTTTTTACCTATTTTTTTGTCTTTGATCATTCATAATGCTTCGGATTCTCCTTATCATTCTGAGGGGGAGAAAAAGTATCAAAGACAAATGCCCATTATAAGGGAGAAAAGGTATATCTCAGCTTGACCCGACAATCGGCTCAGCTTGACTCGACATAAATTTCAAATGTTTGAAGATGAAGTTGAAGACTTATCGAGTGCTTAAGACCCGACATAAATTTTCATCCGACATAAATTTCAAATGTTTGAAGATGAAGTTGAAGACTTATCGAGTGCCTAACACCCGATATAAATTTTCATCGACTCATCTTGGCCCGACATCAATTATTGTCGAATCTACTTGGCCCGAGATCTTTTTTATCGACATCACCTAACCCGACATGCTTTTTGACCCGACAAGTTTTATACCCTACGACATCGCGGCTCCTTCGATTTTCTTTTCATGCTAATGTTAAGGGGGAGCTACGGAGCTTATCAAGTGATCACATTTGTAGGGGGAGCAAAAGAATTCAAAATAGTGATTTGTTGACAAAATTTCATCATCTTCAAAAGTGCTGATTTGCTGAAGTGTAATCTCGAATACAAAGGGGGAGATTGTTAGGTCTGAAATTATTGTATCCGAGATGACAACTATTGAAGACATGCAGGACCAAAAGTGCAAAGTCAACAAAGTCAATAATTAGGAAGGTTTAATATAAGGAAACGTTGCTTTATTTTAAATAAGGCATGTGTATAATCCCTTATCTCATATTTTCCTTATTACGATAAATGTTCTACATATAAATAGAGGGTTAGGGTCAATCTTTAGGAGTGCACAAGATTATCTTCAAAAGAAGAACATTAGTGCGAAATATTGAGAGCTAAACTGTGAGAGATAAATCTGTTATTATTCAATACAAGTAAGATATCTGACTTCGGATCTTCATCATATTCATAGCGTTCTTCGTGTTCTCATTGATTATTCATTATAAAGCACATCGTTACCTCATATTCTGGGATCCACAATTGGTATCAGAGCTAACCTCCGAGGACCAAACAACACTTGGGTACCAAAATCTTGTTAATCTGTTTTGTAGGTACGTCATGTATGGTCAAAAATTCCGAATACTCACATCACATGACGATGTTTCAAAAGGTTGCTACATTTAAGGGGATTATCACATTGTTACCATTTAATTAGCTTCAAAGTATCTCAACTATGGACCTGCTGTTAACCCGTTTTACATTGCATTATGACTTCTGAATACATCAGTTCAGAACTCGGACTTCAATATTTCAAACTCTTTGTGCGTTAGGAATAGAAGTTTCAATGGTCAATCCTGAGCCGAAAGGACCTACCCATGAAACAAATCCCTAGGTTAGAAATTTTAAAAGGATATATTGAGTGATTATGAGATAAAAGAAAAATGTGAGGGTGTGACAAGACTTAAAAGAGAATATTTGGTCTTTACCAAACCTAAAGAGTTATTCGGGTAGCCACACAATCTATTCCTTCTCGATTCTTTGGAGATGAATATTGAAATAGACATGCACCCAATGTCGATAACTTGTGTCACCCCACCCACCTACTCAAGTATCTCACAAAAGATATTTGTTTCATATATCACGGAGAATACACATATCTACTATCTTATCTTCACTCGAAGGATTAAGATATTGAAAAAGGAAGACACACCTCCGGTCTCCGTACTTCACATTCAATGCACATTGAGTTTGTGAAATGTATTTTCACATTTTGAGCCTTAAAATTAGCATTTAATGCACAAATTCTTTCTACACATTGCACGAGTCTTTGTGATTCACATTGCATATCTTTGTGTTTATGCCGGAACAGTTTGAGAAGTTAGTTTTATAACTTACTTCTGTGATAACTGGAAGTCCTATCAGTGCCAACCCGCTGCCAACACTGAATATAGGCCACTTAATTAAATTTATTTTTGATTAAGTGATAACAGTTGCTACATGTGCTTCTGTCTGTTACCCCATTACCCGATATTCCATATTTACATTTGATCATATTCGCACTTATTGTCTTTGATTGTTCATAATGCTTCGGATTCTCCTTATCATTCTGAGGGGGAGAAAAAGTATCAAAGACAAATGCCCATTATGAGGGTGAGATTGTATATCAAAGACACCACATGAGAAAAGGAAATGACAAATGCTGGTTTGTTGAATATTGATTTTGTCGTGTCAAGGAAGATGATAAATGCTGGTTTGTTGAATACTGATTTTCTCGACTGCTGAAGATAAAGTTGAAGACTTATCGAGTGCTTAGGACCCGACATAATTTTTCATCGATTCAACTTGACCCGAGATCATTTTGTGTTGAAGACTTATCGAGTGCTTAAGACCCGACATAAATTTTCATCGACTCAACTTGGCCCGACATCAATACTTATCGAATCTACTTGGCCCGAGATTTTTTTTCATTGACATCACCTGACCCGACAAGTTTTATACCCTACGACATCGCGGCTCCTTCAATTTTTCTTTTCATGCTAATGTTAAGGGGGAGCTACGGAGCTTATCAAGTGATCATATTCGTAGGGAGAGCAAAAGAATTCAAGATAGTGATTTGTTGAGAAAATTTCATCATCTTCAAAAGTGCTGATTTACTGAAGTGTAATCTGGAATACAAAGGGGGAGATTGTTAGATCTGAAAAGATTATATCCGAGATCACAAATATTGAAAACATGAAGGGCCAAACTGCAAAGTCATCAAAGTCATTAATTAGGAAATGTTTAATGTTTAAATATAAGGAAACATTCTATTTTGTAAATAAGGCAAGTGTATAATGCCTTAATCTCCTAGTTTCCTTATACCGTATTTCTTATACATATAAATAGAGGGTTAGGGCTAGCAGTAAAAAAAGGACGTTAATTCATATCATTCTAGAGAGAGCATATTAGATAATATCAGTGTAACCGATATTTAATACAAGTGAGATATCCGACATCGGATCTTCATAAATATTAGAAGTGTTCTTCGTGTTCATGCATACATTCATACGATTACCTGATTATCTGGGATCCACAAGACCATGCAAAAGATATTCGTCGAACAGAAGAACCCGGCTGATCTTTCACAAATTCATCTCGTCACTGAGATGAATGCTGAACAAGTAAATAAATATGTATGGCTGTTGAGAATGAAGTATTGAAAGAATGTGTTTCAAGTATTGTTTCCTACTTTTAGGGTGTTGTGAGAAAATGGCAAAGAGTACTTCTTTACTGAAGCTGACTTTGCTAACATAGATGTGATTGACATGGAGACATTATATATTGAGTTGCAAGACAAACAGAGGAGGAAATTTGATGAACGAAGGGCTCTAAGAGCAATCGTGAGACATATTCAGAAAGAGTTAAGATTCAGCTATCTTCACGACTTACAAAGAGTTATTGAAAGCAAGCAAAAGAAGGTGTATCTGGCAAACCCGAATCAATCTATCCCTGACCTAGAGAAGTTACATGTGTTAACATTTCTCACCATGCCTGCTCACGGTATGGTCTACATGAAAAATACTGGAGAGATAAGGTTTATAAGGTTCTCCGAGTTTGCTGTTTATTCTGATGGAACTCTATGGAAGATTCGAAACAGGTCTGCTGCTTATTTGTTCTTATCGTACTTGATTGTGAATCTGGGATCCACATTCTCAAACTTGAGATCAGGTAAGCTTGTTACCAACCCTCCCTTTACCAGTTCATTGATATTCTCGAAGTTCAGATGGGAGAGTCGTCCCATAACCAGTTCTGTTGCATAGAGGCTTTGGACTATAAGCAAATAGCTTTTTAAAACTTTAGATCGGAAAAATTTATTGACTAGAGGTTGGACTTTCGAGTACCGACTAGTATTCTGTGCCATCTTCTCTTCGAACACACCATCTTTTAGCCTTAAAATTAACCTCTAAATGTTTATCACATAATTTTTCGATACTGAATAGGTTGTGTCCCAATCCTTTCACATAGATATCTTCTTGATAGTGGTGTTGTCCTTGATTAAGTTACTATACCCCAAGATGGGATCCACATTCTCAAACTTAAGATATCTTTCCAAAGCGAACTTTCCCGCAATCTTTTTTCTATGAAACTAGCGAGAATCTCCTTTCTTCCAGTCATGTGCTTAGAGCATCTAGAGTCCATTAACCACACATGATCGGTCTTCAAAACATGACTAATTAGTTTTAGGTACCCATATGAATATGGGTCGTATGTGGTTAGCAAACACTTTGCGCTTAGGAATCCACTAGTAATTTGGTTCCTTTGATTTTGTCAACAACACATATTTTGGTACCTAAATGGGCCCTTTGGTGTGTGACTTGGACTTAGGTACCTAACTAAATTTGGGTCCCTTTGTTTTCTTGATAAGCTAGGATTTTGGTACCCATTTGAAATTGGGTCCTGTTTGTTTAGATAGATGATCTTTATAACCGTGTGAGGCAAATATATGGGGGTCAACATCATAATTCAAATGAGATGTAACAAAATCATTCATGCCACATGCAGAATAACAAATATTATCATGAGCAAAGGAAAGAAATTGATGTATTGGGTATACGGTTTTTTGGAAAACAAAACAAGATTGTTTAACAGTACAATCATCATGAGCAATATTGTCTTTCTTTACACTCGATACATGTACAAATAATTTTGTTTTGTCTACATTAGAAGTAGACTGCTTCACTCTCCATTCAGTCTTTACGCCTTTCTTTAATGAAGGATTATCTGAAATATCATAAAATTGATTGTTAGAAAAATGAGAAACATTGGCTCGCCGTCATTTACTCTTACCGGTTTTCTTCCGCTTCTGAGAAGACCGATTGATTTTTCATTTAGAATACCTGGTTTTCTCAACAACGGTCAAAGAGTTAGAGCATTCTCCCTTTTCAAAAGAAACCGATGTCTTTCTCGGAGACTCTTTGTGTAAATAATCCAAATGACTTGAAAGTTTGGGTTCAAAGTCAAACTTTGCAACTTCATCATCTAAACAGTCATCAGAATTTATTATTTTTGAAAAATCAATCTCAGATGAACTATCATTAGATAAATCAAGTTCTTGTTCTTTCCTTATGCGTTCGGCCCGACCGGGATACAAAAATTCATCAAATTCTTTCCGTAATTGTTTGTTGCGATCCGATACAGTAAAATTTTGAAATTTAGTTGGAAAATCTTCAAATGAATTAGAAAATTGTGAAGACAGAAATCAGATGTAATATAATCAGATTGTTCTACAATTTTTGATTCATTTGAATCAGTCTAATGGCTTCTGAATAAACAATTTCCCATGAAAGCTTTACATGAGGAAGCATCAGAATCCATATCATTGCTTTCACTCATAGTCTCACTGGATTCTGGTATGTCCTCAAGTTTGATTGGAAATATCTGTTCTAAACTGGAAATCCTTTGCAACAATGTTATCTTTTCTTCCTCATAAACTTTTCTTTCTTATGATGATGAATGTTCAAGCTCGACAATTTACTTTCCAACATAAGTGGTGGAACGTAAATGTTGCCTTCAACTGGCTCAGCTAGAAGCTCCGCAGTCGAACATCTTGGAGTTAAAAGGAAGTTGCATTCGGCTTTTATTCTTCCGATTCCAGTCATCCTGACGCTCATCTTTTTTCTCTGATTTAGTCCATATGTTTTGTATTGGGGATAAGTAGCACCGAGATTTATAAAATCAAATTCGTATAAAGTTGGAATCTCAGAAAGTGCTTTCTTCAAATGTTTAGTATTTTTATATCCTAATCCCCACTTTGCGTTATAAGGCATTTCCTTTGCCTTGTTTAGATGAATTGTTTGTTCAGTTTGGCTTTCCTTGAGAATAGAATTATAAAGGGGTGATATCACACTCCTCTCAATCTCTGACGTCTCAAATTTTACAGATAGATCGGATAATTGTGATGTGAATTCAGATTTCAAAATTTTCTCTTCGGTTTCAAACTATTCTTTTTCTTTTCTCAAAGTAGCAATCGGATCTGTGACAACTGTCAAATCAGAAGCTTCAGGTTAGTCATAGTTTAGGACTTCTCTACCTTTAAAAATTTATTTAGCAAGACTTAATTAGATAGTTCAGTGCGTAATCGGCTTAGATTTCCGGTGTCTAATCCCGAAATCCCGCTATTGCAAGTATAGGATAAACTTTATCTTAATGTAACGCCAAAAACACTTAATTGCACCAAATATAATAAGAGTTGATGATATAAAATCCTAAATCCAAATATGGTAGTCAAATGTAAAATCTAACATTTTTGCCAAATTTGAGAAATTGTGACCTAATTCTCCTGGTATTTCAATTCTTTTTGGTATAAAACTTAAATTAAAACATTTTGGGCTTTTGTTTAAAAAAGAATTACGTTTTTGGGCAAGGGATGGGACCATGCCCCCGCCTCCCTTTCTCTCCCTTTTATACTATTTTTTTTTTCAAAAACCTCATTTTCAAACTTAGAAATTATCTCAACTCCTCTCTCTCTCTAGAACTTAAGGGACACCTACCCTTCTCTCTTTTCCGTCCCATTTTCTCTCAAACCTCCAGCCAAAAACCCTCTTCAAGATCAAATTTTGAAGAACTTTGAAGCTTCAAAATCACTCAAACAAGGTATAGACTTCATCTCTCTCTTTGCTTTTCAAATTTTTGGTGAAAATCCAATTTTTTTTCAACTTTAAATTGCTCTTCTTTTAAACCTCCGAATTTTCTGAGTTCTAAGGAGAGTATGTAGATCCCAGTAATTGCAAGTACAATGATTATATCGAATAAAACGATAAGAACACAGATATTAAAGAAGCTTCGTAGTCGGATATCTCACTTGTACGATTACAATGATATTATCTAATAAGCTCTCTCTAATGATATGAATTAATGTGTTCTTTTTAATTGCTAGCCCTAACCCTCTATTTATATGTATAGGAAATACGATATAAGGAAACTAGGAGATTAAGGCATTATATACTTGCCTTATTTACAAAAAGAAATGTTTCCTTATATTTAAACATTAAACATTTCCTAAATAATGACTTTGATGACTTTGCACTTTGACCCTTCATGTCTTCAATATTTGTGATCTCGGATACAATCTTTTCAGACCTAACAGAGTATACACCAAAGACATGAAAAAAATGCTCACATAATGGTGGTAATCCATGACCCAAGTATTAGAACACAAGAAAGTAGGTAAAATGAAGTTGCATGTGGGTTTTGTTCATTAAATAGAGCATTTTTGGCGCTGACAGAATACTACCTAGTACTTCTGTCGCCCATATTGTGACAACTGTCAAAATTCGAGCTTTCAGGTTATCTTCTATTAAGTTTATTAGTGTTAGTATAGATGAATTTTAAGAATAAGAGTTAGTTGTTTTAGAATGGCCGAAAAATCCCTAGCATTTCCGGTAGTCGGTTAAAATGTCCGGTCCCGACCCGTAACTGTCCAAAACGTCCAATACAGTGCCAAATGCTCTAATTTATACCCAATTTATATAAAATATATAGTTTACTATTTTAATTATAAATCTTTTAATTTTGAATTAGAAATTAACCATTTTAGGGCCTACATTTTGTAAAAAGGCCAAAAATTGAGAAAATAGACTTCCAATTTAGCATTTTGGGCTTAAAATATAGTTTAAAAAGAAAATTTGGGTTTTGGGTGGGGCCCGTCACCATGGCCGCCCCCCCCCCTCTAATCCACATATAAAAATGATTTTTTTTCATTTTCCCTCATTTCTCAAGTTTCCTTTCAATTTTCAAAAACTCTCTCTGTCTCTCTCTCCAGCCAAAATCCATCCATTTCTTCATCAAAAATGAATTTCATACAAAGATTTGGAAGCTATAATCATCATCTAAAACAAGGTAACAACTCTACTCATCTTTTCTTGCAAATTTTGGATGAAAAACCCACTTTTCTTACATTGTTTAGCTACTTTCTTCTATAATATGAAATTTCATAGTTTGTGGAGAGATTATACACCAAAACATGTAAAAATATTCATACAATGGTGGTAATCTATGATCCACACAATAAAACTCAAGAAAATAGGTGAAAAATATGATTTTATGTGATTATGAACAACAATGGTGATTTTTGGTGCTGACAGATTTCATGCATGTGCATAAATCGTCCATTTCTTGCAAATATTATGTTCCAATGTCATAATTTTTCTTTCAAAAGTTTATTTAGTGAGTTGGGGTTCCATTCCAAGTGGTTTCACTAAAAAACAATGAGTTTTGACCCCCCAAATGGTCAAAGCAAGATGAATGTGCATTTGGAAGTTCAACAGTAAGTAAACCTTACTCTGAATGAGCATAACTCTTTGAATATTCATCCAAATCACTTGATTTTTCTTCTGGAATTTAATTTAATGAGTTAGCTTTCAAATGCCACCGGTTTCATTAAAAAATATGGTGATTTGAGGTTTCAATTAATCAAAACACAATGAGGGTGCATTCTGTCCAAAGCTGACAGATTTGTGCATGAATGTTCAAATGGCCATATCTCTTTCAAAACACAATGAAAAAGGATGATTTTTCTTTTGAGAGTTAGTTTTATGAGTTATCGTCTGTTTGCAAATGGAATCACATGAAAATATGGAGTTTTGACCCTCTAAACACCTAAAAAAATTTAGGTGTGCAAACTGTGGAACCACCAGTAGGTAAACCCTACTTTGCATTTTAATACCTCTTTGAATATTTGTCCATAATGCATAATTTTTCTTCTGGAGTTTTCTTTTATGAGTTAGGGTTCATATGAATCCGGTTTCATTCAAAAATATGAAGTAATGAGGCATTAAACAATTTATTAAAGTTAAGTGTGCAATCTGTCAACTAATGACAGATGGGTGCATGCAAATTTGTAGTGCCATATCTTCCTCATAACTCATCCAAAATGAGTGATTCTTCCTTTAAATATTTCTTTTCGGTGTTATGCTTATAATCCAACTAGAAATTATGAAAATTATTTAGTAGAACTCCTCGAATGGTTGTTTTACTAACAGTGTGTAATCTGCCATACTTGTGGTGACACACTGTTTCGTATAAATTATTTGGACCCTTTTTATATGTCCAAAATGTATGAAATTTGGTCACAATGACCTTCACTCAGTAATGTATCACATATAAAAAGATGGGAAATTTTGTCATTTTGGATGTTATATTAATATGATCATTTTTAGGACTTAAAGTTTCTGTCAAAAAGTGAAATTCTGAAATTGTTTGATTTCATAAATTTTGATCACTTGAAAGACTATAACATTACATTTTCGGTATAAATTATTTCTTTAAAGAGTATATGTGCATTATGTATAACGGGACAATAGTAGACCAAGTTGGACGTATAAGTACTTATAAGCACTCTCTAAAATGCATGAAATTTGGTCACAGTGACCTTAACTCAGTAATGTATCACATATAAAAAGATGGGAAATTTTATTATTTTGAATGTTACATTAAATTGATCATATTTGGGACTTATAGTTTCTGTCAGGAAATGAAATTTTGAAACAATTTGAATTCATAAATTAGGATCACCTAAAAGAATATACATTATATTTTCGGTATAAATTATTTCCTTAAAGAGCATATGTGCATTATGTATAACGGGAAAATAGTAGACCAAGTTGGCCATATAAGGACTTATAAGCGCACTCATAGTAATCATTAGACATATAAGTGACCATGTTTGGTATTTCTCTTTGATAGGGAAACGTTAGGCCGACGGGTAGGTGCGGATCGTGCTTTGTTGATTGGAGCTTTTTGCTATAAGGTGAGCATTCACAACCCCACTTTTAAAGTATTTTATACGTTTTGGGGTGGAAAGCATGATTAAATGAAATATTTGAGCTATTTGCATTACCGAATGTGAAACAATATGAAAATTGTTGTTTTTGGGCACTAAGGCATGTACACTAATAGATTGTATTGAGTAAAATGTTCCATAAAAGTTTGTACACTACTATTAACTCTAGTGAGGAGCCGAGGGTATTTGTGGATAGCGTTATTAGACGGACAATCCCACCTTAAAACCGAAAAGTAGGGGTGTGGATAGCAATCCCACCGGAAAACTACAGGTAGGGATGCACTATACTTAAAAGGAAGGTTCTACACATGTGGACTTTAGGTCCACCGCTGAGGTAGAACTAAAAATATTTTTGTGGTCGAAGGTTTAGTGGTGGCTCATTACTTACTAATAATTAGGGTACAAAAATTCCTTGAACGTTTTATGTTGTAAAGATTTATTAAGTGCCATAAAAGTATTTTGCTCAATATTCATTTATGCAAAAGATGTTATAATAATTAAAACCTGTGAACTCACCAACTCTTTGTAGTTGACCTTGTTTTATCATGCTTTTCAGGAGTAAGGGAGGTAAACCGAAATGTTTAGTTATGTGGACGCCTCAACATCAATCAAGTTTTTATTTGAAACTGTTTCGTTTAAACACTATGTTTACTTTATTTTGTTAAAAATTTGGGATTGTAAGATGTAATTCCGAATTTAATATTTTATGTATTTGAATGGATGATTAGTGTTGTTTATGTCCTATTGCTATGAATTCGTGAGCTATCACGCCTCGTGTTTCCGCTTTAGTGGGGTGTGACAGATTTGGTATCAGAGCCATAGGTTATCGAGAACACCGGTTTTTCTATAAAACCAAATCCTATAACCAAAAGTTTTAGAAAACTAATTTCTAAATTAATTTAGTTAAAAAAAAAATTAAGCTTACTACTGGTATAATTGAATTAGGTACTGACTTAGCATATTACAATTAGGCAAAGCCTGATCACCTATGTCTAATTTAATATGTATAACGATGGACATGAAACAATTATATGTAAAGTTCTTGCTCAAATGAAAAGCATGGTCATAAGTTTGAGTTTGCATAAATATTTTTTTTGTGAACTGATTATTTACTAAGTGCATTTTATAATTTTGTTACTGTCGCAGTTTAAAAATGTCTCACTCTTCTTCACACCCTGATGAGTCCGGTTACTATACTAGCATTCCTAGGAGAAACCAACCCGTTCAAGAAGAAAGTGACCCATCAGAAGAAAGTGACGTGGCCACTCAAGATTCCACTACCGAATCTTCCATACATGCGCCACCTCCGGTCAATGTGGCTGGACCGTCACGTGAACCAAGGACTATACGGACCGCTCGGAAGCGTGTTCTCCCTCCAAGAAGAGTGACCCTCACAGTTCCCACCGAACCTTCTAACGAGCCATCTGGATCCCGAACCAGATCGCGGAGTATGACCACTCTTCCACCCGCAGTTGGAGTACCTGTGCCCCGGCCTCAAGGAATGACCGCAGCGGAGAATTACTGGGTCTCGGGTATGGCCAACGAAGTACATACTCATCGGCTGAGGTTGGACCATTTTCAGTAGTCCATAGATGGCATTTTTACAGCCCTGTACTCACAGGATGAGATTACTGATAGGATCATGGAGGTTACCTCTGAGTCTAGAAGGGCGATTAGGAGGCTGTACACTTACTTGGCTTGGGCAATAGGAGCACCGATGGTGATGTTAGAAGTATTGATTTGGGTGATGATCCAGTAGAGAACTTCTGTTATTATGAATCTTTTGGATGACAATATTTGCTTTTGAGGCTTGTAGCCTAGATGTTTCAATTTAAACAATTTTATGTCTTTTGGGTTGTACTTTAAAACTTATGTTTGGTTTACTTTGATTTATTTATGGTAATTATGCGTGTTATCTAATTGTCACAAGTTGTTTTCAGTATGTGTTTCTTGAATGTTGTTAGATGTATGTTATAAGATACGCATAACTTAGTATGTAGACTTTATGCGGTTATAGTAATCGAAATTTGACCAAAACTCAATTTGAAAATTGTGTTTTAGAACAATGCCTCCAAGGAGAGAGAACCCCGAAGTCGCACGACTTGTATCTGAACAACTCATGGCTACACTTCCAAATATAGTTAGTCAGGTAGCAGCTGGCCTGAACACTAACCAAAATAACAACCAAGGATCGGGATATACGGAATGTACGTATAAATCCTTCAGGGGTTGTAACCCTAAAGAATTCCACGGAACTGAAGGAGGCGTCGGTTTACTAACATGGTTAGAAAGCATGGAGTCGGTTCTCCACATTAGCAAGTGTACTGAGGGAAAGAAGGTGGAGTATGCTACTTGTCTGTTGCAAGGGCGAGCATTAACCTGGTGGAACACTCAAGTACAGACGCGAGGAAGGGAAGCAGCAAACAGTCTTACATGGAAAGATTTTAAAAGAATGCTGAAGGAAGAATATTGTCCAAGAAGTGAGATATAAAAACTAGAAGCAGAATTATAGAACCACGAAATGAAGGGAAACGACATTGATGCTTACACCACTCGTTTCCATGAATTGGCGAAACTGGTACCACACTTGGTGACACCTGAGGAAAATAGGGTTGACGGGTATGTTTAGGGTCTGTCTCCTGAAATAGCAGGAGATATTACTTCAGCCGATCCAAAGACACTTCAAGAAGCAGTAAATTTAGCAAAACGACTCACCAACAATGCAAATCGTACGGGAATTTTTACAAGCAACAAGACATTTGGAAAAAGGAAGGTGGATGAACCTGCGAGAAGACAGTTTGGAAAGAGGATAGTTAAGGAGCAAAGAACGTCAGGGAACTACGGAATTCAAACTCAATCAACAGAGAAGGAGAAAAGAAGTTATCCCAAGTGTGACAAGTGTAATAGACAGCATGTTGGACGATGTGTTATCTGTCATAAATGCAACAAAGGAGGTCATTATGCCAAAGATTGCAGGAGTACAGGAAGGCGGGCTTGTTTTGAGTGTGGAAGCCCAGATCACTTTCGGAATGCATGTCCAAGATGGAACCATAGACCGAACACTAATCAAGCACGACCAGCCAACCAAGGAAATCAAAGAGGCCTGGCAAGAGGTCGAGTATTTGAGATTGGAGCTGAGGAAGCAAGGCAGAATCCAGATGTAGTTACAGGTACGTTTCTCTTGAACAATTATTACGCATCTGTATTATTTGATTCTGGAGCAGATCGAAGTTTTGTGTCGTTAGATTTTAGACCAAAGATAAATCTAAGACCTCAAAGGTTGAAAGAAGCATACGTCATTGAATATGCCAACGGTCAAGTATGTAGGGTCATGGATGTAATAATGAACTGCACTATAAACTTGGCTAGTAGGGATTTCTGTATAGATTTAATCCCGATCAAACTAGGAACTTTTGACATAGTTGTGGGCATGGATTGGTTATCCAAAAACCGAGCCGAAATTTGTTGCTCCGAAAAGATCGTTCGAATTCCGTTACCCGAAGAGGGAAAACTCGAAGTACACGGAGAGAAACCCAGAAGGGGTATTAAAATAGTGACGTGTATGAAGATGCAAAAGTATTTGAGAAAGGACTGCATTGCTTTTCTAGCTCACGTCATGGATAAGAAGGCTGAAGAAAAATGCATTCAAAATATTCCTGTAGTTCGGGATTTTCCCGAAGTATTCCCAGACGAATTGCCTGGAATACCCTCACCAAGACAAGTGGAATTCCACATAGAACTAATTCCTGGAGCGGCGCCCGTGGCAAAAGCACCTTATCGGTTAGCACCATCTGAGATGCATGAGCTGTCGGAACAACTTCAGGAGTTACTCAATAAGGGGTTCATCAGACCCAGCTCTTCACCTTGGGGAGCTCCGGTTTTGTTTGTTAAAAAGAATGATGGATCTTTTCGAATGTGCATCGATTATAGAGAACTCAACAAGTTGACTATTAAGAACCGATACCCTCTTCCCCGGATTGATGACCAATTTGACCAACTTCAAGGTGCAACGTACCTCTCGAAAATTGATCTTAGGTCTGGATATCATCAAATGAGAGTGCGAGAAGAGGATATTCCCAAGACGGCCTTTAGGACTTGATACGGCCATTACGAGTTCCAAGTTATGCCATTTGGTCTAATAAACGCACCAGCAGTTTTCATGGATTTGATGAATAGAGTATGTCGATCGTATCTAGACTAGTTCGTGATCGTGTTTATAGATGACATACTTATTTATTCGCAAGATAAGAAGGAGCACGAGCAACATTTAAAGCTGATATTGGAATTGCTCAGAAACGAAAAGTTGTACGCCAAATTCTCTAAATGCGAATTTTGGATTCGTGAAGTTCACTTTCTTGGCCATGTTGTGAATGAAAAAGAAATCCAAGTTGATCCAGCTAAGATTGAAGCCATTAAGAAACAGGAAGCCCCAAAGACACCAACGGAGATCCGCCAATTTCTGGGATTGGCAGGTTATTATTGGCGATTCATCGAAAATTTCTCTAAGATCGCGCAACCACTAACAACTCTAACCCAAAAAGATAAAAAGTTTATTTGGGGAGAGAAACAAGAGGAAGCATTTCAGACACTCAAACACAAGTTATGCAATGCACCGATTCTGGCTCTACCCGAAGGAGTGGATAACTTTTGTAGTCTACTGTGATGCTTCACATCTGGGAATGGGATGCGTGTTAATGCAAAAAGACAAGGTTATTGCATATGCATCAAGACAAGGTTATTGCATATGCATCAAGACAACTGAAGATTCACGAGAAGAATTACACTACTCATGATTTGGAGCTAGGAGCGGTGGTATTCGCACTCATGATCTGGAGACATTATCTCTACGGTACTAAGTGTACTATCTTCACAGATCACAAGAGCTTTCAACATATTCTTGACCAGAAAATGTCAAACATGAGGCAAAGAAGATGGGTTGAACTACTTAATGACTACGACTGTGAAATAAAGTACCATCCAGGCAACGCTAATGTAGTAGCCGACGCGTTAAGTTGAAAGGAAAGAGTAAAACCAACAAGAGCACGTGCTATGGGAATGATGGTTCACACAAGTCTAAAAACTCAAGTTCTGGAAGCACAAGGAGAAGCTTTGAAAGAAGAAAACTTGAAGAATGAAACCTTGCAGCACCTAGAGAAGGAATTTGAAATGCAAACAGATGGGGTACATTACTTTAAGAAAAAAGTATGGGTGCCGAAAGTTGGTGATCTACGATCAACAATTTTGGACGAAGCTCATCGATCCAGGTATTCGATTCACCCAGGAGCAGATAAAATGTATAAGGATTTGAAGGAATATTATTGGTGGATAGGAATGAAGAAAGATATTGTCGTGTTCGTAAGCAAGTGCCTGACTTGTGCTAAGGTAAAGGCCGAACATCAGAAACCATCTGGTTTACTTCAACAGCCTAAAATACCACAACGGAAATGGGAGCAAATAGCCATGGATTTCGTAACCAAGCTACCCAGAACCGGAAAGGGGCACGATACTATATGGGTTATAGTGGACCGACTCACCAAATCGGCTCATTTCATTCCTATTCGCGAAGATTTTAGTATGGAAAAGCGTGCACAAATCTACATCAACGAGATAGTTACATGTCATGGTGTGCCTACTTCCATTATTTTGGATAGGAATACACGATTTACATCACGATTTTGGCAATCTCTTCAAAAGGCACTGGGTACACGTTTGGATTATAGCACCGCGTACCATCCTTAGACGGATGGATAGTCAGAAAGAACTATCCAAACGCTAGAGGATATGTTACGAGCATGTGCAATAGATATCGGTGGGAGTTGGGATACCCACCTGCCACTCGTTGAATTTGCCTACAGTAACAGCTATCACACCAGCATACAGTGGGCATCGTATGAAGCTCTATATGGACGTAAATGTAGATCGCCGCTTAGCTGGGTAGAAATCAGAGATAGACAGTTGGCAACGCCCGATATTATTCAGGAAACCACTGACAAGATCTCAACCATCAAAGAAAGACTCAAGACAGCAAGAGATCGTCAGAAGAGTTATGCGGATACATTGGTCCATTCGAAATACTCGAAAGAATCGGACCAATGGCGTACAAGTTGAAGTTACCACCGAATCTAAGCGCCATCCACGACACATTACATGTGTCGAATCTAAAGAAATGTCTAGCAGATGAAACGTTGATGTTACCCATGGACGACATTCAGATTAACGATCGGTTAAACTTCGTTGAAGAACCAGTTGAGATATTAGACCGAGAAGTTAAACGGTTGAAGCGCAGTAAAATCCTTATTATTAAAGTCCGTTGGAATGCAAAACATGGTCCAGAGTATACATGGGAACGCGAAGATTTGATGAAACATAAGTATCCCAGCTTATTCACGAACTCCCCGGAGAAGGCTAGTTCTTAAATTTCGGGACGAAATTTCTCTAACGGAGGGAGAGTGTGACAACTGTCAAAATTCGAGCTTTCAGGTTAGCTTCTATTAAGTTTATTAGTGTTAGTATAGATTAATTTTAAGAATAAGAGTTAGTTGGTTTAGAATGGCCGAAAAATCCCTAGCATTTTCGGTAGTCGCTTAAAATGTCCGGTTCCGACCCTAACTGTCAAAAACGTCCAATACAGTGCCAAATGCTCTAATTTAAACTCAATTTATATAAAATATATAGTTTTAATATTTTAATTATAAACCTTTTAATTTTGGATTAGAAATTAACCATTTTAGGGCCTACATTTTGAGAAAAGGGCCAAAAACTGAGAAAATAGACTTCCAATTTAGCATTTTGGGCTTAAAATAAAGTTAAAAAGAAAAAAATTTGGGTTTTGGGTGGGGCCCGTCACCATGCCCCCCCCCCTCTAATCCACTTATAAAAATGATTTTTTTTCATTTTCCCTCATTTCTCAAGTTTCCTTTTAAATTTCAAAAACTCTCTCTCTCTCTCTCTCTCTCTCTCTCTAGAACCCAATAGCCATTTTAAGAACACTTTCATCATCTTCATCAAACTCCAGCCAAAATCCATCCATTTCTTCATCAAAAATCAAGTTCATACAAAGATTTGGAAGCTATAATCATCATCCAAACCAAGGTAACAACTCTACTCATCTTTTCTTGCAAATTTTGGATGAAAAACCCACTTTTCTTACATTGTTTAGCTGCTACTTGTTCTATAATCTGAAACTTCTGAGTATGTGGAGAGATTATACACCAAAACATGTAAAAATGTTCATACAATTGTGATAATCTATGATCCACACAATAAAACTCAAGAAAATAGGTGAAAAACATGATTTTATGTGATTATGAACAATGTTGATTTTTGGTGCTGACAGATTTCATGCATGTGCATAAATCGTCCATTTCTAGCAAATAATATGTTCAAATGTCATAACTTTTCTTTTAAAAGTTTGACCCTCCAAACACCTAAAACAATTTAGGTGTGCAAACTGTGAAACCACCAGTAGGTAAACCCTATTTTGCATGTTAATACCTCTTTGAATATTTGTTCATAATGCATAATTCTTCTTCTCGAGTTTTCGTTTATGAGTTAGGGTTCATATGAATCCAGCTTCATTTAAAAATATAAATTTTTGAGGCATTAACCAATTTATTAAAGTTAAGTGTGCAATCTGTCAACTAATGACATAATTGTGCATGCAACTTTGTGGTGTCATATCTCCTTCATAGCTCATCCAAAATGAGTGATTCTTATTTTAATAGTTTTCTTTCCACAATTGAAACATGTGATCGTTGGATCACTATTGTACACTTTTGCGGCCTTTAGCTGCTCATCTGACTTGTCAACAAATTTCTTCTTCTCTCCAAATTTGTCTTGATGGTCATACTTAGATCCTGAAGAGAATCATTGACTCTTGGTTGACGGCTTCTTGAAGAATTTCTTCTAAAAAGCGTTAGTAAGAAATACAATGGCTTCCTTTAACTCTTGTATCTTTGAATATGAGTGTATCTCAACATCATTCTCTTCTCTCTCTTCTCTCTCCACTACCTGATGCTTGGTTGAAGATTCAGATCTTCTTGATCTCTCTTTTGATCTTCCTTTCCTCTCACTAACAACAAGAGCAAGCAGATCTGCCACAGGCTTGTCTTGCTTCTTTCTCATTCCTCTTATTTCCATTGCTTCCTCCTCATTCTGCTTCAAGTTCTCATACACCTCATGAAGGTCTATCTCATCCAGATACATGTTATATTTGATATGGTTTGCGAAAGTTTTCCATTCAGGTTGTAGGTTGTTCAAGAACTTTACACTATTTAAAATGCTAGACTTAGTTATATTGTTCTTAACAAGTTCATTCAATAACTTCTCAAACCTCTGATACGTATCTTCAAGTGTTCCATCTTCTTTCGCCTTGAAGTCTTCTTAACTGGTAATGCAATTTGTTATTTTCATCTGATTGACTACCACACAGCCTTCCCTGAGTGCTTGTAACTATCAATACTGGTATATATGTCATTTGGAATTCCTTGCAGAATGAACGGTCGGCATAAAAAATTTCCTTTAGCAATGACTTTCTCTTTAGTAGTATATTTACTTTTCTCTTTAATAGATTCCCTTGCTTCCTGTACTATTTCTCCAATTGCAGATGTAATGGAAGGTGTAGTTTGCATTATTACCTTGGGTCCTTCAGTCAACGACCTCATAAAACTGCCTGCCATATCATGTCTGGAAACAAAATAAAGAAATATATCTCTCTATTGTTTATAATCACTCCTGGATAGAATTGGGGGTTAGGTGACTGACCCAATCGACATAGCATATTTGTTTACATTTTATCATAAAGTAGATTGATCTAGATTTGTAAACAGCTCAAAATCTAGAAAGAATATCGACACAACTTGTCAGTGCAGAATTCTGACAAGTATATTTGGTTGCACTGTCGTTGATGATAACTGATTGGACTTTACAAAGATACACGGATTCAACTTCACAAATGACCACGGATTCAACTTCAAAAAAATCACAGGTTCAACTTCAAAGAACCACAGATTCAACTTTTTAAAGGAACACGGCTTTGAGAATCACGGATTCAAATTTGTAAGGAACACATCTTTTATAATCACGGATGCAACTTTGTAAAGGAACACGGCTTGAGAATCACGGATTGAACTTTGAATATCAGATTGAGGATATCGCCTTCAACTTGTTAAAGAACCACGCCTTGAAACTTCAAAAGAACCATGCCTTGAAGAATATCGATGAACTTATATCGGGTTAGTTCAATCCGATATTTTTAACAATCAATAATATCTCCTTCTACAAAAGCGATATAAAAGGAAAACGAATCCAACTACCAAATATACAAGTAGACGTGTTACAATTGGGAAATTACAACAAGGCAAAAATATGGAGTAAGGCAAGGCGATATAAAAAAAATTCCACACGCGATCTTTTAACACCAATTCTTGATCCGATATTCGAGAAACACGAATGATAAACTTTTCTTAATCCGATAACCTGAGGAACACGGATGATGAAGAAGTTCTTGATCCTATATTTAGAGGAACATGGGTGATGAAGATCTTCAAGCTCCGATATTCTGAGGAACACGGATGAAGAACACTTCGAACAAAAACTTCAAAAAAATTCTTCTGATTAGTCGATTTTGCTTAAAAATTGCAATTTGGACCAAGTAAATTGCACAATTTGTACGAAAAGTGTTTCTAAACACTTTTAAAGCATCTAATAAGTCCAAAATCACCCTAAATATCATCAAAACCAACATTTTCATCTCTAAAAACTCATGAACTTCGAAAATAAAAAAATCCTCAAATTGATTCTCTAAATCTATGCAATTGATCTTCAAATTGGACACAATCTGCTTGAAATCCATCCACAAACACTAATCCAGTGTCAATTTTAACAAATCAATACTCAATTTCGAAAATCGAATTCATAGCCCAAAATAGAGTTCGAACCAAAACTCCAAAAAAATCCTCAAATTCGTCCAAAATTTCCTCAAATCAGTAACATCAGTGTTGAAAATAACAGTAGATTGTTGTCCTTATGCTCTGATACCACTTGATAATCTCATTTATGATCAATCTAGATGAATTCACTATGAAAAGCTTCTAATATTCAACAATGGAGTTTGAGAGAAAAAGTCAAAGCAAGTAGGGAAAGTCAAATCTCATATATTTCAAATGAACACTTACAAAGTCAAATGTACGTGGAGAAGGGTATTTATACCCCTTAAAAAATAAAGCATGCACGTACAATACCTTGAATACAAAAACTAGAAAATACATTGTGGGGAATGAAGAACTATGCTAAGGGAAAAGAAAACTCTCAGCCACACAAAAAATTGATGGTAGTAGTGGTATCATGTTAAAAGCACTTGTACATTGTGCTTCCTCACTTGTGATAAGAAGATATTTAGATGTTATGCATTAAGTAGTTGTATCTAATGCATTATAAGTTGCACTTAAGAGTTTTTACTCAATTTTAATGAGGACCAATAGATACCACGATTCACCCTTCCTCTTCCACGACCAAGCCTAGAAATGGAATGAAAAACCTTTTTATGGATAAAGAAGATGAAAGGCAAACCTCTGTTAATTTGATTTAAGTTTTTAATTTTAGTATTGATTTGGAGTAAAAATGTCCTTTTGTTAACAAACTTTTCATTTGGAATTAGTGGGGAGCATTGTAGGATTTTATATGTCCACGTCATATGAAAACGCTGCTGACGTCAAACGAACCTATAAGGGTCACATGCATAAGAGTGTGTAGTTCAGGAATTAACCAAATGATTATAAACTGATAAAAGTTACAAGTTGTAAAGGTGAATTATTATTCTAGTAGAATAATAATAAAAGTTTGTGAAATATAATTATGTTAATTATTAAGATAATAATTAAATTAGAATAAAAATCCAAAGGCTTAAGATAATGTTTATCTAAAGTCCAAAAGCTAAATTAATTATTAAGTTAATAATTAATTAATTAGTTTATTCTAATTGGGTAATTAAGCCCATAAGTTTTAAATAAAGCTATGTCCACTAATAAGGAGAAAAGTTTAAATAGGCATGTTGCCTCATTTAGCCCATAACACAATTGAGAATTTCGTGAGAGCTAAGAAAATTCTCTCCTCTCCTCTGTCTCTCTAATAATCACACACACACACACACACACAAAAACCAAGAAAAATCGATTTTTCTTGGTGTACTTCAAGTATTCGGGCTAGCAACCGTTCGTGATCGGATCATACTTGCGTGGATACCGCTAGAGGAGATCTATTTTGATCTCTTACGCTCGGTGTTAATCAACCACTACAATCATTGAGGTATTATTCTAAAACACCCTATGGTTGTGATCTTTAATCCTTTAAGTTGTTAGTAACGGATCCCTACTAACAGGGTTTTGCCGGTTATTGTGTTATTTCCGATGCGTGTAGGTGATCCCGGTGAAACTCTATAGTGGTATCAGAGCCGCATTACAATGACTTTGGGGATTGAATCAATTGAAAAATAGTTGAAAACGAGTTATCGGAAGCCACCACAAAAGCCGCCGTGCGCCACCTTCATCGCCGCGTGCATCGTCGCCGTGCGCCACCACCGTCGACAACCGCCGTCGTGCGGTGTGTTTACGGTTGGTTTGGTGACTTTCCCCTTTTGTTGTATTGGGATTTTAGGGTTTCTCTGTTTAGGCCCGTTTGGGCCGAATAGGGTTTTAACCTATTTTAATTGATTCTTTGGACTTGTTTGTTTATGTTTAAATGGACCCAAGCCCGTTTTGTTTTGTTTTATTGCCATGATAGATTCGATTTAGGCCAAGACCCATGGTTGTTTTAATTTTTGTTGGTAAAATTAAAATGTATTTATTTGTTGATTTTGTAATTTTTAAACGATCTAGGAATCGTTTTAATTCCGATTTCGTATGTAATGTAATAGTTACATCATGTTAGCCTAGTGTAGTTTTATTTTACGTAATCGGAAGAACAAAGGAATCAAAGACGGCGTCCTGGAATCCACCTCGATTGGTGGAGCTGGTGGGAGTCAAGATGAGGTGCCCTTAGGTTTTTTAACCGAGGTTTTTCGTGTGGGCTCACGGAATCCTCTTAGTGGGCCTAATCGAATCCATATTATGTGTGTATGCATCTTTGCGTTTGTGGTTGTATATTTTTCCATCTTTTAATTATCTATAATTATAAGTTATAATTATTGCGAAATTTTAAAAATGGAAAATTATCACGGCCGCTATTTCGGTAACTTGTAAAATGTTTTTGCAAATTAAAACTAATACCGATTCAATGAATTTTATAAATTAATTGATATCGACTAAAAATTGTTTTAAGAACCAATTTAAAACATAAAATTTAAATGAGATCGGTAAAACCCTTTATGATTAAAAATGTAAGTTTTTCACCACCCATTTAAAACGGTTATCGAACGCACAAGTAGTTGACTTAGGGTGAGCATTAGCGAAGAGGGGTCGGGAAAATGTGTAGTAAGGTAAGGTGCCGACTCACGAGAATATAACATGTTGTGAATTGCTTGCCTGTTATGTTAGTCGTGACCCAGACGATCAATTTCTGAGTTGTCACTCAAAAGGAAATTGTAACGTTTTAGTATGGTTAAACTTACTTGAGGTATTTGTACATTGTGTATTGCCCGTCTACAAATGATCTCAAGGTGAAGAAGTGAGATTAAACATGTGTTTAATTTTTAAAAGGAATCTCACGAAGGATCTAAGAGTTGTGATGATCACAATTGGAAGTTGCCTACCTAAATAATTATTTTTCACCATTTGTGAATTGACCAATCGTAAAAATTAATGAAATATGGATCTTAGCTAAATTTTTTGTATTTTAAGGGTTATTCAAAAATTTAAACTAATACTAAAAATCGAACTTTATTTTCTGTAGATGTCTGCTAATCAAGAAAACTCTCTCAGCACACTTTTCAACCCATCCTAGATATAGGAATACTGAATGGCAAAACTTCTTAGGATGGTTCCAATTATTAAGGATTGTCCTCAGATTCGAAAAGAAATTCTACATTCTCGAGATTCCTCCTCCAAACCTCCCAGCAAGGAACGCCCCTGAAAGGGCTCAAGTTGCTTATGATAAGTACCAAAGAGACTCTTTTGGCGTGTCATGACTGATGTTAGCCTTCATGACTCCTGAACTTCAAAAGGAGCATGAGGAGTTGTCAGTCTGGGAGATTGTAAACAACCTGAAGACCATGTTTGGACAACAGGTAAGACAAGAAAAGTTTAAAACTTTGCGATCACTACATGCTTGTGTGATGCAAGAGGGAACATCGGTCAGTGCCCATGTCTTTAGGATAAAAGGACACGTTGATCGATTAGCTCAATTTGGGATACCCTCTTAAACGAGAGTTAAAGGTCGACCTAGTCCTAAACTCTCAAACCAAATCATATGATAGGTTGTGCTCAACTATCACATGAAATGCTTAGACGTATTTCTCCCTATACTGCATAGAATGTTAAAAACTGTTGAAAAGGAGAATAACTCCAAGTTGGAGAAAGCCAATACTGTCTTGATGATCAAAACACAAAGAGGGATAAGAAAGAAAGGGGGTGGAAAAGTTGTGACTGGAAAAGGAAAGGCGATGACTGGAAGCTCCAGGTGGACCAATAAGAATGAGGGAAAGATTCCCCTAGACTCAGTTTCATTCAAAAGAAATTGTCCAGTTCTTAAGGCAAAGAAGGAAAAGGCTCAAATAGTCGGACCTTCAGGTATGTTTACTATCGATTTATTCACTTCTAATTATGATTCCTGGGTATTGGATACCATATGTGGAGCTCATATTTGTGCCTCTCCGCAGGGACTAAGAAGTGAAAGGCTACTGCGACCAGGCCAGTTGGAGCTCAAGATGCGCAATGGTAGAAGAGTTGATGTTGTGTCTCAAGGAAAATATGATATGACCCTTTCAAATGGTCAAGTTATAAAAATAAATAATTGTCTTTATGTTCCTAGTATTGTTAGAAACATTGTTTAAGTTGCACGTTTGAGTCAAGATGGATTTATGTATAAATTTCTTGATGATGGATCTATTTCTGCATGTTAATGGCATTTATGAAATAGATGTTCACAGTGATCTGAAATTCTAAATCGATATACAATGTGAATGCTAAAAGAATTAAGCAAGACTTAAATCAAACATATTTGTGGCACAATCGTCTTTATCATATAAACAAGAAACGCATTGCCAAGCTCCAAGTGGATGACATCTTAGAATCAACAGATGATTCTTTTGATAAATGCGAAACATGTTTATTAGGGAAGATGACTAAGGCACCTTTCAAAGGAAAGCCCGAAAGAGCAAGTGAGTTATTGGGAATGATACATACTGATGTATGTGGGCCCTTCAACCTAACCACAAAAACTTGTTGCTACTACTTCATTACATTTACTGATGATTAGAGTAGATATGGATATGTTTACCTAATGAAGCACAAGTCTGAAAACTTTGAAATTTTCAAAGAGTTTCAGAATGAGGTAGAGAACCAACTTGGCAAGAAGATAAAAGCCCTTCGGTCTGATCGAGGTGGTGAATATATAAGCCATGAATTCACTTAACATCTTAGCAAGTGCGGGATTATATCCCAACTAACTCTACCAAGGTCACCATAACATAATGGTGTGTCTAAAAAGAGAAACCGTACATTGTTAGATATGGTTTGGTCTATGATGAGTGATACCAAGTTGCCTAAGAGTTTTGGGGTTATGCTTTGGAAGCAGCCGCCAAAATACTAAAGAATGTACCAACCAAGAAGGTCCACAAGACTCCATATCAGATGTGGACCGAGAAGATCCCAAATCTACCCTACATGAGAGTTTGGGGTTGTGATGCTTATGTTAAGCGAGAAGCTTCTGGGAAGCTAGAGCCTAGATATGAAAAGTGTATCTTTGTAGGATATCCCAAGGAGACTATTGGGTAATATTTCTACAATCCCAGTGAGAACAAGGTGTTCATTTCACACAAGGCTGAGTTCCTAGAAAATGATTTTCTAACTAAGCCAAGCAACGGGGATAGAATAGAACTTGAAGAAGTTCATGAAACACCTATAGATGCACAGGTTGACACTGCCGCTCAACAAGATGTTGAACCTCAACAAGATGTTGAGGATACCAATGAGAGACACACGATCCGAAGTTCGAGGATAATTCTTCAAGAGTCGGATAGATGACTAGGGTTTCTAATTGGCTGTGACCATACGGTTAATAATGAAATGTCAAACTACCGGCAGGATGTGTCAGGTGCAGAATCTGACAAATGGCATGATGCCATGAAAGCCGAACTTCAATCAATGGCGAAAAACCAGGCTTGGGATCTGGTAGATGCGCCCAATGGCTGCAAAGTCGTAAGGAGCAAATAGATTTTCAAGAAGAAAACTGACATGGATGGGATCGTGCACAGATACAAAGCTAGATTGGTAGCAAAAGATTTCACTCAAACTCACGTTGTAAACTATAATGAAACCTTATCTCCAGTAGCCATGATCAAATACATTAGGATTTTTCTTGCTATAGATGCATATCATGATTATGAGATATGGCAGATGGAGCTCAAGATGGGCAATGGCATAAGAGTTGATGTTGTGTCTCAAGGGAAATATGATATGACCCTTTCAAATGGTCAAGTTATGAAACTAAATAATTGTCTTTATGTTCCTAGTATTGTTAGAAACATTGTTTAAGTTGCACGTTTGAGACACGATGGATTTATGTATAAAATTCTTGATGATGGATCTATTTCTGCATGTTTGGATGGTGTGTTATATTTTATTGCCAGGCCAGTTAATGGCATTTATGAAATAGATGTTCACAGTGATCTGAAATTCTAAATCGATATACAATGTGAATGCTAAAAGACTTAAGCAAGACTTAAATCAAACATATTGCTGGCACAGTCGTCTTTATCATATAAACAAGAAACGCATTGCCAAGCTCCAAGTGGATGACATCTTAGAATCAACAGATGATTCTTTTGATAAATGTGAAACATGTTTATTAGGGAAGATGACTAAGGCACCTTTCAAAGGACAGCCCGAAAGAGCAAGTGAGTTATAGGGAATGATACATACTGATGTATGTGGGCCCTTCAACCTAACCACAAAAACTGGTTGCTACTACTTCATTACATTTACTGATGATTAGAGTAGATATGGATATGTTTACCTAATGAAGCACAAGTCTGAAAACTTTGAAATTTTCAAAGAGTTTCAGAATGAGGTAGAGAACCAACTTGGCAAGAAGATAAAAGCCCTTCGGTCTGATCGAGGTGGTGAATATATAAGCCATGAATTCACTTAACATCTTAGCAAGTGCGGGATTATATCCCAACTAACTCTACCAAGGTCACCATAACATAATGGTGTGTCTGAAAAGAGAAACCGTACATTGTTAGATATGGTTAGGTCTATGATGAGTGATACCAAGTTGCCTAAGAGTTTTGGGGATATGCTTTGGAAGCAGCCCCCAAAATACTAAAGAATGTACCAACCAAAAAGGTCGACAAGACTCCATATGAGATGTGGACCGGGAAGATTCCAAATCTATCCTACATGATAGTCTGGGGTTGTGATGCTTATGTTAAGCGAGAAGCTTCTTGGAAGCTAGAGCCTAGATATGAAAAGTGTATCTTTGTAGGATATCCCAAGGAGACTATTGAGTAATATTTCTATAACCCCAGTGAGAACAAGGTGTTCATTTTACACAAGGCTGAGTTCCTACAAAATGATTTTCTAACTAAGCCAAGCAACGGGATAGAATTGAACTTGAAGAAGTTCATGAAACACCTATAGATGCACAGGTTGACATTGGCGCTCAACAAGATGTTGAACCCAACAAGATGTTGAGGATACCAATGAGAGACACATGATCCGAAGTTCGAGGAGAATTCGTCAAGAGCCGGATAGATGACTAGGGTTTCTAATTGGCTGTGACCATACGGTTAATGATGAATTGTCAAACTACCGGCAGGATGTCTTAGGTGCAGAATCTGACAAATGGCATGATGCCATGAAAGCCGAACTTCAATCAATGGCGAAAAACTAGGTTTGGGATCTGGTAGATGCGCCCAATGGCTACAAAGTCGTAAGGAGCAAATAGATTTTCAAGAAGAAAACCGACATGGATGGGATCGTGCACAGATACAAAGATAGATTGGTAGCAAAAGATTTCACTCAAACTCATGTTGTAGACAATGATGAAACCTTCACTCCAGTAGCCATGATCAAATACATTAGGATTTTTCTTGCTATAGATGCATATCATGATTATGAGATATGGCAGATGGATGTCAAAACCGCGTTTCTTAACGAAACGCTAAGCGGAGACGTGTACATGGTACAACCAGAAGGTTTTAAAGATCCCAAGCATCCTAATAGAGTGTGCAAGTTGCTTAGATCCATCTATGGACTAAAGCAAGCGTGTAAGAGTTGGAATCTTCGTTTTGACGAGAAAATCAAAGAATTTGGATTCGTCAAAAACGAAGATGAACCTTGTGTTTACAAGAAGGACAGTGGGAGCATTGTTGTCTTCCTAGTTCTGTATGCTGATGACATACTAATCATTGGAAACAACATCCCAATGCTGAAAGGTGTAAAAACCTGGCTAGGGAATTGTTTTTCAATGAAAGACCCAGAAGAAGCTGCCTTTATCCTTGGAATAAAGATCCATCGTGATAGATCAAGGTGCTTAATTGGATTAAGCCAAAGTACATACATTGACAAGGTCTTGAAACACTTCAACATAGAGAGTTACAAAAGGGGAAACTTGCCAATGGTGCATGGAGTACAACTGAGTAAGTCTCAATGTTCTTAATCAAAGGAAGACATAGATCGCATGAATGGTTTTCCCTATGTTTAAGCTATAGGATATATAATGTACGCCATGATATGTACTAGACCTGACGTATCTTATGCTTTGAGCATGACTAGTAGATACCAGTCGCACCCTGGTGAAGCTCACTAGGTTGCAGTAAAGAATATCCTCAACTACTTGAGAAGAACTAAGGATATGTTCTTGCTATATGGTGGTAAAGAGGGATATCTGTGTGTTCGAAGATACTTAGATGCTAGCTTCCAAACCGACCGTGAGGACTTCAGGTCACAATCAGGTTTTGTGTTTACATTCAATGGTAGTGCCGTAAGTTGGAAGAGCTTCAAGCAATGCACAATAGCAGAGTCAACTACAGAGTCAGAACACCTGGCAACTTCGGATACCGGGACGGAGGCCGTATTGATGAAGAAACTCATCACGGACCTAGGTGTAGTTCCTAGCATAGATGGCCCTATCGAGATCTTTTGTGATAACGAGGGTGCCATAGCATAAGCAAAGGAACCTAGGTCTCACCAACGGTCTAAGCACATTTTGAGAAAATATCGCATCATCCGAGTGATTATCAATCGGGAAGATGTGAAGATTTGCAAAGTTGGTTCGGAAGATAATTCGGTAGATCCATTCACTAAACCTATGAGTCAGAGCAAGCATGATTGCTACACTAGCTCTATAGGTTTAAGATTTTTAAGTGTTTGAATAGATCTAAAAAATTAGTATAACCTTTTGGAACATTAAGCAATGAAATTCTATCGGGTTTTGGCATACTGGGTATGAGTTATTACATTAATTCCATTGTGTTCTATATTTACATGTTTAAATCCAAAACTATATGATATTATTTGAAACTGTCCATTGTTAGTTGTCACTGGGGACTGGTGATGAAATAAGATCATAGTGAAGTTTGGTTAAGGTCAAGTTGGGCCAGCATGGGATGCGACTAAAATCACTTGCACTTGTAGGTTCAAGTGTTGAAAGACCTGCTTTCAAGATCACTTCATAGATCGGTGTCATTAAGTGAATCCTGAAGATGATAGTTACTCATTTATCCTTTGACCTTAGATGCGTATTGCGACCTCGAGCATGAGGAGAATTGTACTTTGATATATGTCTAACATCTCCTTTAACCGAGTGATTATGAAAGACTATGTTGGGAGCAACACGAATTGTGTAATAGCTGTATGCATGCAATATGGAATTTGCTCCTCTCAAGATGAGAGAGAAATCTCTGGGGCCCTCGATGATATTAAATGAGAAATGTATGGTCGTACATAAGTAAATTGATTGAATCAATGGTACTTGTTCTCTCATTAAATGTCGGGATCGATAAACATAATAACAGAACAACCAAGGATGAGCCAAATCTATGCCTTGAGTTCAATTGAGACATCGTGAAGCAAAGGGATAAGGAATACACTGATCATAACATTAACTATGTCAATAAGAAGCTGAAGAGCGTGCATTCGTTTGATTTTAGGGGCGGTGGCGCGTTGCTAGACACATTAACCACTGTCTGTGTTTTATGTGGCATGTGTAAGTGGGAGACTATAAGATCTTGCATGCCCACGTCATATGAAAATACTGCTGACGTCAAATAAACCTATGAGGGTCACACGCATAAGAGTGTATAGATCACGAATTAAACAAGATGGTTATAAACCGATAAAACTTACAAGTTGTAAAGTGTGAATTATTATTCTAGTAGAATTGTAATAAAAGTGTGAAAAATATAATTTTGTTAATTATATGATTTAATTATTAAGATATTAATTAAATTAGAATAAAAACCCAAAGGCTTAAGGTAATATTTATTTAAAGCCCAAAAGGTAAATTAATTATTAAGTTAATAATTAGTTAATTACTTTATTCTAATTGGGTAATTAAGCCCGTAAGGTTTAATAAAAGCCAGGTCCACGATTAAGAAGAAATGTATAAATAGGCATGATGCCTTATTTAGCTCATAACACAATTGAGAATTTCTTGAGAGCTAAGAAAATTCTCTCCTCTCCTCTCCTCTATCTCTAATCGATGCACACACACACAAACCAAGAAAAATCGATTTTTCTTGGTGCACTTCAGGTATTCGGGCTAGCAACCGTTCGTGATCGGATCATACTCGCATGGATACCGTTAGAGGAGATCTATTTTGATCTTTTAAGCTCGGTGTTAATCAACCACTACAATCATTGAGGTATTATTCTAAAACACCCTATGGATGTGATCTTTAATCCTTTAAGTTGTTAGTAACGAATCCGGGCTAATAGGGTTTTGCCGGTTATTGTTTTATTTCCGTTGCATGTTTATGATCCTAGTGAAACCTTAAAGGCATATCTCAAGCAAAATGAAAACATATATACCGATGAATTTTGTAAATAGAGTTCGAAGAATAAAATTGCTACTGGATGGTAATACATGTACCAAAAGTGTAATTTACTTTAAACTTAATCACTAGATCTTTAAATGTGAATACTTAAGTACTATTTCATTAAATCAAAGTTATTAAGGTTGATTTTTTAAATAAAAATAAAATAAATTTCTTTTAAAAAATTATCTAGTTTATGTACTTTTTGATGACAAAAGGCCAAAATAATTTTTTTAAACGTATAATGATGTTACATACATTTTTGTATTAAATATAAACACTTTTTATTACATGGATGCATTCTTAAATACATGAAATGATACATAAATATGAAAATAAGATGTGAATTTAATCCAACCATTAAAAAAAATTGCCTCCAAAATGCTTCCATAGAAAAATAGGATAAAAACGATAAAATCTTAGCAAAATTCCATGGGCATGTGCTCCTATGATCTATATAAATCTTATTATATACAGTCAGCACTGCAGGATGCAAAAAGAAAATGGAAAAAAACAACTCAAATAGTTGCTATAGAAAAAGACCCTCCTTGCCTTCTTAACAAAATTACAATGAAGGACAAGATTTGTAAACCTTCCCTCTCCCTTCATAGTCTGAACCCTCACCTCCATCCAAACTCTCTCTAATCAATAAATGCTACCCACCATCAAAAGGAAATTGCCCTTTTATCATTTTTGTTTATTCCCTCGCACTCAAAGACCATATACACATTTGAACTAATAGAAAGACTCAAAAAGACAGAAACCATGGTGCATTTTATAAACAAGTTTTTACCCCCCTCTCTCATCAAAATTTACATGATGCTTGTTTAGATCATTGATTTTTTTCGTTCTTTAAGCAACATCAGATATGCCTCGGCAGTTGAATCCTTCAACCCTCACTTCGGGGTGCTTTTGGCTTAATTTTCCTCTTGCACAACTTCCTCCATTCTTGCGAGGGGATGGAGATGATGAGGTTTCAAAGGCAGGTGACCATGGGCTTGGGTTTTCGTTAACAAACTGAGCATCTTGTACAACTGGGTTCGATGCCCTACTTGGTGGAGACCCACAAAAGAATGGAGGTGATGATGGTATCAAATTGCTGCATTTCTCAACACCATAACATTCCTATTAAGAAAAGGGTGTATAAAACTTGATCAGGGTCATTGAAAATTATTCATACGAAAAACCCTACACATAACATTTTAGCATCAGTTGATAAGGAACATATTGTTGGATCTTTAAGCAAAATAACATTAAACACTACATTAGATTATACGTAAAAGAAACAAACAACTCTTAAGTAGTTTCATCAAAACTAAAAGCATACATGTATCAAAGCCTTTTTACAAGTCGGGTTTTCTAAGGAACAACCTCTTTACTCTTATGGGGTATATATAAAATTTGCTTACATCCTACCGCTTAACCATGCTTTGTCTGGGATTTACCGAGCTCTTTTGATTTGGTTTAATTTGACATCAACTGTGGCGAACAGTAAGAAAACAAAAACTGCCAAGATTCACGTTATTGTTTCCAATGGTTTGTCGATCAATGTCATAGCGAATTATATGTTATGCAATAAAAGTGGTCACTTTCTCTATTTCTGGGCCATTTTCAGAGCTTCAACAAATGACTTTCCTGAGGATCCTTTTGTTTTCATCATTTCCCACAATTACCATTTTATAGGTCCATATTTAATTCTAATTATCAACTAAGGGGTCGTTTACCAAATGCTTTCCTGATAACCGATTACCAAGTCACATTACCTTACCGAATATGTATGACAAGGATCGAAAATCTTACTCATTAAGAGCAATGGTAAGGATCAGGATTCTTATCTGTTAAATGAGGGTGATAACTCTTACCCAACTAGTGTTTACCTACTAAGTTGTTTTTTCTGATGCCGTTTGGACTTAAATTTTACCCAATAAAACAAGTGCTAATGTTGAATCTTACTAGTAAACACTTTGGGTAACTGTTTGGATAAACGACCCCTAAATGGGATTCATGGCCAAGATTCAATGGTTTAACTTAATCCCGCAAATGACAAACCATGAGATCAAAAAATTTAAATATCGAAGAAATGTTGATGGGTATGCGAGTATTTAGCTTTAAAATGAATGAGATCCATAATAAGAAAAGTTAACCAAGTGATATGCAAAGCTACTAAAATTTGTGCCTAAATTGAGGACTTCAAAATGTTTTACTATGTAAAGTCAATAAACAAGTTTAGTTAGCTTACAACCTCGTTAACAGTCGTTATAGTAGAATCCATGAAAAAGTTGAATAGAAACAAACAAAATCTTACAATGTTACTTTCAGATTAAACTAATGAACGGTAAAACATAAATCTAATGAATCATGATGCGACCAAAGTGAAAAATTCATCTATAATTTCAATCTCAAATTTACCTAATTTGGTTTGGAAATGAATACTTTCGTTTGTACCTTTGATAGAATCATATCCAAAAGCTCTGTCCTTGCTTTTGATTCACACATCTCAGTTTGATGACTGTTTATACATCAGAAAGAAAATGTAATCAAACATCTGGAAATTAATCAAACTAAAATAATTAAAAAGGAACAACATAATTCAAGTTAAATTATAAGTATACATGGGATACTGGCACTGCCATCGAGGGAATGAGACAGCAATGATGGATTCTTTAATGGAAGGATTCAATAGACATAAACGACGAGGTTTAGGGCAAACAACGCCGTTCATCAACTCCCTACCCCTCACCAAGGCGTTGTTGTTGTTTTGTTGTTGATATGCACACCGATTCATCATCTTGAAACTCTTTTGATCAAAAATCGAGATCTGTATGCAAAATCAACAACACCTGCACACAGAAACCATAAATTCATATAAACCAATAAGCATATATACGTGTGTGAGCGTTATGTTTAATATGGAAATAAAATATTGTTCACAAAATGAAATCGAAAATCAAGAAAGAGAGAGAGAGAGAGAGATGTGAGTTACCTTGATTGAAGGGTATTTATTTCGGGCTTTGCAAAGGATAGAGAGAGATAGAGAGAGATATTTGATGGGAGAGAGAGGGAGAAAGAAGAAGGTGGAAATGGGAGGTTGGAGGAGTATTCATAGAAAGGGGATGAGAGAGATGACTGGGGGAGATTTTTAACAAAATGGTGTTGTTTTTTCCTTTTTGGAAAATTATTAACTTTTTGTAAATTTCGTTGGAGTAAATAATGTTTTACGTCCCTCTGGTTTGTTAAAGATTGCAATTTTCATACCTATAGTTTAAAATTTGTGGTTTTTGTACTAACACTACCAACTCTTATCTTAGTATGGAAACATATTTGACATGTCATACATGTCATACTTTTTTTACCGTTTTATCTACATACAAAAGGAGGGGTTGGGCTAGGAAATGTCTAGGTCAACTTCAAAGAATAAAATGAGAAATACAAACATGCGCTGATCAACAATTCAGATAAATACACATGCTAACTTTGAACAACAACATTTAATGTATTGATGGTTATAAAAGGACATCCTTGTCATTTGTTTGAATTCCCTCGTTTTGAAAAGAGATTTGAGTGATAGTTTCTTAAGCAAAATAGACGTCAATCATCAGAAGGACTATCTTTGTACTTCAATTTTGAAAGAGTGCCTTCTTCACTGACGTTTTCAAATTTTCACCAACCAGATTGTTTAGGATCATGTCTTACCATTCTAGCTTCCGCAACAAGTGATATGTAATTCTTTGTTTTTTAATATGCCTAGAGAATTAAAAGTAAAATTTTGGTTGTGTTTGTATTCAACCCCTTTTACAAACACCTCTTATGTAATCATTACTACTATAGTACCAACACTAACATCAAGAAAACATGGGATTTATGAGTTAAATCGGGTGGTGGGTTATGTGTGTGTGGGTTTAAGTGTTTAACGTATCAGTCATAATGCGTGTGTGCTATGTGTATGGGTTGCAAGTGTGTTGGTTTTCAAGACTGAATTGATGATCTTGAAGCAAACGACTTTATATCTAGCACTCCTATTGGTTACATTGATGTTTTCTTTCACCACAAGCATGGACAAGATAAGTTCCCATTAGTCTTTGACATTTCTCTACAACATCGATACAACACTTGAGTTCATGGAAAGAGCAATATGGCCTTCTTTAGTTTAACAAGATATGTGTATATGTATGTGTGTATATATGTTTGTATATAGGAGTGTGTGTTTACACGATGTGTTTGTTGGGGGAGTTAATCTCAATGTATGATGTGTATGTGCGTTGAGAACGTGTGTTGTATGTATGGGTTGCAAGTTCACAAGGATGGAAAGGGGGAGGGGGAAGGGTGGATATGTTGTTTCATATAAGTGGTATTTTTAAAGTTGTTTATCTATACTACCTAATATAACAAATTTCATAAAAGTCCTAAAAACAATTCTTTAAGCAATATATACTGTTGTTTTATGCATGAAATCTTAAAATCTCTTAATTACAAATGATAGAGATCAGAAGTAGCTTGAAAAGAAGACTGGGTTCTGAAGAGAAAGGTTCAAAACTCAGAAGACAAGTGAAGTAAAGCCTAAGGCATAACTTCTGAAGTGGCTACTTCAGAAGTTCTAAAGATTCTGAAGAAGTTATGAAGAAGTTCTGAAGATGGTTCTAAAGACACTTCTGAAGAAGTTATGAAGAAGTTCTGAAGATGGTTCTAAAGACACTTCTGAAGAAGTTCTGAAGAAGTTCAAAAGCAGTTTTGAAATTGTCTGTCACTTTTGTACTGTATCTTTAGCATTTCTATTTGTATATAAATAGATAGTTTGTTAGATTGTTAGAACTAACATTGATAGAAAAAGCTTGTAAAGATACACATTTTGTAATACTGTTTTCATAATCAATACGACATACAACTTCAGTGATACATATCTTGTTCTTATTCTTTAAACTTTCTACATTCTTGATATTTGGGATCTAATAATTGGTATCAGAGCCAATTCATCTGTTCTTGAAAGTTTAGAGAAGAACTTGTCAGATCTGACAGTTCTTGGTGTTATTGATCGATAAATTCAAGATTAAATTTCAGGTGAATTCTCGATCTACTTCAAATCAAAGATGTTGAAAAAAATCGTCTCCATCGGATCAGAAACTAAACCACCAACTTTGTTTTTGGGTGAATATCATCAGTGGCGAATCAGAATGATTCAATTCTTGGACAATATCGATGAAGCTCTAATGCAATAGATTGTAAATGGCCCTCTGGAGGTCTATGTGGAAATTCCGGTGGTCCCAAGAACTGAGTCTACTCCTAAGATTCCTGCGTCACGAATCAATAAAAGCCCAGGTATGTGCAGTACTGCTGAGAAAGCTCAAGTTAAAGTTGACAAAAGGGCATTAACTCTACTCACAATGGCCATTCCTAATGAAATATTCAATAGGGTAGATAGTTTAACATCTACCAAAGCTATGTAGCACAAAAGCCCAGCACAAAGATTGAATATTTATGTGGGTACTTATGAAAATTTCAGATATAAAGAAAATGAATCAATCACTGATACTTATCATAGATTCAACAATATACTGAAAGACCTGAGAAGAAATGGTGTTTAGATATCAAACTCTGAGATAAACAACAAATTTCTGAACAACTTGGGTAATAAATAGTCAAGCTTCTCTGATAATATGGTTACAAGAAACCTGTCTAGGAAATCTATTCATGATTTCTATGGCATTCTGTTCCAACAAGAGGACATGATTAAGACTAGACAGTATGAACAGAAAAAGGCAAATGAAACAGTAGCCTTATTAAGTAAGAAGTCAAACAACTCCATGAACATTTCTGCTAAAAACAATGTTTGTGAAATCCCAGAGACAACTCTGTGTGATGGGGATGATTCAGATGAAGAGCTTGAGAGAATTTCTGATAATATTGCTTTTATGACAAGGCAATTCACTCAGAGGTATAATCAAAAATATCATAATAAACCAAAATCTGAAGTTGGACTTAAGAAAAGTCAAGATGCTGGTCAAACTGAGACATCTGAACGAGCAAGATGCTTGAATTGTGGTAAGCCTGGTCATTATGCAAGACAGTGCAAAATGCCCAAAGTTAAAAACTCAGGCTACTATGAGAAGAAGCATCTTCTTGCTAAGAAGAAGGAGCATAATCCAGCTCTGGTGACCAAGTATGAAGAGGATTGGTTAAACTGGAGTGATGGTGAATATGATGAAGAAGTAGCTCACTATGCTTCAAATTGCTATATGTGCCAAATGGATTTAGAAGATAAACATGGGCATGATTCTGAGGTAACTTTTTCATCTTCTGAACTCAATTCTGAATTAAATTCCTCTTCTGAACCAAATTCTGAACCAAATTCTGAACTAAATTCTGAACAAATTTCTGGAGATTCTGAAATGCAAAATCAATTTCAGAATATGTTTTCTGAATTTGAAAATCTTAGAAACAAAATCAAAGGTAAAATTTTTTTGGTAAATCAATTCAAAGCTGAAAGCCAAATCTATAAACAAAACTGCCAAGAAGCTGAACAAATTCTTGAAAAAGTTTCTGAAGAAATATTATTATTGAAAGAAAAGATGGATAGTTTACAAAAAGATGTCATAAATGAAAAACCTGAAAAAGAAGTTCTGAATGTTCAAATGAATTTTCTGAATCAAGAAAGACTTATTCTTTACAAAAAGATTAAGGAATTAGAAGATCAGAACTTTAAAAGAGGTCAAACTGAACAGACTCTGAATATTTTGACAAAACAGGCTCAGAATTCCAAATTTTACAATATAAAGGCAGGTTTGGGATATAATGAAAGCCAAATTCTGAAAAAGGCACCTACAAATCTTTATGATTATTCAAAAATGAAATTTTTTAATGAAACTAACACAGGTGTCATATCCAAACCTGTTAACCACTCTTTGCCTGAAAGAATTCCTTTTGTAAAATCACAGACTCTATATTCTGAAGAAAAACCTCTTAATTCTGGTAAAACAGAGATAGTTTCTGAAACAGAAGTAATAAATAAAAATGGTACAAACATTTCTGAAAATATCTCTGAACTTACTTGAATCAAAAGCATTTACGAAGAAAAATCTGAACCATCTATTAAAACTGAGATAACTTCTGAACATACTTCTGAATTATCTTTTGAACTCACTTCTGAGTTATTCTTTGAAGTTCTACCAGTAGATAATTCGGATAATAAATCATAACATGAAGAAAAATATGATGAATTCTCAGATATTGAATCTTTACAAGATAATGATGAGAATTCAGAAATTATTTTTGAGAATTCAGATGATGAGTCTGAAAAGATTTCAAATCAAAATCTTTTTGCATCTAGCATGACTCAGGATAAGTTCTCAGATTTAATGAATGCTTCAGATTCAGAAGATAATGATGATCATATGGTTCAGGTCATTCATAAAGATGGATATTTGATATATAAATTACAATCTTGTATGACTGAAGGAGAAATTTTAAAATCTGAAACACCAATATTATCTTCAGAAAAGTTTAATACGGTTTTTCTGAAAACAGAATTTCTGAAAACTGAAACTTCTTCTACTTCATCAAATGATACTCCTATTTCTACAAGAACAACTTTGACTTCAGTTAAATCTTCAATATCATTATCTGACTTTGTAACCAGAATTAAAGTGTTTGAAAAAGGACAATCTTCAAGTTCCACTTCAAAAGTTCATAATTCAAAACCTAAATCTGAAGTTAAATCTAAAGTTGGTAAAAGAATTTCTTATACTAATCCTCATTTCTTATCTTTTACAGAGCTATCCACTTTAGTTTGGAGAAAGTAAGGTGAAAGACTATCAAAGACTGACAAATTAGATAGTTTTTCAATTCCAAAGAAATTGATGTACAAAAGATTAATAGAGTGAATAAAAGAACTTCTGTTGACAAATCAAATAGTATTGATTCTTGTTCAGCTACTGCTTTCTTAAATATTCTGAAAAATCATATTCACTGCATTAATTGTGGTTATCATAATTTTCATCTGAACTCCAAAACAAATAAGAAAAATCTTGAGAAATCAATTCAGAACTTCTTAGCAACATTGGCAAATAAATATAAAAATAAAAAGAAAAATAAAAATAATACTAAGAATGATAAATCCAAAAGTTCTGAACAAACTTCTGACTTTCAAAAGATTAAGTCAAAGTTCAGAACTTCAAAATTTTTGACTAATCTCACAGGACCCATTCTTAAATGGGTACCTAAATCACAATAATCATTTTCGCAGATATGTCATGTGTGGGTCTTAGATTCTGGATGTTCAAGACATATGACACATTTCAAAGAACTTTTAACTGATTATCATGAAAGATATGGAGGAACAGTTAGCTTTGGAAATAATGCAAAATGTTATGTGAGAGGATATGGAACTTTTTCCAAAGGAGATGTCAAAGTGATGAAGGTTTTCTATGTGGAAGGTCTAAAACATAACCTTTTCAGTATAAGTCAATTTTGTGACAAGTATTGGAAGGTCAATTTTGATATAGACTACTGTCATGTTTTGAGTTCAGAAAACAAGAAAGAGTTAACTGCTTATAGAGATGGAGATATCTACACTGCTACTTTCACAGCAGATGGTCAATTACAAGGAGTTTGTTATATTTCCACAACTATGAAGACTGATAGTTGGCTTTGGCAAAGAAGAATGTCACATCTGAACTTCAAAGCCATTTCTGAACTGGAAAGACACAACTCTATAAGAGGACTACCAAAGATCAGATTTGGAAAGAATTCCTTGTGTTCTGCTTGTGAACTAGGGAAGATCAAAAGAAGCTCCCATCCTCTGAAAATACTATCTTCATGCAAAGCTCCACTTGAAATGCTACATATGGTTTTGTGTGGACCAATGAAGACTCAAAGGATGGGTGGAAAGAAGTATATTCTTGTTATTGTAGATGGATATTCAAGATATACTTGGGTTGAATTTTTAAGACTCAAATCCGATACTTCTGCAAGACTCATTCCATTTCTAAAGAAAATTCAAGTGCTCCTTCAACTACCAATCCAAAAGATCAGAAGTGATAATGGCATAGAATTTACAAATTCTACACTTCAGAACTTTTTAGAATCTGTTGGTATATCACATAATTTTTCTACTGCCAGAACTCCTCAACAAAATGGTGTTGTTGAAAGGAAAAATAGAACCTTGGTAGAAGCTGCCAGGACTATGCTAGCCTATTCTGAACTTCCTTTATCTCTTTGGGCAGAAGCAATTGCAACTACATGTTTTACTCAGAACAGGACAATTCTGAATAGAAAACAACTTAAAACTCCGTATGAAATTATTAAGCAAAGAAAACCCTCTATTGATTATTTTAAAATCTTTGGTTGCAGGTGTTTTCTTCTGAATGATACACAACATCTAGATAAATTTGCACCTAAGGGTACAACTGGTATCTTTATTGTCTATTCTCAAAGATCCAAAGCAAACAGAGTACTCATCAGAGGAACTCAAAGGATCATTTGAGACTTCAAATATCAGATTTCATGAGCCAACAGTGACTTCTGAACATGACAGTTCAGAACTCAAGCTTAACCAAGTTTCTGAAATTTTGGATTCAGAAAACAGCAAGACAAATCACACTTCTGAATCTCAAACTTTACATAAATCAAATTTAGATACTTTATGCCAAGACTTATTTGATATTTCTATGAATGTTTCTGCAGATTATCAAAATCCTTCTTTACTCAGAAGTATTCCAGAACAAGAATCTACAGAACCTACAATATCACATATTTCTGGACCACCTATCTCAACCTCAAATTCAGAACTTCCTACTTCTGAACCTGTACAAGTTATTTCAGAAACAGTTCAAGTCATTTCTGAACCTGTTGTCCCTGTTTCTAAACTTATGCATACTATTTTTCAACCAGTACAGAATATTCAATTTGAGGGGGAGACTTCAGCTATCAATCATGATACTGAAACTCAAGCAATCATTGATGATTATGATTCTTTCAACAATGTTTCATATGTTCAACCATTGCCAAATGTAAACAAATGGACATCAAATCATCCAATTCACCAGATCATTGGTGATGCATCAAAAGGTGTCCAAACAAGATCAGCCACAGCCAATGAAGGTCTGTATGTGAATTTTTTAAGCAGTATGGAACCCAAAAAGCCATATGAAGCCCTTCAAGATCCAGACTGGGTTTTAGCTAGCAAGATAAGCTAAATCAATTTGAATGAAATAAAGTCTGGAGATTGATTTCAAAACCAAAAGGTAAATCAATCATTGGCACCAAATGGGTTTTCAGAAATAAAAAGGATGAACATGGGATTGTTGTGAGAAACAAAGCAAGACATGTAGCTAAGGGGTATTGTCAACAAGAGGGAATTGATTATGATGAAACTTTTGCTCCTGTTGCAAGACTAGAAGCTATCAGAATTTTTCTTGCATATGCTGCTCACAAAAACATGAAGGTGTTCAAATGGATGTTAAGTGTGCATTTCTGAATGGAATTCTTCCTGAAGAAGAGTATGTTGAACAACCAGAAGGCTTTGTAAGCAAAGAATTTCCAGATCATGTTTACATCTTAGACAAAGCCTTATATGGACTTAAACAAGCACCAAGAGCATGGTATGACACTCTCACATCTTTTCTTCTGAATTCCAAGTTCAAAAGAGGTACTATTGATACAACTTTATTTCTGAAAAAGGAAGGTGATGATATGATATTAATACAAATATATGTAGATGATATTATATTTGCTTCTACTAATCAAAAATTTTGCAGAAATTTTGAGAAAATCATGCAAACTGAATTTGGAATTAGCATGACGGGAGAGAACATTTTTTCTTGGTCTTCAAGTTAAACAACTTCCCACAGGCATATTCATTAATCAATCTAAGTATGTTTCTGACTTACTTAAAAAGTTTGACATGTCTGACTGTTTCAGTATTCAAACTCCAATGGCCACTGCAACAAAATTAGAACCTGATTTAAATGGAAAATCTATTGATCAGAAAAAGTATAGGGGAATTATTGGATCTTTGCTTTACTTAACATCTAGTAGACCAGATATAATGTTTGCTACATGTATTTGTGCTAGATATCAAGTTAATCCTAAGGAATCTCATCTTCTTGCTGCTAAAAGAATTCTTAGATATCTCAAAGGTTCTCCTTCATTGGCTTTGGTATCCAAAGGATTCTGGCTTTGAGCTAACAGCTTTCACAGATGTAGATCATGGTGGTTGCAAACTAGACAGAAAAAGTACATCTGGATCATGTCAATTTTTAGGTGATAGACTTTTGAGTTGGTCTTCAAAGAAGCAGAATTGTGTTTCAACTTCTACTGCACAGGCTGAATATGTTGCTGCTGCAATTTGTTGCTCACAAGTTATTTGGATGCAAACACAACTAAAAGACTATGGCTACTCATTCAAAAAGATTCTTCTATATTATGATTCAAAAAGTGCCATAGCAATTACTGCAAATCCTGTTCAACATTCAAAAACTAAGCACATTGATGTAAGATATCATTTTATCAAAGATCATGTTGAAAAAGGTAATATTGAAATGTTTTTTGTTTAGACTGATTATCAATTGGCTTATTTATTTACCAAAGCATTTGATGAAAAACGTTTTAATTTTTTGGTAAGTATATTAGGTATGATGAATATGTCTGTGTAAGTATTAAGCATCAATTCAAAATTAAAAAATTATGTTCTGAGTCTATTTCATCAATTTTCTGAGAAATCTTAACTTCAGAATTTCTGTAGTTATGTTTTCAGAACGTTATATTTCATGATTCAGAGGCATAATTCCTTCTTAATTTTCAAAAATTGATTGTCTTACAATACTTGCAATTTTGTTTCTTTCATTTCTCTATCTTTTATCTCTAACAACTTTGATGTCCAGCATTGTTTAAGGGGTAGAATCATAATTATTCTTGGTTCAAGGGGGAGTCATACTCAAATCCAAGTCTTTAGGACTCTCCTATAACACTCAAGATCTGAAACGTAAATAATTTTTTTTTTCATATTGTTCAAACCTACTTCTGAATTATTCAAATGTTTTATATTTTTCGGAAGTTTGTAGATTTAAATGATTTTCGTGGATTTGAAGTATTAAAAGTCAAGTTCTGAACTTATTTCGAAAGTTCTGAAGTGTTTCTGAATTATTTCATTCAAACTTCTGAACTTATTCTCAAAAGTTCTGAACTTCTTTTGAAGTTTTTGAACTTGTTCTTAGAACTTTTCTTCCCGTTGTAAAGACTAATCGTGCGCCACGTGTTTTAATTTCATTGGCCAACCCTTAAACACGTCGATTAAACGGTTCATTTATCAGAATAAATGATGATTACTACTCTAATCACCATTACTTTTGGCCACTTGTTCATCCACGATTATCCAGACATTTATAATCCATGGATTCATCTTCGTCTTCATTTTTTAGCAATCTTTCCTTCCAAAATCTCTCTGTGTTCATTGATCTTCATTCAAACTCAAATTTTTCCTCATTTTCAACTATGTCGACTTCGAATGTTCAATCTACAAAGTCCTGTTTCAGTGATAGTAATGGATCTTCAAGTGATGATTCATTCAAATTGTTCCTAAGAAGATAATGGTTGGATCAATGGAGATCAATCTAGAAGATGAATAAATCCTGAAAGACACTGCTACTACTGTGATTTCTGAAGCTGGTCCTTCGAATCCAAACCCTAATCCTAACCCTAACCTGCGCACTGACAAAATTGGGGAAACTCAAATTGAGCCTATTGAAGTGGCTTCTGAGTCGAATGTTGGTGTTGCCGACTCTTCCTCTCGTGCACAAAGCAGTGATGGCCTTGATTTATCCAAATTATATGTTCCTGAAGAGAAATTACTTGACATCAAGAAGAACAACTGCACCCTGAACCTTAAGTCTACTGATTTCAATGAAGATCAAATGATTTTGATTGAAATTTTGAAGAAACATCCCCTTCGATCTTTGCCATCCAGAAAATTCTTGGTTCCTGCTTCATATCTGCAACAATGGTGATTTCACGCTGAATTCGATGAAGAGGCAGATGATATCTCCTCATATGTACACGGCTACAGGGTTCGTATCTCTGTTGAAGATGTTAGAAGTATTCATTTTCTTCAAAGGATGATGAAGTTGTTGGGAAAACTTCATTTGATCCTATTCCATCCTCTTCTGAGATGATCTCAGATTTTATGAAGTAAGGATATTCTAAACAATTGAATGCTTTAAGCTCATTCAGAAGGAAGTGTTTGCCCCCAATCTGGTACTGTTTATTCACAATTTTGAACACTTGCTTGTTTGGGAAAGGTTCAAGTCTTGATTAAGCATCAACAAATGGAAGGATCATTTTTCATGGTGTGGCGTTCAACAAGCATTATGATTATGCTTCACTTTTTTTTGAAGAACTCAAATCTGCAGTATTGAAGAAATCTACTTACAACTACATACCATTTCAAAGATTTTTTCAAACCTTTATCAAAGGGGCCATGAAAGTTGTTCCTGCTATTCCTGTTTTAGCTCATGAGGTACATATTCCCCTTTTCTCTATGGATAATCTCAGGCCACCAAGTGCTAAATTACAATTTCTCAATGCTTTACCACTACCAGATTACTTACTTGCGTATGTAAAAACATCAAATAGGTTTTTGGATGAGTATTGTGAATCAACTGGACTACCAAAACCAGTAGTCTCTTCCCCTGATTCTAATAAGAGTGGTGAGGATCGTGAGGTGTCTAGAATTCCGGCAGAGTAGGGAGGCTGTTCATGGGGGAGAACAACCTCATGGTGTGAATAGGAAAAATGTGAATGAGAGGTTGGGTAGAAGAGTAAGAAAAAGAACTGAAGATGGGAGAACACAAGTAAAAGATAAAGAAAGTTGTGAACCAACTGTTCTTAGCCGGGTACCCACATCATCTATTACTCCACATTCTTTGGTGGGTAATATTGAAACAGCCAGTGAGCCCATGACAAATCTTGTTAACCCCTCCAGCCACTCACCCATCTCGCAACAGAAGGGTGTTTCACTAACACATATGGGGCAAGCAGCTAATTTACCAATAGATTCCCATTTAGAAGAACCTATTGTTGAAAAAGAAGGATATATGTCCCCCCTTCACAGCTTTGATCACATTGAGTATGAGAGTCCACTCAATCTTGAGCCAAATGAACCACTAAATGTGGATTTTCTTCACACTAGCACACATCTTTCAGATGTCAACAAGCAAAGTGTTTGTCACATTGCTACAACAACCTAAAATGACCGCCCGTAACCCGGCAGATAAAGTACATTACATAGCATTACATAGTCCGTTTCAGGTATTGGCGACTTACCCATTCAGTGACTTTGGCACTGGACGTTCCCCAAACGGGATTGGTTGGAAGTCTTGGTGGAGTGAACATCACTAAAGCTCCATATACAGAATCATATGTGGTTCATGATGCTATGGCATCTACGGGCCAGCCTTCTTCTGAATGACTGCAAACAAGACCATTTGTTGGTCTTGGACCTTTACCCAGATCTTCTGAATTCTCAGAATTCAAGGATTTATGTACTTCTGAATTTGAAAAGATTCAGAAGGACATAAAGGATTTGACGGATAAATCTTATAAGGTGTTGGAGGATAGGTTGGATAAGCAGGAGGTAACAGTGGTAAATAAGTTGAATGATTTTCAGCTATCAACTTCAAATGATCTACAATCTTTCAAGAAGTCAATTCTGAATGCTTTTTCTGAAGTTGTTTCTACAGTGGCTTCTCTAAAAACTTATATGCCTTCTACTTCTTCTACTCAGCCAGACTCTTCCTAGTTTGCTACAAAGGAAGATATCTCTCGGATTCTTAATCAACTGTCTTCAATTCATAATTCTCCATCATCTTTGAATGGTAGACTCTCTGTCTTAGAGTGCAGGCCTCAAGCAAATAATTTGAAAAGGAATTTTGATGAACAGCATCCTGATAACCAAGAGGGGGAGAAGAGACATAAAGTATCTGAAGATGTTGAGATACCACAAAATCAGTCTTCTGAAAAATCTTCTGAACAAGTTCAGAATGTTGGTGAAAATGCTAACAGAGTTTTTGAAGCCATTGAAGATATATTACATTCTGAAACAGAAGGTCAAGAGGCTGAACATTTTACTTCTGAAAAACAATTTGAAGAAGGATATGAGACTGAAAAGGTGTCTCATGATTCTGAAAAGAATATAAGTTCAGAAGACACTGATGTTATTCCCGAAGACACTGAAAAGAATAAATGAATATTTAGCTTTTGAAGAAGCACTTGGAGAACCTGGTGATCTTTCAGATGTGATAACTTTTGAAGATGATATAGTGATGAAAGAGAATGTTGATGAAGAGGTGAATGAGAACAGAGAAGTGGTAATTTGGAAACCACAAATTCTGAACAGATTGGATAGTGATGAAGTTTCTGAAAACCTTTGGAGGTTAATATGCCAATTATGCTGGGTATATCTAATTCTGAACAATCTAACGAATCTTGAGTGTAGATTCTTGGATGACAATTTGGCTGTTTTCAAATAATTTATAAATTAACCATCTGAGTATTTTGACATAGAGATAGACTTATTTCATATGCATGATGTGGAAGTCTCAGATGAGCTTTTGATGGCATTTTCTGAGAAGTTGGAAGTAAGATTCAGACCCTGCATTAGTATACCTTTGATCAATTTACCTTTACTTGAAGAACCTGTTATTGATCAAGTATATGAAAAGGAAAATCTGTATGATTTTTCTGAAGCCAGCCAACTCATCTTTCCAGAAGATTCTTAAAACAATTTGTACAGAAGAATTTTGAAGCATGCAACCCTTGAAGATTTTCTTAATGATGAACGGTCTGAAGATTATGTTTCAAAGGTGAAGGTGTTTGTTCAAAAGTATGGAATTCAAGACCTACATGATTCTACTTTGATTAAGAAGATCAGATGCTTTTCAAAAACCTTTATAGATGATCTTTATATTGTGAAGTTTGGAGCTGAAAGAAGAGATGGTACTCTAACTTAGTTCTCTCTATTTGACTTTTATAAGTTGAGATTACAAGACAAACTTGCAGTTCTGGCTTTCTGCGTTAAAAGAGAAGATTCTGAACTTGTTTCAGAAATTAGAAGAATCTTGGGAATTTATATCAGAAATCTGATCAACCATGATTTTTCAGTTAGCCTTGGAATTCATATTACATAAAGTGAATCTTTTAGAGCCAGTTAGTATTGAAAGAACTGGGCTAACTAAAATATTTACAAAACCAGATACAAGTTTCATGTATGAAGTAGAAGGAACCTATAGAACTTTTATTGTATCTGATATACCAAAGTACTCTACTTCTACTCTGAATTGGCTTCTAAATTATGCTGAATGGTTTGTCCCTACATCTGATATAAAAGAAGAGATTGTCTATCTGATATACCAAAGTACTCTACTTCTACTCTGAATTGGCTTCTAAATTATGCTGAATGGTTTGTCCCTGCATCTGATATAAAAGAAGAGATTGTCTATCTGATCAAGGAAAAAATACATTTTAGAGAATTTATCAGAAAAAGTTATCTTGCTGAGCGTAGAAAAGTAAATCAAATTAAAGGAGTTGACTATATTTTGAGCAATGTATATGACTTTCAGATTCATACCAAGAAACAAGATATAGAAGAAATCTTGAAGATTTAGAAGATTGTAAGTTCAGAAGAAAGCCTTATAGAGAAAGAGAAAGGAAAAGAAAAGGTTTATGAACATATATCTGAAGAAATAGCTCCTGTTACACAAGTTTCTGAATCTGAACATCTGCAAGAACAAAGAATTGAAGAGAGTGCTTTCACTATGTTTCTTGAGTACTTTCATCCAGAAATGTTCATGGAGTATGAACAGAAATTCAATTATATTGATTGTTGGGTCAAGAAATCTTTTGGATGGAAGCAATGGTACTCAGATATTATAAGGAATATCAGAATACCTGTAAATAAAGCTAGAAAAGAAAGTCCAATTGTGAAAGTGATTACAGCAGATTTAAAGACAAGAACAAATTACAAGTATGCCTTGTTCACTGTGGGAAGAAAGAATGGTGAGATCTCCACATTCTCATAAGCATTTTTTCAGAATGTTCACCTTAGAGACTTACTCAGAGTCTACAGAAGTCTCTATCCTTTTCATGACTCCATTGCTAAATTCTGAAAATCTTTCCCAGTTCTTAGAGATGGCCTCTACAGAGAATTTATTTGGGCTGCAAAGACTGATTTTCAAAGTTGCATATGTTCTAAATCAAGAGAAAGTTCATCTAAGCAGGCCAAACTTCAAGTTGCCAAATATAGATAATCTCAAAAGAAGCACATTGGTTATTCAGCCTCCAGGATTTGTTTGCAAATGTTTTGAAAAGTTGTTGTTTATAAGGTTTGAAAAACTTCATAAATGTTGCAATGGAACTTTAATGGCCATAAGAGACAGGTTGGTAAAGAGACAAAATAAAAGACAGAAAAATTGAAGTGATGAAGATTGGGAGAAATACAGAAAGCTTGCTTAGGAGATGCTTAGGATCATTGAATCCTTACTTGAATACAGAAGTCTTATTCTGAAGGATGTCAGACAAATCTTAAACTTCTGGAGTTATGATTTGAACTTTTGAAGCTAAGGGGGAGATTGATAGATATCAGAAGTAGTTTCAAAAGAAGAGTGGGTGCACTTAGAATCTTCTGTTGAGCAAGAATCGGATCTACATTCAAATTTTCTTGTGCATGTTCTCTATGTACAAGAGCTTCAGCAACCCTTTCACTCTTTTTCAGTTGATCTTTAGCCGCCTTATCTCTTGCAGAGTCTTCTCTGAGCAATTTCCTTGCTAAAGCAAGATAATTCTCCATTTGCTTTATTTCTTCATCCCTTATTCTTTGTGCTTCCAATGTTTGTTCTCTCTCTTCTCTGGACAGAAAATAGAATTCATCTACCATCCTTATTGGTACGGCTTCAATGGGTTCAGCTTCAGGCACCCTTATTCTTCTAGCCTCGAATTCCCTAAGGAATTTTATTCGCCTTTCTTCTTCTTCAGGCTCGCTTATGATTGGCTTTTGAATGCGACGCCTGGGAATAAGGCCCTCTTCTTCTTCAAAGTCAGTTTCTATTATATACATAAACTGCTCTTCAAAGGAAGGTTCCTTCCATGAAGTTGAGTCCTTTGGGGGAAGGGGATCACTGAGGGAAGGAGAGGAGGAAATAGTATTGTCAGAGAGAGTTTTTGTAGGTGAAGGAGGTGTGGGGGTTTCAGAGAGAGGAGTTATGTATAGGATAAGAGGAAGAGATACCTCATGAGTGGTCCCCCCTCAGATATTGGGATAGTGACATCCAGCTCTACCACTTCTTTTCCTTTGCCTGAGGGACCAGATTGTCCCTGAGAGAGATGTGGTCCGTCCCCCAAGGGCTCTTGTTGAGCGACTCTAGGCCTTGACAATCTGAAGTGCTCTAAAGCACTTCCAATGTCATCGTTGTCTTCATCATCATCCATCCCCCCATAGTGAGGGATAGGTTCTTCATCATCTTCTTCTTCTTCTTCGTCTTCATCTTCATCAGCATCATCTTCTTCAGGTTCAGTTCGCTGGATGTATGGAGAAATTCTCTCTCCAGGGAACCTCTGGTTATGCTCCGAGATGAGTTTGTCAGCGAACTCTTTGGCACATCTTTCCCCCTCAATGTTATCAGGAGGTAGACAATGCACCATCAGAGTGCGAACATTTGTCTGAACGTCCTTGAGCTTCGTGTCATTATCCTGAAGCGTAGTCCGATCAGCAGCGTTGAAAGAAGAGGAACTGGCCTCAGAGAGCTTGGTGAGCATCTGCATCATATCGGATTGAGTCTTTTGAATAGACTCAAGGACGTTTGCTTGAGCAGCAACCTTCTGCTCCAGGCTTGTCAGGGTTTGATGAAAGGCCCTGTTATCTTCTTTCAGTCAGAAAACGTCAGAGATGAGGTTGCTGACGTTAGTCTTGATCGATGGAGTTCCAACGATACGTTCGAAAATCAGTTCAGCGGACGTTTGAAGATTGTCCACCCTAGCCCTTGTGAGAGCACATTCCCTGACCAAATAGTCAATTGCAGTGAATGTGGGGTTGGGAAGGACAATTGGAGGTAGCTCAGTGACCGGAGTGGGAAGCTTGGGAGCGGCCATCTCTTGCTTCATGTTTCTGAGCGGGCAGCGCTGGGAGGACCCTGAGGAGACTTCCCCATATCCTTGCTGAGGGGAGGAACGCTGGTGGTGGTGGTTGTCGTTGCTGAAGTTGGAAGAGAACGACACCTGATGATGACATAGATAAAGATGCCAAAAACACATCCGGATTAGAAGATGGATGAAAAAATGTATGTTTCTCCCTGAGAGTATCATGAGGATTACTCTTAAGGACCACATTTGCAGAGGCAGTGTCTTGAGGATCACTGACCAGTGTCTTAGAGTATCTGAGAGAGATACTCTAAGGCCCTTGTAATTTGGCCTTCCAAAACTCAGATTGCCTAAACAATATTGAGGTTTGGACTGCGTGCATTTCAGCATTATCAGGGATAGGGACAACTATCACTGAGTCACTTGCTGAGGTGAGGACCAAAGAAGAGGAGATAGAAGTTGATAAGAAGGCAGTGAGAGTAGTGCTTGATCCAGCTTCAGCAGAGCCGGCTAAAACACCTTCAGTGACCGGAGTCGCTGATGATGTAGGTAGTGGTGATGAAGCAACAACGGTTGAGAAGACCGTTGAAGTGGCTGAGGTTTTAGGTGGTGTTGGTAGTACACCAAAATCAGAGAGAGTGGTCTTTTGAGAGACCATCTTCTTTGGCTTCTTAAGTTTGGTTGCGATGGTCTTTTTATGACCATCAGATGGTTGCTTCCTCTTAACAGCGGCAACAGTGTCTGGGTTGCTCGTTGTTAGGTTGGACAGCGAGGTGGACACTACAAAGAATGAATGTTCGCCGACCTTCAGGTATTCTTCCCCGAAGGCAACTTCCATAATGGTCGCGAAGAAGCGAGGATAAGGGATGACGGGATGTCTGGTGGCGGCGCTGATGCGATTGACCATGTCGCTGAAGATGTAGTCAGCATAGTTGAGGTTGTGGCCGGTGCAGAGAGAATAGGCAAGATCTTGAAAATGCTTGCTCGCTTGGTCATGCGAGCCGATCTTCGACCCAATGCATTGGAACACCTGGGTGAAGATATATTTCCAGTGAGCAGGTAGCCTTTTCTTCTCTACCTTGGAACCCACCGTCTTCAAAGAGGGATTCTCCCAAGCATATCCAATTGAATCCAAGAATGCATCGATTTGCATCTTGGTTGGTTCAGCGCCCCACTGTAGATTCTTTGCGCGTACAGGGAGACGAAGAGCCTTCCTGAGAAACCAAATAGTGATAGAAAAGAAACCAAGATCTGGAATCTTGAATCCAATAGCAGGGAGTTTAATTCCCTTATCAGTCGTCAGCATGGTACAGTGAGCCTTGTACCATACAGCTTGGAGATAAGAAGAGACGCCCACTGGGTTGTGGACGAAGGAGTACATTAGTGGGCATGCCTTGATGAAGGTAGCCCCTTCAGCGAAGTGAGGGCGGTCTGCAGGGATGTCCACCAATGCAATGTAGTTGCAGGATTTGAAGACGGCTCTTTTCAAGGGAAAATGGCAGGTTGGTACAGCGACCAAGGTGGTGTCTTCAGCAGCAGAGGTTGCGGCGGTCTTACTTGCAGAGGCCATTGCTGTAGGAAAGATAGGAACACCAAAGAGGTAAATCATGGTTTTATACATAAATTTATAAACCAGAGTTTGGTATAAAGAGTACCAAATGTAACATTCAAAGAAACAAGTATTTTGATGAACAAGATCAAAATGCTTGTTATAAAAACATTATAATGAAAGATTATTAAAAAAATGCGAAGGTAAATAAAGTGGATAAAGTTTCAAGAATAAAGTCTTATGTTCTAAGGAAAGAACTTAGAACAGGGTTTTTATAAAGGAAAACCTTTTAAGTTTGATCCAAATTATTTTTATTTTTGTTTCTAAGAAATGCTTTTATATCATTTTTAGAGTTTTAAGGAGAAGAAGAAGTGAAACAAGATGTTTCCAGTCATAAGTAAAGGTTTAGATCAAACCTTAGTTGAGTTCGAGAAGAAATACACACAAATGCGTGTTCTTGGTGTTCTTGAGAAAACTTGAAGATTTGAAGGTTTCTTTAGCCTTTAGGAGATTTATGAAAGCGGAAGGAATAAAGTAAGGCAAAAGAGATCTTAAATAGCAAGAGGAGAGAGAAAGAAAGGAGTGCTAAACGACGGTTTTAGCTTTTTGAAAAATAAATGATGACCTGGCGCACGTTCCAGGAAAGGAGTTGGAATGGAAACGTCGCGGTCCGTCGTGTGTCAGAAAAAGGTCTGACGTGTCCTTTTCTTTATTTTTAAAAGATTATAATGATAATTATCCATAAGGAAGGTTTATCATTATTAATTTTAGAAAAATCTTCATCACTAATAATAAAGGATTGTCAGTGACGAGTTTTAATTTTAAGAGGGTCTTTCTTTGATGAGAAAAGATATCAAAGAGTGATAAAGATTAGAAGATAATACCTGAGGAGATGGCCCAGATATCGCTGAATCAGAGTTCAGAGAATGGAAAGTTTGAAGGATTTATTTGTATCCCTTGTTGGTCACTGAATAATAAATTATTCAGTGTTCAACATACCAAGTTCGCTGATGAGTAGATTGAATCTAGTTTCATCAAGAGGCTTGGTGAAAAGATCAGCTAGCTGTTATTCAGTAGGTACAAAATGAAGCTCAACTTCACCATTCATCACATGATCTCTGATAAAGTGATATCGGATCTCAATGTGCTTGGTTTTGGAGTGAAGTACAGGGTTGTTGGCAATTGCAATAGCACTGGTACTATCACAACAGATAGGAATTTTAGAGAGCTTGAGATTGTAGTCTCTGAGTTGATTTCTCATCTAAAGGATTTGAGCACAACAACTACCAGCGGCTACATACTCAGCTTCAGCGGTGGAGGTAGACACTGAGTTTTGCTTTTTACTTGTCCAACTTATTAGTTTTCCACCTAGTAGCTGACACCCTCTAGTGGTGCTCTTTCTATCTATCTTACAACCTGCAAAGTCACTGTCAGATTAACCAATAAGATCAAATCCTGAGCTTTTGGGATACCAGAGACCAAGATTTGAGTTCCTTTCAGATATCTGAAGATTCGCTTTACAGCGATTAGATAGGATTCCTTCGGTTCAGCTTGATTCTGAGCGCAGAGACAGGTAGCGTACATGAGGTCTGGCCTACTCGCTGTAAGATACAGCAGAGATCCAATCATTCCTCGATAGGCAGTGATATTGACTGGTTTCCCATTGGGATCCTTGTTCAACGTCAGAAGAGGCGCCATAGGGGTCTTCATCGCTGAGCATAGATTCATGTCGAATTTATTCAGCATGTCTTTAACATATTTGCTTTGACAAATAAAAATTCCTTTGTCAGATTGCTTAATCTGCAAACCTAGAAAATATGTTAGTTCACTCATCATACTCATTTTATATTGTTTTTGCATTCTTGCAGCTAAACGAGTGCAAAGTTTGGGTCTTGTGGAACCAAAGATAATGTCATCAACATATATCTGAGCGAGTATAGTATGACCTTTATATTTTCTTAAAAACAGGGTTTGGTCAATTTTTCCACGAACAAATTTTTCTTTAAGAAGAAATTTTGAAAGAGTATCATACCAAGCTCTAGGAGCTTGTTTTAACCCGTAAAGAGCTTTTTCAAGTTTAAAAACATAACCAGGATGGTTAGGGTCTGAGAAACCATGGGGTTGTTCAACATAAACTTCCTCGCTGAGTTTTCCGTTTAGAAAAGTACTTTTAACATCCATCTGAAAAACTTTGAAGTCTTTATGGGCAACATAAGCTAAAAAGAGTCTTATGGCTTCTAAACGACCGACAGGTGCAAAGGTCTCATCATAGTCAATCCCTTCTTCCTGTCTATAACCTTGAGCAACAAGTCTAGCCTTATTGCGAAATATAGTCCCGTTTTCATCTAGCTTATTTCTGAAAACCCATTTGGTTCCTATGACAGTTTTATCTTAGGGTCTTGGAACAAGATTCCAAACTTTATTTCTACGAAATTCAGTTAGTTCTTCTTGCATAGCTGAAACCCAGCTAGGATCATAGATAGCTTGATCTATCTTTTTATGTTCAGAGAGAGAAATGAAGTTAACATAAAGACAGATATTAACTGTACCTCTACGTGTTTTGATACCTGCAGTGGGATCACCAATAATTTGATTTACTGGATGATTTGCAGTCCATTGCTGAGCTGGTGGTTGAGGAGAGAGATCAGCAGCAGATTCAGCGACTTGTTCTTCAGTTTCTGGAATAGGACTTGTTGTTTCAGCAACAGGTACTTCATTTAGAATCAATTCAGGGGATTGATTTCAGATATAGTTTGGTTGCTCACTAAGGAATTTCCAAGAGAGGAATTAGCAACAGGAATCTGATTAAGAGGAGTAACATTCATCCCTGAAGATGGATGATTGTCTCTTGAAGAATTTACAGGGATTTCATCATCACATTCTTCAGCAGGAAGTTGATTGCTGAAATATGTTTCAGGTTTCCCATAATGAGATTTCATCCAGGCATTCAGTTCTTCATCATCCTCATGAGAATGAGATGCATGAATGGGACGAGATTCATCAAAGTTAACGTGCATGGATTCTTCAACATGTTGTCTTCTTTTGTTGAAGACTCTGAAAGATTTAGATACAGAGGAGTATCCAAGAAATATACCATCGTTAGCTTTTGGATCAAATTTACCCAAATGATCTCTGTCATTCAGAATGTAACATCTACATCCAAAAATGTGGAAATATTTCAGAGTAGGTCTTCTCCCATGAAATAGTTCATAGGAGGTCTTCTTAAATCGTTTAACTATCAGGGATCGATTTTGAGTGAACCACGCCGTTGTCTTGGCTTCGGCCCCGGGCGAGTGGGTAGATGCGATTCGCTGAGCATTGAGCGAGCCGCTTCGATGATAGTACGATTTCTTCTTTCAGCAACACCATTTTGCTGAGGGGTTCTCACTGAGGAGAAGTTGTGAGAGATACCTCTTTCTTCAAAGAAGTTTACTAGAGTACTGTTTTTGAATTCAGTGCCATGATCACTTCTTATGGAACGAACAATTAGATTGTTCAACACTTCCATTCTTTTGATAAAAGAAATTATCATTTCAGGGGTATCACTTTTGGATCGAAGGAAGAACACCCATGTGTATCTGGAGTATTCATCAACAATCACTAAAGTGTATTTCTTCCCAGAGATAGATTTGACATTGACAGGTCCAAATAGATCCATGTGGAGTAGCTGAAGAGGAGATGTCACTGAAGAAACTTGCTTTGACCTGAAGGAGGCTTTTGTCAGCTTTCCCTTCTCACACGCTGAACAAAGAGATTCCTTTGTAAAGATATGATTTGGGAGGTCTCTGACTAGGTCTTTTTGAGACAATTCATTTATTGTCTTAAAGTTGAGGTGAGAGAGTCTTTTATGCCATAACCAGTTTATGTCAGTGGATGCTTTAGAGATAAAGCACATGTTCTCAGAGTGAGAACTATTCATATTTATGACATATACATTTTCCACTCTTTTGCCTGTAAGGGCAAGCTTATCATTTCCGTCAGTGACAGCACATCTATTATTTAAGAATAGAACTTTGAAGTCTTTGTCACATAACTGACTAACACTCAAGAGATTGTGCTTTAGTAACTCAACGTTGGCAACACGAGAAAACGATGTGGCTCCGTTGGATAGAATTCCATAACCTTTAGTGTATCCTTTGCCTTTTCCACCAAAGGTCACTGATGGACCAGCTTCTTCTTTGTAATCAGAGAGCAGAGATTTTCTGTCAGTCATATGCCTTGAGCATCCGCTATCAAGATACCAGATACCTTTGGCACTCTGCATACAACAAAAGATTAATTGTTTAAAGGTACCCATATTACTATGGGTCCTGCTTGGTTAGATAGAGGATTGGTGAGGAGCTACTAGCTGAAGAACTCTCTTTAGTGGATATCTTCACTTTTGGTGGTTTTGCAACCTTGGTGGATTTCACTCTCGCTGATTTATCAGCTTGAGCTACTTTCTTTCCATGAGCTAGTTTATCAGCTCTAGTCGCATTAGGACATTTGCTTGCAATGTGGGTAGTTTCACCACAGTGATAGCATTTCCTATACTTAAAGGGTTTGGAAAACAGAGAGGGAGCAGGAAATTTCTCAGGGATAGGTCCAAGAATTCCTTTATCCATGGTCCTTGGAGGTATAACAACCTTTTCAGGGGTAGGAGTGAGATCGATTTTAATTCTGGGGGTTGGTCTCTTAGAAAAGTCAGGGACCTTCTTCCCAGTTTTAGAAGTTTTCTCTGAGGACTTCTTGTTCCTAATTTGAGTTTTCTTATTCTTAGGAACTTGATTAAGAAACTCGTTCTTGATCACTTTCTTAGAATTAAACACATAAAGCTTCTCTTTAGAAGAGGAGGAAGAAGAAGTTGAAGAAGAAGGATCAGGGATAGAGGAGACGAACATTCCAAATTTGAGCATGGAGTCATTCTCTGATTCTTCCTTTTTAGGGTTATAGCCTAACCCACTTCTTACTTTCATAGGTATTTGAGTATTGATGATCTCATTGACTTTATCAGAAGCCTTACACCATCCTTCGATGGTCGCCTTTTTCAGACTTGAGATCAGCGATAGCCTTTTCCCTATCAGCGATAGCTTGTTGTTTCTCGATGCTTATTGTTTGATTTGGAAATACTTGGTCCTTGAGAGATTCCTCAATTTTAGAAAGTTCTTTGATTCTTATATGGCAATTTTTTAATTGTTCAGATAAGTCAGTGTTAATTCTCTCGGCCTTAATTTTTCCATTTAAAGCATCGTAAAAATCAACAGTCATAGCATCGAGAGCCGACAAGTTATCACTTACAGAAGGTAAAGAGATAGAAGGAAAAGTTACCTGAGTAGAAAGAGACTCAGAGGAAGAAGTCTCAGTGACTTCTTCAGCGTCCTCAATTCTTGTCATTAGACAGAGAAAGGCAAGATCTTCTTCATCTGAACCAGACTCTTCAGAGGTCTTGGCCCAGTCATCTTCAGCATCCCAATCAACTTCTTCAGCGATAAGGCCTTTGTCTTTTTGATGGTGTTTCTTCATATCCTTGTATTTGTTTTTTAGTTTCAAATACTTCTCCTTTTTATCAGAGGTTTGGGAGGTAGTGGGAGCTGCAACTTTCTTCGACCTGCATTCACTGGCAAAGTAACCCTTTCGCTGACAGTTGAAGCATATCGCTGAGGCTTTCTCAGCGGGCAATGTTTTTTGCTTTTCAGAGTCAGAGAGGTTAGAAGGTTTTCGAAAATTGCTCTTTCTAGCAAATCTTTTAAAGTTACTAGTTAAGAGAGCTAGAGAGTTATCAAACTCAGAGATGTCAGCATCAGTGAGTTGATCTTCTAAATCAGTTTGACCTAATTGAGTGATGGAGGTGATAGTGGAAGAAGAAACATTTTTAGAAGGAGTTCCCTCAGAAGTCACAAGTGCCAAAGAAGTACTTTTGGCACCTTTGAGTTCATTAATGAGGTTCTTCCTTAGAAGTTGAGATTGTTCCTCATTTAAGAGCATTCCATATAATGCACTGAAGGACAAGGTTTCAAGATTCTTTGACAGCTTTAGACATGTAGTGTACACTGCCCATTGATTGGGTAATGCCTCCATGAATTTTGTCAAAATTTCAGCATTTGAATACACTCTGTCGACTGATTTAAGATCAACCAACAAACAGTTGAAACGCTGATGAATTTGAGAAAGAGATTCACCCTTTTGATACATAAAACTCTCATATTTTCTTACAAGGTTTATGCATCTAGTGACTTTAACCTCAAAAGTTCCTTCATATTGGATACATAGAGTATCCCACATGGCCTTAGAAGTCCTCATTTTCATGACAGAATGATAGACTTCATCTGGTAAAGCCATTGCTATTATAGATCTAGCTTTAGAATCAATAGCAATTTATTTCTTATCTTCTTCAGTCCATCTGTTAGGAGTTTTAACAATAACCCTTTCAGGAATGGCTGGAGTAGTAGTGGTGGCAAGAACACTAGCTACTATTGTTGTAGGAACAAATGGTCCATTTTCTAGATAGTAGGGAATCTTTGGGTCAGATCCCTCTAGAAATAGAGACATTCTTTCCTTCCATAATGGAAAATTATCATGGCTAAATCTTGGAGGTTTAGCTAAAGATCCATTATCATTGTAATTCGTATTAGGGTTTGACATTTTAAAATAGTTTTAAGAAAAATTATTTTAAAGATTTAAGAAGCAAACACTGCTCTGATACCACTTGATGGTCCTAAAGGGTCTACAAGTGTTCAAACAATAGTAAACAATTTGTAGAAGGGGGGGAAGGGGGGGGGGGTGAATACAAACACACACAGATTTTAGTTTTTAAATGAGTTTATAGAAAATAAACAAATTTACAGTTACAAACGGAATAAGAACAAGTTTAACACCTATTCTATTGTAACTAAGAAACACTAAGTTTGATGCACAAGAAGATGAAAGAAAGAATAAAGAGGGTATAGGTTAGAAAGAAGCATGCATTAAGATGAAGAAGATATCTCCATCTTATTTATACCCGTTTGCATTTAATGCAAGACAAAAGGTATATGCCACGTGTCAAGCTTGGATAGGAAGCTTGTGCTTGCTAATAAGACAGCCATGCTTTTGGCCGAATATGAACAGTACCGTATCAGATATGATGGGGACATAATGGACAAGTCGTACGTCCTTTTCTGACATGGTTCTAGGTTTGACTTTTGTGCATCGAGGATAAGATCAATCTTTAATCTTGCAAAGGAAGCTTCATTTCATCGCTGATACTGAATCTTCAAAGATGAACTTTAGTATCGCTAAGGCTTCACAAGACTTCACACCTTGAGTAGATAATCGCTGCTATCGCTGAACCGCTTCAATTCACTTAGCTGATTATCTCTTTCTTCTGCTAGGGTCTTTGACTTTCGCTGAATGGTCTTCTGTTGTTCCTTGATTTTCAGCGATTGCTGATGGTTATCAGCGTGTCCTATCGCTGAATATGAACAGAAGCTTATACAATGGAATTTCACTAAGTATAAAAAGGAATCATATTCAAATCATTTAAAAGGAGTTATGATCAACAAACAGTTTGCAAGATGCAAACCAAAAACAACAGCGGTTAAACCATTAGTTAGCTGTGCTCTTCTGTAGTTTTCAACGCCCGTAAGGTAATCCCGGAACTGCAATACGGCAACGGTTACCCAGCACCGAACCTGATCTGATCACAAACAGTCCAGCTGCAACCACCCATTCCAACTTTATATATATATACATATCTTTATATATATATATATATGTGTATATATATATATATTGAAGAGCAAAATAAGTTGCAGACTTTTCACCTTTGACTCGTAACTCAGCAACCTCAGCAACTACAGTTTTCACCCTTTATGAAGATCGGCTTTCAACATTAACAGGTTGGAGTTCAATTTGGTTTTTCGTCTTTTCTAACTCATCGGTGACCATCTCGCCGTCTAATAACATGCAACTCTTGATTTGTGTCCTTGAGTTCCAACATCAATCATGTCATCTCGCCGTCTAATAACTCCATACAAGTTTCTTGTTCTGTCTTCATCCTTTCTTGATTTTCATGGTCCTCCTTTATCCTGTTCAGATCACTTCTCGAATCAGCAACAACTTCCTCACATGAGATGTGTGGGTAGAAAAAAAGCCTTACTACAAATGTTTACTGGTAAACCAAATCTAAATAAAAGTTTTAAGTTGCAAATTCACGACCTTAATACTCAATAAGGTCCATAACCAACAACAAAGATAGCCAATAACAACTCAAAAATATGGCTTGTAGTCAGCATATACACGTTTCAATTAGATCAAAAAAAACGAATGCATACACTTTTAAAGTTATTTAAAAAAACGATCATCATCATAACTCTGCCAACCAAAAAGAAAGATTTGGAGCTACTGTACGATAGTTAAGTCCAACAGAAACATTTCACTCAATATTAAGTTGGGGCAAGAAGGTTTTGTTATAAATTATATCATTATAATCGTGTCGTCAATACCTTCTAAATGAGCTCAATATTGAATATTTTTCGATTTAATCATATTACTATATGTATGAATACGTAATGACTTATTTTAAAAAAATTACATTTTATACCCTATAGTTATTTATTTAACTTCTATATCTTTTCATTTTACACTCTTATTTATAATATAATTAGGTTTTAAATTTCATTCATATAATAGCAAGGTTCATGACTTAATCTGCATGGCCTTATATTTGTTTTCACTCTCTACATAAGGTAACCAAATGGTGTGTTACTTGGTAAAACCTAATTGTTTATATGCAATTTTACTTAGGACATTTACCAAACACTTACTCGATAATCTCTTGCTGGTAAAATTAACACTATCTTTTAGTTACAGGCCTATCGGGTAAGATTTTAGTGTACAAAAAAGGCATCACATGCAATAATTTACCCGGTAAACGCTTACATGGTAAGAGTCGTTGCCTTGTCTCTCTCTGTTACCGGCTAAGATTATTGGTCATTATCATATTAATCCGCTAAGGTAATGCGACTTGGTAAGAACTTACCCGGGTAAGAGTTTAGTAAACAATCTCTTACACTTATTCGAAATTTGCATCTCGTCACATTGTGCAAGTAAATAACTAATAATTAATAGATCAAACATATTAAAGTGGCCAATTAATTAAAAGATTGGATTTTACCAAAGCAAAGGTAACGGACTAATCTTGCAACAAAATGCATACTATATGGACGGTCCATGTAATTACTTATTTTAGAGACAAAATATACAACTGCTATTTGACCAATTTTGCTATCAGAAAAAAAAACAGTTTTTTTGAAGATAATTTCTTTCTTTATTTCTTCCCGTTTGTGTTTAATGTTCATATTTAAATGAAAGATAGATTTAAATAATAAAAATAATTTTTAGTTTGTCTTTAATCTATACTATTATATAAATCATGGATTACGGTTATTCAATTAATGTTTAGAAAAATTAAGACTTACAATCTATCTTGCTTTAGGTACAACCATTTCATGTCTCCCCAACTCTAAATTAAATAACAAAGTTTAAGGGTATAAAGTATAATTTAAAAATAAAATTTAATTATATTCAGATAAGTATTTAGAACATAAAACGGTATCATATGCAACAATTTACCCGACAAGCACATACGTGTAAGAGTCGTCACACTTATTTATCGAGTAAGACTCTACATCTTTATCATCGCTCTAACCAGGTTAGATTCTCGGCTTTTGTCATTATCATATGGTAACAAACACTATCCGATAATTACTTCACAAGTAAGTCTTTAGTAAACGGCTCCTTGCTTTCTATTTCAGGGCACCTCAATTAGGTTTTGAATAATACCATTATTTTGGTTCTCAATCGAGAAGATAAGTGATTTCTTTATGTCTCCCATTAAGTTATGGTACCTCCTTATATTAGAAATTTCAATATTTCTCATTCATATTGTTAGATTTTTGAGTTCAAACCATCCCTTACACTCGATTTGTTTTCTATTTTATAAGGTTGATTAAGTTGTATCTATATAGGAACAATAGCACCTTTGAGGTCAGCCAGAGGATTAATCCATATAGGTAAGATGACCCAAAATTCCCACATTTACCCAAAAAAAGGAGAGAATCAAATGCGATGGTCACGACTTAAGTTGAAATTCAATTTTTTTTAGTATCATATAATAGCATGATACCGTTCATGACTTAATCTGCATGGCCTTATATTGGTTTTCACTCTCTACATAAGGTAACCAAATGGTGTGTTACTTGGTAAAATCTAATTGTTTATTTGCAATTTTACTTAGGACATTTACCAAACAATTACTCAATAAGCTCTTGCTGGTAAAATTAACACTATCTTTTAGTGGCCTACCGGGTAAGATCTTGGTCTACAAAAAAGACATCATATGCAATAATTACCCGGTAAACGCTTACATGGTAAGAGTCGTCACCATCGAATACCAGGTAAACTTCTTGGCCTTATCTCTCTCTTACTGGCTAAGATTATTTGGTCATTATCATATTAATCTGGTAACGTAATGCGACTTGGTAAGCAATTACCCGGGTAAGAGTTTAGTAAACGATCTCTTACACTTAATTGAATTTTGCATCTTGTCACATTGTGCAGGTAAATAACTAATAATTAATAGATTAAACACATTAAAGTGCCCATTTAATTAAGAGATTGAATTTTACCATAGCAAATGTAAAGGACTAATCTTGCAACAAAATGCATACCATAAGGACGGTCCATGCAATTACCTTATTTTAGAGACAAAATATACAACTCCAGTTAGACCAATTTTGCTATTAGAAGAAAAAAACAGTTTTTTTGAAGATAATTTCTTTTCGTTTGAGTTTAATGTTCATATTTAAATGAAAGATAAATTTCATTAATAAAAATAATTTTTAGTTTGTCTTTAATCTAAGTATTATATAAAGCATGGATTACGGTTGTTCGGTTAATATTTAGAAAAATTAAGACTTACAATCTATCTGACATTAGGTACAACCATTTCATGTCTCCCCAACTCCACATTCAATAGGTATAATTAGAATATAATTAATTTTGATTTTTAAATTACTAGTTACGTACCCGCGCAATGCGGCGGGAGTAATGAATGTAAACGATTTTGAAGTTTGAGGTGATTTTCAGACATTAAGATGATAGAATTTGTACATAGGGGTCAGTTACAAAACGTGTATCCAATAAGCTTTTATCGGCTCATTTACCTTATCGGATGAACATGACAAGGGCCTAGAATCTGCCTTGGTAAATGTGTTGATAAGGATAAAGTCTTATCCGATAAGTCAGGGTAACGACTCTTACCATTTCCAGGAAGATGCAACCACCAATTTTAGAACAAAATCCATTCACTCCAATTTTGAAATGAAGTACCACAATAAGCAACCATATCAGTGTTCAACAATCCATATAAACAATCTAATATGTTTACCATCTTCAAAGGTCATAACATGGCTAATGCATTTAATGTTTTTGTTGGAAAACTTACTTGATGGCATGTAAGTTTTAGAATTACCATCATACTCAAAACTATGACCCGATTTCCACATCGATTTTGAATCTCATTGTAAGCGTTAGTTTCCTTTTTTTTGCAGTGCTTCGGTTAAGATTGCTATATATATATATATATATATATATATATTTTGAACAACAAATTCATTATATTACCAACCAGTGGAGAACCCACCAATTACAACTAAAAGAGGGAATACACATACCAAAACAAAAGCAAAGCTAATACTCCAAACAAAACCCTCCAAATTTTGACAGCAAACAGTTTGCAAGATGCAAACCAAAAACAGCAGCGGTTAAACCATTAGTTAGATGTGCTCTGCTGTACTTTTCAACGCCCGTAAGGTAATCCCGGAACTGCAATACGACAACGGTTACCCAGCACCGAACCTGATCTGATCACAAACAGTCCAGCTGCAACCACCCATTCCAACTTTATATATATATATATATATATATATATATATCTTTATATATATGTATATATAGATATATATATATATATTGAAGAGCAAAATAAGTTGCAGACTTTTCACCTTTGACTCGTAACTCAGCAACCTCAGCAACTACAGTTTTCACCCTTTATGAAGATCGACTTTCAACATTAACAGGTTGGAGTTCAATTTCGTTTTTCGTCTTTTCTAACTCATCAGTGACCATCTGCAACTCTTGATTTGTGTCCTTGAGTTCCAACATCAATCGTGTCATCTCGCCCTCTAATAACTCCATATAGGTTTCTTGTTCTGTCTTCATCCTTTCTTGATTTTCATGGTCCTCCTTTATCCTGTTCAGATCACTTCTCGAATCAGCAACAACTTCCTCACATGAGATGTGTGGGTAGAAAAAAAAGCCTTACTACAAATGTTTACCGGTAAACCAAATCTAAATAAAAGTTTTAAGTTGCAAATTCACGACCTTAATACTCAATAAGGTCCATAACCAACAACAAAGATAGCCAATAAAAACTCAAAAATATGGCTTGTAGTCAGGATATACACATTTCAATTAGATCAAACATCCCAACACAAATACACAATCGAAGGAAGATGAAGCTCTCATAGAAATAGAAAGTATTGAACGCATACATTTTTAAAGTAATTTAACAAAACGATCATCATCATAACTCTGCCAACCAAAAAGAAAGATTTGGAGCTACTATATGATAGTTAAGTCCAACAGAAACATTTCACTCAATATTAAGTTGGGCAAGAAAGTTTTGGTGCAGTTTACAAAACATATAATCAAAAATACACCGCTATCACATTAATTTGTTATCTATACAGTTCAGTTTTTATAGACCTTTGTACTCATTTCGAAAGTAAAACACTATCATTTCTATGTTCATATTGAAATAGGTTGTTCACATATTGGTGAAAGCATCCAATTTGATTAATTGTTGAATCTTCTTCTTCTTCCCTACACCTGCACTTCTTGATAGTTGATTCTATTTAATATGAATCATTAATTAATATCTTAAAATTATATTAAGAACAGCTAACATGATGGCCTCTTTCAACTCCCAGTTTCAAAAAATTAATGGAGGGTGAGGTCAACCCAGTTACAGCTCATATATATCTTTAATCAATATCTAACATGAAATCCCTACCAATAACATTAAAAAAATGGAAGCTCATTCTTATTTTGGGTTTATTGGCCTGATTTCATTATACTGATCTCAAATATGATAGAATTAGTGTATACAGTTTGCAGGATATTGCTTTGAATCTCAGTCAACTATTTATATATTTAATTCAACTATTTCTCTCTCTCTCTCTCTCTTCAATTTTGATGTATTGATACACTGTTGTTGTCCAGATTCTTGTGGGAGAAGTCTATACTCAGGTAGTGGATTTAAATGCATCATTTGCAACTATTATGGATGTGATGAACTGTATATATAGGTTATTTGTTGTTAAAGGAGTTGACTTTAATCCCCTGAAGAGTTGTAGTTGTATATATGCTCAATGATATGCAACTTTTAATCAATATAAATTCGATATGATTAATTATGCTTTCTGAAGCAGTTTTTTGTGTTAGGTCCTAAGTTTTGGCCAATTTTGTTCTTTTTCTTTCTATGCAGAAATAGAAGCAGTAGTTGTTGGTCAATGCTAAAGCTAAAGAAACACAAGAGGTATATAACTATATTGACGATGTATTTTGCTAAAAAAATTCGTCTCTTTGGTCCTAAGGAAGCTTTTTAAGTTATATTATTTTCCAATAATTATAAATCAGCATCATTTCTTGGTTGATAATCATATGCTGCAGTTGCAGCTGACCGATATATTTTGCATTCCCACCATTTCAATACCTTATTGTATGTGATATATATTTGTGTGTAATTATTAGTTCCATGTCGGACCAAACCGAGTCATCGATATCAGAGGAGAGCGAGGAGGGGAGCGAGGAGGAGAGCGAGGAGGGGAGCGAGGAGGAGAGCGAGGAGGGTAGCGAGGAGGAGAGCGAGAGTTCTCAACCAAGTCACATGGAGGCGAGCCAAGGTTCTCAACCCAACAATATACTAGAGGTCCAAGGTTCTCAACCAAACAATATAGAAGGGGTCCAAGGTTCTCAACCAATAGAGCAGAGGCGTAAAAGAAGTGTTGCATTGATGGCAAAACATAGAAAAACGAAAGATTTGCATATTGAGTTCGATGCGGATGGTGGGGCTATCGGAGAGAATTATAACAAATTCAGAACTTGGGTAGGGATTACGACAAGATCAATGATTCCGATCACAGAACCCGCTTGGAATAAGATAGATAAAGATGAAATGAATTTGTTGTGGTCCACTATTAAGGTATGACATCCAAGACTTGTTACATATGATGATGGCTTTATTTTTATTTGTTAATGACAATTAGCCTACTTATTTTGCAAAAAAAAAAAAATAGCATCATTGGAACATTAAGGATGAGGATGACATACACAAAGTTCCAGTGCTTAAAGGAGCCCATTATTCATGGAGGAGCTTCAAGAAAAGACTTATTGCTAACTTTCTTAAGAAAGATCGTAATCCTTGTGATGCATACCCGTATCTCGATCCGGATACATGGAAAACATTCTGTGCGATGAAAACAACAAAGGAATTTCTGGTTTGTTGGAACTTACGATATTTTCATTTTATTATTATTATCTTCAATTGTTTCTAACCGTTTAAATATATTGTTCTATGTAGGAAAAAAGTGAAAAAGGAAGAAAGAACGCAATGCTAAACACTAATCCATCTCGGTTAGGCGGACGCCCATATCGTGTGATGGTACCTAACTGGAAAAAAGAGATGACTAAACCAAGTCAATCGTCAAAACTAGGCAATTTAAAAGACGAGCGGGCAAGAAATTTTCTACTAGCTAGAGAGTCAAAGCAACAGATGGGAACTTAGTGTTGCCGGCCCACCTTCAACAATTAGCTGACGAGATTGTAAGAGAAAATTCCATACTTTAATCTATTTATATGATCCATTTAAAACTGTTTATTAAATAATTGTCTTTACATCCATACTCTTTGTATTAACAGATTGAGAAAGATCGACAGATTTCACAAGGGCTTTGGGTCCCTGGGCCGGGAGTGGATGTTCTTATAGCGGTGCTAGGACCCGAGCATGGTGGCCGCACCAGGGGAGTCGGGCATACGATTGGATTAAAAAAGGGCATCCCAGGGATTTTAAAGAAAAAGAGAAAGAGCCGAACCCCAGTGGATACAGAATGGGAGGAGAAGAGAATGACATTTAATGCCGAGTGTGAGGAGAAAAGAAGATTATTCGCGGAGGAAAGAAGATTATTCGAGGTCGAGTGTGCGGAGGAAAGAAGATTATTCGCGGAGGAAAGAAGGTTATTCGAGGTTGAGTGTGAGGAGAAAAGAAGGTCATGGGAAGTCCAAGTTGTGGAGAGTCGAAGACAAATAAATGATGAGTTTGAGGAGAAAAGAAAGTTATTTGATGCCCATTTTCAAATGTGCATGCAACAAATGCCCAAGCTTGATGGAAACTCGGGGACAAGGAAGAGTAGTAGTGACTTGGTGCCTTGTTTTGATGAACTTGATGTTTCAAAGGTAATTGATATACACACATAGAGACATCTATACACATATATATGTTTATAAATACCAAATACATAGACACCTACGTACTACTTGACATATTATGTTTTCTAACTTGTTAACAGGCCTCCAAAACAGTACCTATTTCTAAACCGGTGGTCGCTTTACCTTCCACACAACTAGTGCCGACCAAAAGTTCACAACAAGGAGGACGAAAAAAAACCATCCCAAAGAAACTAGTTGTGCCGGCCATTAGTGCAATCTCGGAGAAATATTTGCGTAAGAGGCCAAAAGAGTTACAAGCACTTTATAGGCGTTGGGAGTCCCGCCCAAATCCGACCCAAGAGATTGAAGTTCATGTCGCCTCTGGTGTCTTTGGAGGTCAATCATATGACCTCCCCATTTTCCGTGATGACATACATTTTTTAGTGAAGGGTGCTTGGCTCGATCATTCTACGATTGCTTGGTTCCAGATGTAAGTGAATCTAAATTCTCAATATTCAATCTTATATTCTAAAAATATTCTACTTTATCATAACGTCGTGTTTTTTAGGTTATTACATGAGATTATGCAAACAAAGAGGAACAACAGATGTGGTTTCATATATCCAGCCTTGATTTATGCCGAAGTATGCCAAACAAAAGCTGATCTTGTCATAAGTAACATTGTTAGTGTGATCTCTCACAATAGAGAACTACAATTTTATCTGGCGCCATACTTACAGAGGTGCCATCTTTATTGTTATATAACTTACGATATATATATATATATATGTGTGTGTGTGTGTGTGTGTGTGCGTGTGTGTTAAAAGGTTATACTAATAATTTTAAACATTACTAGCAAGCACTGGAGTCTGCTTTTGATTTACCCTCGCCGTCGTATAGTATATATTTTGGATTCATTAATGTCCGAAGGAAAGACCGCCGACACATATCTTGTCAAAGACCTTGTAGAAGCGTAAGCAATTGTTAAATTGGTATAAATTTGACCTTTTCTTTTATAACTTTTAACACCACCATTGCATATGTTTCTTTTAGAGTCAAGTTACAAGGTATCATGAAGAAGGAGGGTTGTGTGAAACCGACAAATCAAGGCCATTTAGATGGGAGTTGGCACACGTAATTCATCTCACTCTACACATCTATCTTATTTCGTAGTTGAATATGTCTAATACACACTTCTCTTATTTCCAATTTAGTGCAATCAACAAGAATCTGGTTGGGAGTGTGGCTACTATGTAATGTACTTCATGTTTCAGTTTGTCTTATATCAACAATCAGCTTTCCCGGATAGGGTATGTATGTGTTAAATATGTTTTCATTGTGTCTATTGCACTCAACCTTGTGGTTATAACAACATTTATTTTATTTTGCATCTAGGTACCATGGCACGACATGACACCCCTTACAAAAAGAATGGTGGATGATGTAGCTAAGACATGGGCTACCCGCTTTTCGAGTGCTTATCTGAAACATCTGGTTTAACTGGTATGTTGATCATTCATGAGGAGTTTATATATATATCCTCTTTAAAATTATCTCTTGATGTTTTACCTCATAGAAAAGAGCATTCCAACCATTTTATAGTTTTATGTTTTGTTTGTCAGTCAAATTATACAAATTAACAACTATATTCATATGCAGAGTTAAGTCAGATTGAAAGAGGGTTCTTGCAAGGTACGTGGAGTTATGTTTTATGGATATGGTAGGGATCTTTATTGTAATAAAAGGAATATAAGTAGATAGAGCATGTCCCGGATGATACAGATTTGGATAGATGTTTTGTTTATCAATTTCATTGGTTATTATGGCATACAAAGTCTAATTGTGGATTTTTATTTCATTTTATTTTCATATTATTCGTAATTTGTGAATTTTCCGGTATCAATTTGATTAAATGCTTTTGTTTGTTTGATACATAAATACTAACCGGGCTCCGTTATACTACCCAAATTGGATTATGTTAGTCACATACTACCCGGTTGCTTAAAATGAACCGGGTTATATTAGTCGCATAATACCCGGTTGCTTAGAATGAACCGGGTTATATTAGTCGCATACTACCCGGTTGCTTAAAAAGAACCGGGTTATATTAATCACATACTATCCGGTTGCTTAAAAAGAACCGGGTCATATTAAGCAAAATTCATGCCCCCTTTAAACTAAATACTACCCGGTGGACTAATAAAAACCGGGCTCCATTAGGAGAATACTACCCGGTTGTTCAACCGGGTAGTATTACCGTGACATTACTTCCGCCCCATGATAGGACCCGGTTGTATAACCGGGTAGTATATCATTTTGCAACCGGGTAGTATAAGCATTTCTCTAGTAGTGATTGTTGAATTATTTAGAGGTCGTTTACCCAAATGGTTACCCGATAAGCGCTACGATTAGTAGTCTAACACTATAATTTGTTTTGTCAGATAAGTTTTTAGAACATAAAAGGGTATCATATGCAACAATTTATCCGACAAGCACATACGTGTAAGAGTCGTCACACTTATTTATCGAGTAAGACTCTACATCTTTATCATCGCTCTAACCAGGTTAGATTCTCGGCTTTTGTCATTATCATACGGTAACAAACACTATCCGATAAGTACTTCACAAGTAAGTCTTTAGTAAACGGCTCCTTGCTTTCTATTTCAGGTTACCTCAATTAGGTTTTGAATAATACCATTATTTTGGTTCTCAATCGAGAAGATAAGTGATTTCTTTATGTCTCCCATTAAGCTATGGTACCACCTTATATTAGCAATTTCAATATTTCTCATTCATATTGTTAGATTTTTGAGTTCAAGCCATCCCTTACACTCGATTTGTTTTCTATTTTATAAGGTTGATTAAGTTGTATCTATATAGGAACAATAATACCTTTGAGGTCGCCCGGAGGATTAATCCATATAGGTAAGATGACCCAAAATTCCCACATTTACCCAAAAAAAGGAGAGAATCAAATGCGATGGTCACGACTTATGTTGAAATTCAATTGTTTTTAGTATTATATAATAGCATGATACCGTTCATGACTTAATCTGCATGGCCTTATATTTGTTTTCACTCTCTACATAAGGTAACCAAATGGTGTCTTACTTGGTAAAGTCTAAATGTTTATTTGCAATTTTACTTAGCACATTTACCAAACACTTACTCAATAAGCTCTTGCTGGTAAAATTAACACTAGCTTTTAGTTACAAGCCTACCCGGTAAGATCTTGGTCTACAAAAAAGACATCATATGCAATAATTACCCGGTAAAGGCTTACATGGTAAGAGTCGTCGCCATCGCATACCAGGTAAACTTCTTTGCCTTATCTCTCTCTTACCGGCTAAGATTATTGGTCATTATCATATTAATCCGGTAAGGTAATGCGACTTGGTAAGCAATTACCCGGGTAAGAGTTTAGTAAACGATCTCTTACACTTAATCGAATTTTGCATCTCATCTCATTGTGCAGGTAAGTAACTAATAATTAATAGATTAAACACATTAAAGTGCCCATTTAATTAAGAGATTGGATTTTACCATAGCAAAGGAAAAGGACTAATCTTGCAACAAAATGCATACCATAAGGACGGTCCATGCAATTACCTTATTTTAGAGACAAAATATACAACTCCAACTAGACCAATTTTGCTATTAGAAAAAAAAACAGTTTTTTTGAAGATAATTTCTTTCTTTATTTCTTTCCGTTTGTGTTTAATGTTTATATTTAAATGAAAGATAAATTTAATTAATAAAAATAATTTTGAGTTTGTCTTTAATCTATACTATTATATAAAGCATGGATTACGGTTGTTCGGTTAATGTTTAGAAAAATTAAGACTTACAATCTATCTTACATTAGGTACAACCAATTCATGTCTCCCCAACTCCACATTTAATAGTTAGAATTAGAATATAATTAATTTTGATTTTTAAATTACTAGTTACGTACCCGCGCAATGCAGCGGGAGTAATGAATGTAAACGATTTTGAAGTTTGAGGTGATTTTCAGACATTAAGATGATAGAACTTGTACCTAGGGGTCACTTACAAAACGTGTATCTAATAAGCTTTTATCGGCTCATTACCTTATCGGATGAACATGACAAGGGCCTAGAATCTTCCTTGGTAAATGTGTTGATAAGGATAAAGTCTTATCCGATAAGTCAGGGTAACGACTCTTACCATTTCTAGGAATATGCAACCACCAATTTTAGACCAAAATCCATTCACTCCAATTTTGAAATGAAGTACCACAATAAGCAACGATATCAGTGTTCAACAATCCATATAAACAATCTAATATGTTTACCATCTTCAAAGGTCATAACATGGCTAATGCATTTAATTTTTTTGTTGGCAAACTTACTTGATGGCATGTAAGTTTTAGAATTACCATCATACGCAAAACTATGACTCGATTTCCACATCGATTTTGAATCACATTGTAACCGTTAGTTTCCTTTTTTTCAGTGCTTGGGTTAAAATTGATATACATATATATATATATATATATATATATCGTTGAACAACAAATTCATTGTATTACCAACCAGTGGAGAACCCATCAATTACAACTAAAAGAGGGAATACACATACCAAAACAAAAGCAAAGCTAATACTCCAAACAAAACCCTCCAAATTTTGACAGCAAACAGTTTGCAAGATGCAAACCAAAAACAGCAGCGGTTAAACCATCAGTTAGCTGTGCTCTGCTGTACTTTTCAACGCCCGTAAGGTAATCCCGGAACTGCAATACGGCAACGGTTACCCAGCACCGAACCTGATCTGATCACAAACAGTCCAGCTGCAACCACCCATTCCATCTTTATATATATATATATATATCTTTATATATATGTATATATAGATATATATATATTGAAGAGCAAAATAAGTTGCAGACTTTTCACCTTTGACTCGTAACTCAGCAACCTCAGCAACTACAGTTTTCACCCTTTATGAAGATCGGCTTTCAACATTAACAGGTTGGAGTTCAATTTCGTTTTTCGTCTTTTCTAACTCATCGGTGACCATCTGTAACTCTTGATTTGTGTCCTTGAGTTCCAACATCAATCGTGTCATCTCGCCCTCTAAAGTAATTTAACAAAACGATCATCATCATAACTCTGCCAACCAAAAAGAAAGATTTGGAGCTACTATACGATAGTTAAGTCCAACAGAAACATTTCACTCAATATTAAGTTGGGGCAAGAAGGTTTTGGTGCAGTTTACAAAACATATAATCAAAAATACAATAAGCATTATCAAGTTTTGAGTTTACTTGATGGAATTTAAGAGCAAACTAATTTCAAATAAACATACTTTTTTTTATCAAGATGCTTATAATAAGAAACCAAGAATCCAATTAAAAGAAAATACTCCCTTTTCAATTCAAATTTGATAAGTTATCTAATTCAAATTCAAGTCTTTACCCATAAGTAATCAGTAACCAAATTTCAGTGAAACATTTCAAAAGCAACGAATATGCGAGGATGTGAGGATGTTTAGCCATTTAGGTGTGAGGATTCTAAGCTCTTTCCATATGAAGAGAGCATGTTTAGATATGAAAAATGTCATGGAGAACAAAAAAGGGACAATTTTCTATCAAGCAGCAGTAGGTTAAATATAGACACCTGTTGGAAAAGAGATTTCGAAATAGATACCTGTTGTAAAAGAGATTTCGAAGAAAAAATTACTTTACCTGGCTGCTTCCAGTAGGCAAAGCTCCGGCTGCTTCCAAGTACGCAAAGAGATTTCGAAGAAAGCTTACTTTACCTTCCTGCAAAAGATATTTGGAAGAAAAGAATACTTATGGGTAAAGACTTGAATTTAGATAGGAAAACTGTATTGTTAAGGCTCCATCAAAACAACAGTGAATCAATCTCCATCAAGCAAAAATGAAAACAACTAATTGAAAAATATGTAAGGTAGATTGGAGAAGATGAAAGAAATCGATAAAAATTAAAAACTAACCTGAGAAGGAGGGATGGAGAAGATGAGATAAAAACTTCCCTGAGAAAACCCTAACTTAAGGTGTTTGGGAAGATGGACTTAAACAATGAACCATCACATTGGGAGCTTCGATCATCACATAGGAAGATGGGTATATGAATAGTCGTCTTGGGGAATGAATGGTTGGAGCATAAGTTTAGCTTAGATAAGTTGTACCATATGCATAAATAACTTGTAATTAAGAGTTTTTAAGAGATTGTGCGTAAAGTTGTTGTACATTATGTTTAAAAAGTTGTAATTATGTTTAAGAGTTTTTAAGAGATTGTTAAATTTGCTTTATAAAGTAGTATAGATACTTTTTACCCTTAAACTTTGTTACTTAATTTAGTTTATATCCCTTCATTTTTCAATTTTCAATTCACAAGTTTTCCAATTTAACAAATATAATCTTAAATTAGTTAAAATGAAAAAAAAACATGTTTTCTTTTGTTATAAATTATACCATTATAATCGTGTCGTCAATACCTTCTGAATGAGCTCAATATCGAATATTTTTCGATTTAATCATATTACGATATGTATGAATACTTAACGACTTATTTTAAAAAAATTACATTTTATACCCTATAGTTATTTATTTAACTTCTATATCTTTTCATTTTACACTCTTATTTATATTATAATTAGTTTTTAAACAGTATATACACCAAGAACAGAACATAAGCTTAATTACAACACAACAAAACTAATAAGACACGCAAATAGCCTATTGAGTTTGCAAGCAGCTAACATATTCATAGGAAATACATGTTTGATGTACCGTGCTAGAACCCGATATCAACACACGGTCAGGTCTTTTAACAACAGCCCTCGTAGTTGTCCCAAACCCGTTGTCCGACCGACTCCAACCCCTAAAAATAACTGTTGCATGCAACCCTTTTCTGTGTTTCTCGACCAAAACTTCAGCTCCACAGACTATTTCAAGAATCATCGATTCAACTGATGCCTATCTACACAAGAGAGCTTGTAAACAGCTTATTACACTTCCATTAAGACTGCACAGCTTAACCACGAACAGAACAACTTGTTACGCAATGCAAGGTGTATTGTAAATCCAAAAATAAAAAACAAATCCATTTTCTCAGGACTTGATGCATGTCATTGTTATAGTACAATATTGTTAGTTTACTTTAATTTCCCTTGTCTATATATTGTAAAAGTGAATATATTAGAAGAAGAAGAAAACATCGTCGCATCCAATTGTTCAAAGACAATTAATGTGGAATAAAGAAAGTGCTTACGGTTATCTACTTTTATATAATTAATGATATACACATCCTCAATTTATTGGTAGAGATACAACTATTATGCTAAATATAATGTGTATAAGAGTTAATATTGACTCATAATATGGATATTGGTGTTTACATCTCAATCATCTAGTTGTACAAACCAATTTTGCATATATCAAAAAAATACCCTATTACTACTGATGCTTGTTGTTGTAATCCATAAGCAATCACAGAAAATAAACTCTAGGAATCATAGGAGGAACTTTCAACATCTTAGGGGCTTTTGGTTGATTTTCCATTAAGGGTATGTTTGTTAATTAGCATCTTAATGAAACTCACAACTTATTTGGTCAGTTATAAATTATTGTTTCGAAGTTGTTTAATGGTATAGAAAGTGACTTATTCAGTAAGCTTTCTACGGGGAGCTTTACGCAGAAAGCCAAGTTTTTAAAATGGGAGGGACAAGATTGGCAAAAAACTTAGTTACACTCTTATATAAAACTTGGACAAGATTAGCAAAAAACTTGATAAGCCACTTTCTATATAATTAGGCCATTAGACTATATTTATCAACAAACCAAACCAAACCAATCTTTATTAAAAATCTAATTTCTCTCTCTTCCACCTATCCAATCTTTAATTATAATACAATCTAACTTTTTTCATACTTTATCTACAAACCAAACCAATCTTAAAATTATATATTTAATATTTTAGAATATACATACATATATATATATTAACTTTAAATCAAAAATAAATAAAATTAATTTCATATTTTAAAACATAATTATAAATATAAAAAAAAAGAAATAACATAGTTAATTACTTAAAAGATGTACGAAATTACATAAATATAAAACGAAAGAAAATACAGAAGGAAGTACGAAATTATATATTTAAAAGAAGGAAATAACATAGTTATTTATTAGTGACGAGTTTTTGCCATATATGCTTAATCAAATCATTTTTTAGAGCGTTATGAGCTTCCCTATTGCGAAGTTGTTCCCTATTAGCCATATACCTTGATAGGCTTGCAATTCGTTCAACGGAGAATCCAGGCAGCTGACTATCATCTTCTACGGAGCTTTCTTGTTGTCGATTTGTGGGCATGTCGTTAAGAAATTCAGTAGGATCATAATAATGGAGTTATGTATCTCGTTCGTCTTCAACTATCATATTGTGCAAGATAATACAAGCAATCATAATTTGTCCCATATTATCTTTGTGCAACATCTTTTTTGACACCCTCTTGATGTTCGGCAAATGACTTGACAAATGCAGCCCATGGAGGATATATTACATCAGTGAGATAATATGCCCTATCATTTTCGCGACCATTCACGACATATGTAACTTTTGGTGCTCGACCTGCTAATATATCATCAAAAATAGGAGATCGGTGAAGTACATTAATATCATTTAACGAACCTGGTGTTCCAAAGAAAGCGTGTCATATCCACAAATCAAATGATGCGACGACTTCCAAAATAATTGTTGGTTTTCCCCTTCTACCAGCATATTGTCCTGCCCATGCGCTGGGACAATTTTTCCATTGCCAATGCGTGCAGTCAATACTACCTATCATACCCGGAAGGCCACGTTGATAAACAACATAGAGTAGTCTTGCCAAATCATCTTTAGTAGGGTTTCTGAGGTACTCGTCACCAAAACATGAGATGACACCATTTACAAGTTGATAAGAGCTTCCCTTGTGGTGGATCCCCTCATTCAGAAATATTCATTAACTGCATCAACTGATGTCCCATAAGCCAACACCCTCATGGCTCCAGTACATTCTTGCAATGGTGAAAGACTTTGTCTACCCGTGGCATCAGGTGCTCGTTGAAAGTATATGTCATTAGCAGTAACTGCATCCACTATACGATGAAATAAAGGTCTTCTCATTCGAAATCTTCTCCGGAAGATAACATCATCATACGTTGGATTATCAACAAAATAGTCTTCCATCAAACACGCTTCACCCATCTCACGTTGCCTGTCACGATATATTCTTCTTGCTCTTGGAGGTTGATCTCCTATGAACATATAGGATGAGTATATAACCATATCCTTGACCATGCGATCAAGTTGTTGATTTTGTTCAACAACTCGTGATTGCCATTCATCAAATTCATCAACTGAATATGAACTTTAAGTTGATAGAGACAACACATAATGAGGAGACAATGGCATGTGAACTTTAGTTGAAAGAGACAACAGATTATAAAGAGACAATGACATGTGAACCAAACCTAACTTCCAAAGCAACCATAGCCATTCATTTTAATTAAAATTAAAAATACATAAAATGCAAACTGCAAAAAAAAAACAAAAAATACACGGAATACTCAAATACTAATACATAATAGGTAAATTAAAAAAGTACATGTAATACTAAATAACTAATACAAAATACGTAAATTAAAAATATACACGGAATAATAAATTACTAATACATAATATCACTATCCATGCCAAAAGACGTTCTTTCAACGCCTCCTCTCCCGGTGATAGATGTTCTTTCGCCATTAGTATAGGTAGACTTTTGTGGTGTTGTTGGACTTCAAATTTTTCTTTGTCAAAGTTTAGTTTTTTTGTCAAGAGTTCAACTTCATTGTTTCTTGTAATCGTCATTGCATGACGTTCTGCAGAAAAATCAGTAGAAAATGAAGAAGATTGTGATGCTTTACCTTTTCCTATTTTTTTGCCGCATCTCTACCCGTAGGACGCTGAATCGTTGAACCACCAATAATCGGAGATTCTTAGTCGGTGTTTTCTTCTTCTGTAGTTTTAGACCTTTTCGTGCTTCCACCGCTATCTTCACAACCCACATCATATTCCGAACGAGAACGTGTTGAGTCACCATCTAACTTTAGTTCCCACTTGGGATGTTTACACATAACTTGGTTAAATACAAGCAAGTCCGAAAACTTTTTCCACCCGCCTCATAAATTGCATGAGCTCGTTTCTCAACATCTACCATACTAATTCCACTTTTTTTTTGAAGATATGCTTCTTTGTAAGAAGCAATCCATTTGTTTGCATTTTCGTTAAGTCGCGTCCAACGACCTTTCATTTGACTTTCGTTCCTTTCGCGCATTCCTTCTGGATTTTCTTCTCGAGTTGCATCATAGTATTTTTTTAACTCGTGAAAATAACGCTCCTTTCTTTTGGTTTTTGCCACGAGTAGCGTCTTCACTAACAAAAACCCATGCCGACATTAAAGCCATATCTTATGTAGTGTCCCATGGATGGTCGACTCTTGACGTTTTTTGTTAAGTTTGAACATTTTCATAGATATATTGAGAGTTATCAAAATTTTGAGAGTTAATCCAAAAAATTTGCTGGTTTGGATCCATTGAGGAAAACTAGAAAAAAAATCCAAGGTTTTTGAAGTTTTCGAGAGGACGAGAGTATTTGAGTATTGAAATGAAGAGAAAGATTGGTGTGTTGAAAATATGTCAAGATTGGTCTCTATTTGTAGGGAATTGAATAATATGAATTTTGGTATATTTTTTTATTTTTAATTTTTTTATTAAAGTTATCTTTTTTAACAAGATAAGTTTTATCCTAAAAAAATCTAAACAACCAATCAAGATTTGCCACCTCATCACACTATCTATCTACAAAATCCATTTTAACAATAAAATAATAAGGTGAACACGGTTTGCCCACGCAAACCGTTTGGATAAAAAATTTGGATGCAATTTGTTTTTTTTTAATTCATCATTTTTTGTCTTACCAAACAGTCATGTATAGCTAAACCAAATAAGTTGGGAGTCCCATTAAGCTCATTAAGCGTTAACAAATAGGCCATTAACAAAGAGTCTCATTAAACTCATTAAGCCTTAATTTGTCTTTCTTATAAGTTATATATATATATATATAGCTCATCAGACTAAAGAATAAAAAAATGATGATCATGAAGTAAGCTAAGTAGTTAAATTGATTTGGTTAATTTATAGGCATAATGCACTTAGTTCAAGCTAGTTAACAACTTCAACAAATGAGAATAATTTGAAACAACTTCAACAAATGAGCATAATTTGAATGGATGACGCTATTATTTTGCATGGTTAACCTTAATTAAGTTTTCATGTAATTACAAAAATCAAACATGAGATTATATGATCAAATAATTCAAATAAATTACTGTTTGGATGTGGCTTAATGGTATAGGAAGTGAGTTATTCAGTAAGCTTTCTAAGGGAACGTCTAATTCAAGGCTATACATGCAACATTCAAGATTTAAGGTTTTAACCAAGTTGATGATAATCATATTTAGCATGTTAAGCGGACACCACTACAACTTCTTCCAAATGCTTAACAATCCTGGCATGGAGTTCATCTTTCTTAGCACCCACAACCTTACCTACTTCTTTTTCCGTTTCCTAGGAAGATGAATGTTGGCATTGCCTCCACATAGTACTCCTGAGCAATGCTCTCGACATGAATTGGTTATGTGTTTCTATCTCAAATAAAATCTAAATATGAACCACATTGATCAAACTTCACCTCAAGTTCATCCACATCAACCGTGAGGAAGGCAATTGGGAATTTTTTTAGCAAACTCGCCCAAAATTGGTGCAATTATGTGACAAGAACCACACCATGAGACCATGAATACCTGTCAGCAAGTTGTTAAAAGATGTGAAGCATTTATAATGATGTTTTCACCGTAAAAGCAACTGAAAACTCATATTTGCCAAAATGAATGAAATATTTTCAATCATAATTGCTAAAAAAAAGTTATATATGCTCCTTCATTTATGACAATCAATACATATAATTTATAATACCTTGCATTAGAAAAGTGATTTACCATTCGCATACATCATCAATTATCAACAGAGTGACTCATGTAATACGCACATGGTTTAAAAATCATATAGTTTTATCCGATTTACATGATAAATGATGTTTATCCCTCAAGCAAATTTTAATATTACATTTAGGGGCTGATAGAGTTAATAAGATAGCTTAAAAAGAAGCCCTGGTTCTGAAGTTTAGTTCTGAAGAAAGTCAAAAGAGATAAAGAAAGCCCAGAAGCTCTGAAGTACAAAGACAGAATGATAAAGTGAAGATAAGCCTAAGGCATAACATTTCAGAAGTTCTGAAGATTCTCATGCTGTTCTGAAGAAGTTCTGAATCGTGTTCTGAAGATGTTCAGAAGTAGTTCTGAACTTAATTTTGTATGTTTGTCACATAATGTACTTTTACTTTAGGATTTCCTATTGTATATAATAGAAGGTTAGTTAGTTGGTTAAAACTAACGTTCTTAGATCTTCTGTACTATAAAGACATATATGTGTAATCTTGTCATTATCAATACTACATCTGACTTCCTTGCTATAATTCTTGTTCTATATTCTATTTTCTTTCTGCTTCTTGATATTTGGGATCTATCAATTGGTATTCATCTTTTTGATCATTCTGTTAAGAACCGTCAGATCTGACAAGTTCTTGAAGTTCTTGATCAATCTATTCAAGATTGATTCAATTCGTTCTAAAGATCAAACCTAGGTGAATTTGGGATTATTCATATCAAGATGTCGAAAGAAATTGTCTCCATCGGATCTGAAACAAAACCACCGACTCTGTTCTTGGGTGAATATCATAAGTGGAGAATTCTAATGATTCTGTTCTTGGATAATATTGATGAGGCATTAATGTAGTCTGTTATTAATGGTCCTCTATAAGTATACGTAGAAATTCCAGCTGTTCCAAGAATAGAAACTACCCCAGAAATTCCTGCTTCTAGAATCAGAAAAAGTCCAGGAATGTGTAGTAATGCTGAGAAAGAACAAGCAAAGGTTGATAGAAGGGCACTTACTCTACTCACTATGGCTATTCGTAATGAGATATTCAACAACGTTGACAGTCTAACATCTGCTAAAGCTATGTGGGATGAAGTAGAGGCTCAGATGCAGGAGAGCACTAAAGCTCAAGCTTAGAGACTTAATATCTTTGAGGGAACCTATGGAAATGTCAGATATAAAGAAGGGGAATCAATCACAGAGACTTATCATAGATTCAACAATATTATGAATGACTTAAGAAGAAATGGTGTTCAGAAATCAAATTCAGAAATTAACAATAAGTTTTTGAATAATCTTGGAAATGAATGGTCTAGTTTTTCTGATAATATGGTTACTAGAAATCTGTCTAGAAAATCAATTCATGATGTGTATGGGATTTTGTTTCACAAGAAGAAAAAATCAAGTTCAGACAAAATGTACAAAAGAAGACAAATGATACTGTAGCCTTGTTAAGTAAAAAGTTAAACAGTTCAATGACCATGTCATTAAAGAACAAAATTTGTGAGATTTCAGAATCTGATCTCTATGATGGAGATGAGTCAGATGAAGAATTGAAAAGGATTTATGACAATATTGCTTTTATAACAAGACAATTCCATCAAAGATATAATCAGAAATACAAAAACAAATCAAAGTCTGAAGATGGAACTAAGAAGATTTTTAATCAAGATGTTGTTCAACAAGAGACAACAGAACCAGCTAGGTGTTTCAACTGTGGAAAACCTGGTCATTTTGCAAGACAGTGTAAAATGCCTAAGGTCAAGAATGCTGGTTATTATGAGAAGAAACATCTACTTGCAAAGAAGAAGGAAATGAATCCAACTCTAATCACTAAGTATGAAGAAGATTGGTTGAACTGGAGTGATGGAGAATATGATGAGGAGGTTGCTCATTGTACTTCAAACTGCTACATGTGCCAGATGGATCCAAAAAATACTCATGCACATGACTCTGAGTTACAAACTTCTTCTTCTGAATTAAATTATGAAACAAGTTCTCCATTAAATTCTGATAATTCTGAAAACAACATGCAAAATCAAATTCTTAACATGACTTCTGAATTTGAAAATCTCAGAAACAGAATAAAAGATTAGAGAATTTTGGTCAATAAGTTTAGAGCTGAAAGTCAAATATATAAACAAAATTGCAAGAATGCTGAAGAAATACTTGAAAAGGTTTCAAAAGAAAAATATTTGTTGAAAGAAAAGATGGATAATATGCAAAAAGATATTTTAAATGAAAAATCTGAAAAATAAATTATAAATATCAAATTGAATTTTTTGAATCAAGAAAGACTTGATCTATACAAAAAGATCAAGGAATTAGAAGATCTGAATTTTAAAAGAGGTAAAACTGAACAAACTCTGAATATATTAACAATTCAGGCTCAAAATTCCAAGTTTTATAATATCAAAGAAGGTTTAGGATACAATGAAAGTCAAATTTTAAAAAAGGCAACTGCAAATTTATATGATGTTTCAAAAATGAAAATTTTCAATGAAAATATTAAAGGTGCAGTAAATAAACTTGTTGATCATACTTTGCCTGAAAAAAATCATTTTATAAAATCAGAGACTTTGTTTTCAGAAGAAAAACCTCTTGATTCTTCAGTTAATAATTCTGAATCAGAAGTAAAGTCCGAAAAACTTTCTAAAACCACATTTTAAGTCTTAATTACCTCAGAAAATCTTTCTGAAAGCACTTCTGAATCAAATACTAAATCTGAAGTATTTTCTGAGTTAAAATCTGAAGTTTCTCCAGGAACAACTTCTGAATGTAAATCAGAAATCATTGATAAAGCTCAAGTTCAAAAAGATTCTAGAGAAACTCTTGAAGAATTAATATGAAGAATTTTCAGAAATTGAATCTTTAAATGATAATGATGAGTCTTCAAAAAATATTTTTTGATAATTCTGATAATGAATCTGAGAAACTTTCAAACTTAATTTTTTTTGCATCAAATATGACTCAAAACAAATTTTCAGATTTAGTGCATGCTTCAAATACAGGTGATGATGATGATCCTACTGTTGAAATAATAGACAAAGATGGCTACATGATTTACAAATCTAAATCTTCTATGACTGAGGGAGAGAAATTAAAGTCTGAAGAATCAAAATTACCTTCAAAAATGTTTAATGATGGTGTATTTTTGAAAAATGAATACCAGCATTATAAATCTTCTGAAAACAATTCTTCTACAGCATCAAGTTCTACTCCTTTTAAAAACAGAGTTAAAGACACATTTTTTGACATCAGAAAAATCATCATTATCATCTTCAGACTTTATTACAAGGGTCAAGGTTTTTGAAAAATGACAGTCTTCTAATTTAAATCTACAAATCAAGATTCAAAATTCAAAAAGAATGTTGATAAAAGATCTTCTACAAATCCACATTTCTTATCTTTTACAGAGCTATCCACTCTAGTTTGGAAGAAAAAAAAGGTGAAAGACTATCAAAGAAAGACACAATAGATAGTATTTCTTCTTTTAAGAAACATGATGTAACCACAATCAATACTTTGAATAAAAGAGAGCATTCAATTCTTAAAACTAATGTTGTTCATTCTTGCTTATGTCATGAGATATTAAAAGTTTTTAAGAACCATATTCATTGTATAAACTGTGGACATCATAACTTTCAAATAACACCCAACAATAACAAGAAAGATCTTAAGAAACCATTTACGAATTTTCCAGCAAAATTGGCAAGAAAACATAACCATAAAAAGGATAAATCTGTCAAACAAAGTTCTAAACGAACTTCTGAATTTTATTCTGTCAAATCCAAATTCAGAATTCCAAATGTAATAACTAATCTGAAAGGACCCATTTTTAAATGGTTACGTAAAACACAATAATTGTTTTTGCAGATGTGGCATGTATGGGTTTTAGACTCTGGTTGTTCAAGACACATGACACCTTTCAAAGAACTACTAATTGATTATCATGAAACATATGGAGGCACAGTTAGCTTTGGAAACAATGCAAAAGGATATGTAAGAGGATATGGAACTTTTTCAAAGGGGGATGTTACTGTAATGAAAGTTTTCTATGTTGAGGGTCTCAAGCATAATTTGTTTAGTATAAGTCAGTTCTGTGACAAATATTGGAAAGTACACTTTGACATAGATTTTTGTCATGTTCTCAGTTATAAAAATCTAAACAAGTTAACAGCCTATAGAGATGGAAATATCTACACTGCTACTTCACCGAAGATGGTCAACTGCATGGAATTTGTTACATTTCCACTACCATGAAAAATGAAAGTTGGCTTTGGCACAGAAGGATGTCACATCTGAATTTCCAAACAATTTCTGAATTGGAAAGACACAAATCCGTAAGAGGTTTGCCAAAGATGAAGTTTGAGAAAAATTCATTATGTTCTGCATGTGAGCTAGGAAAGATCTAAAGAAGCTCTCATCCTTTAAAAATGCTTTGTTCATGTAAAGCACCACTAGTAATGTTACATATGGATCTATGTGGACCAATGAAGACTCAAAGCATGGGAAGAAAGAAGTATATCCTTGTCATAGTTGATGAATATTCAAGATATACTTGGGTTGAATTTCTGAGACTTAAATCTGATATTCTGATAGACTTATTCCTTTTCTTAAGAAAATACAGGTTCTTCTTCAATTTCCTATCCAAAAGATCAGAAGTGATAATGGCACAGAATTTACAAATTCTACACTTCAGAACTTTTTGGATTCTGTTAGCATATCTCATATCTTTTCCGCTGCAAGAACTCCTCAACAGAATGGAGTAGTTGAAAGAAAGAACAGAACCTTAGTAGAGGCAGCAAGAACTATGCTTGCCTATTCAGAATTACCTTTATCTCTTTAGGCAGAAGCCATAGCATCTGCTTGTTTTACTCAGAACAGAACCATTCTCAACAGAAAACTTCTCCAAACTTCTTATGAAATTATTAAAAAGAGAAAACCTTCTATTGATTATTTTAAAATCTTTGGTTGCAGGTGTTTTCTTCTGAATGACACAGAGCATTTGGATAAATTTGCACGTAAAGGTGTGACAACTATCAAAATTCGAGCTTTCAGGTTAACTTCTATTAAGTTTATTAGTGTTTATATAGTTAAATTTTAAGAATAGGAGTTAGTTGGTTTAGAATGGCCGAAAAATCCCTAGCATTTCCGGTAATCGCTTAAAATGTCCGGTTCCGATTCGTAACTGTCCGAAACGTCCAATACTGTGCCAAATGCTCTAATTTATACCCAATTTATATAAAATATATAGTTTTAGTATTTTAGTTATAAACCTTATATTTTGGATTAGAAATTAACCATTTTAGGGCCTACGTTTTGAGAAAAAAGCCAAAAATTGAGAAAATGGACTTCCAACTTACCATTTTGGGCTTAAAATAATGTTTTAAAGAAAATTTTTTGGGTTTTGGGTGGGGCCCATCACCATGGCCGCCCCCCCCCCCCCCCTCTAATGCCATATATAAAAATGTTTTTTTTTTCATTTTTCCACTCATTTGCTCCCTTTCAAAATTTCAAAAAAAAAACTCTCTCTCTCTCTAGAACCCAAGAATCATTTTAAGAACACTTTCATCATCTTCATCAAACTCCAGCCAAAATCCATCTATTTCTTCATCAAAAATCAAGTTCATAAAAAGATTTGGAAGCTATAATCATCATCCAAAACAAGGTAACAACTCTACTCATTTTTTCTTGCAAATTTTAGGTGAAAAACCCACTTTTCTTACATTGTTTAGCTACTTTCTTCTAACTTCTGTAAGTTTTGAGTTTTATGGAAAGATTATACACCCAAAAACATTAAATCAATGACAGATTTATTGCATGTGCATGAATCGTCCATTTCTTGCAAATAATATGTTAAAATATCATGAATCTTCTTCTAAAAGTTTATTTAATGAGTTGTGGTTTTAATCCAAGTAGTTTCACTCAAAAACATTGAGTTTTGACCCCCCCCCCACCAGTTGCTCATAACAAGATGCATGTGCATCTGGAAGTTCAACAGTCGGTAAACCCTACTTTGAACGACCATAACTCTGTGAATATTCATCCAAAACACTTGATTTTTCTTCTAGAATTTAATTTAATGAGTTATCTTTCAAATGTTACTGGTTTCATTCAAAAATATGGTGATTTGAGGCTCAATTAATCAAAACAAAAGGAGTATGCAATCTGTCCAAAATTGACAGATTAGTACATGCATGTTCTAATGGCCATACCTCTTTCAAAAATCAATGAAAAAGGATGATTCTTCCTTTGAGAGTTAACTACATGAGTTATCTTCTGCATGCAAGTGGAATCACATGAAAATATGGAGATTTGATCTCCAAACACCTAAGACACTTTGTAGTGCCATATCTCCTTAATAACTCATCCAAAATGAGTGATTCTTATTTCAAAGGTTTCGTTTATGAGTTATGATTCTATTCCAACTGGAAATTATAGAAAACACTGAGTAGAACTCCTCAAATGAGTGATTTACTAACATGGTGTAATCTGCCATACCAGTTGTGACCCTTTACATTGCATAAATTATTTGAATCATTTTTACCTGTCCAAAATGCATGAAATTTGGTCACAACGACCTTAACTCAGTAATGCGTCACATATAAAAAGATGGAAGATTTTATCATTTTGGAAGTCTCTACATTTTGATCATTTTGAGTACTACAAGTTTCTGTCCAGAAGTGAAATTCTGGAATTTCTTGATTTTAACAATTATTGATCATTTGATGGTTTATAACACAACTTACAGTATAAATTACTATATTAACGAGCATATGTGCATTATGTATAATTGGACTATAGACAATCAAGTTGGATGTATGTGGACATTTATAAGCTTAAGACTTGTTCACCTCCATAAGTAGTTTTAGACCCATAAGTGATGGTTTTGAGCATTTCTCTTTGTTAGGGAATCGTTAGGCCTTTGGGTGGGGATCGGATCGTTCTTTTGAGTAGCGGAGCTTGCAATGATGAGTATTCACGGCCCCTCTTTTTAAATGTTTATACTTTTTGGGGTGTAAAGCATGTTGTTTTAATGGAAATTGAATTGACTTATATTGATTTACTAAAAGTATATAAATCATTGTGATGAGCAACTTTATATTACACAAAATTATATGTTGAGTTATGTAAAGTCCCCATGGTAGAATACTATTTAACTCTAAATGAGCCAATGATATTTGTGGATAGCGCTATTTGGTACACTTTATCAATTAAGAATGCTCTACACATGTGGAGTTTAGGTCCACCGCTGAGGTAGTTCGTGGGGCGTAGAATGTCGAGTAGGCTTAGTAGTGGCAAAATATTCATATATCACGTGTAATGGTAAATTTATATTTTTGCTCATGAAATTTTAAAACATTAAAGTTGGTGCGAACTTCTGCTTCGCTATTTCTATACCTTGCATATAAAATGTTTTGTGCATATGAAAAACCTGTGAACTCACCAACTCTTTGTAGTTGACACTTTGTTTTAACATGCTTTACAGGAAGATAAGAAGGTAACCGATCAAGCTTAGTTTATTTTTGTGGAACACCAATCAAGACTTTATTTATATCTATTTATTTCGATGTAATTTGTTTGTTAAGACAAAGTTATCAAATTGTAAACTTTTAAACTTTAAACGTTGATGTTTTAATTATGTATGTATGGTTGGTGTTTATATTCCTACTGCTGTGAACTTGAACTGTCTTACCCCGTGTTTCCGCTTTAGCGGGGTGTGACAAGGTGTAGCTGGAATTTTTGTTGGCTATTCCCAAAGATCCAAGGCATACAAAGTTCTCATCAAAGGCACTCAAAGGATCGTTGAAACATCTAATATAAGATTTCATGAGCCAACAATGACTTCTGAACAAAACAGTTCAGAACTAAAGCTTAATTCAATATCTGAAATATTAGATTCAGAAAAGAGCAATACAGATCACACTTATGAATCTACATCTTTACTAAAGGTATAATTAGATTCATTATGTCAAGATTTATTTGATATTTCTGTTAATATTTCTGCAGACTATCAGAATCCATCTCTTCTCAGAAGAATACCAGAACAAGTTTCCACAGAAACAATCAAATCTTCCTGCACCACCTATCTCAACCTCAAATTCAGAAATTCCTACTTCTGAATCTGTACCAATGAATTCTGATACATTTCCAGTCACTTCTGAACCAATCATACCTGTTTCTGAACAAGTACAAAATCTTCACTTTGAGGGGGAGTCTTCATATATGCATTTAGTGATAAATCAAATTTCTGAATCACATGCAATCATTGATGACTATGACTCTTTTAATAATGTCTCATTTGTTCAACCTTTGCCAAACGTGAACAAATAGACATCAAGTCATCCAATTCATCAGATCATAGGTGATGCCTCAAAAGGTGTACAAACCAAATCAGCCACATCTAATGAATGACTGTATGTGAGTTTTCTAAGCAGTATTGAACCCAAAAATCCAAATGACGCTCTTCAGGATCCAGATTCGATATTAGCCATGCAAGATGAGCTAAATCAATTTGAAAAAAACAAAGTCTGGAGACGAATTCCAAAACCTAAGGGGAAATCAATTCTTGGTACAAAATAGGTTTTCAGAAATAAGAAAGATGAACATGGAATTGTTGTGAGAAATCAAGCAAGGCTTGTAGAAAAGGGATATTGTCAACAAGAAGGCATTGATTATGAAGAAACCTTTGCTCCTGTAGCTAGACTAGAAGCAATTAGAATATTTCTAGCCTATGCAGCTCACAAAAACATGAAAGTTAAATGGATGTCAAGTGTGCATTTCTGAATGGAATTTGTTGATCATAACTCCTCTATGTGATTAGAATATGATTCCTTTTCACACTTAGTGAAATTCCTTATTTAAGTTTAAGTTCAAATTCAACGATAAGCATACGCTGACTGCCATCAGCGATCGCTGAAGATCAAGGAACCTTAAGCTTATCTCTGAAGATCTGAAGATCAGCGATCACACCAAATGACCATTCAGCAAAAGTCGAAGACTAAGCTGAAGAATGAGATAATCAGCTACGTGACCTGAAGCGGTTCAGCGATAGCAAAGATTATCTATTCAAAGTGTGAAATCTTGTGAAGTCTCAGCGATACTGAAAACTCATCCTTGAAGATTCAGTCTCAGCGATCAAGTGAAGCTTCTAATACAAGATTAACGTTGACCTTATCCTCGATGCACAAAAGACAAACCCTATACTGTGTCAGAGAAGGACGTACAGATTGTCTCTTATGCCCCATCACATCTGATATGGTACTTGTTAGGACCCAAACAATCAAGATATCAATATATGAAAAGATTAGAATAGAAATATGATAGCCAAAATGTCGTATGTATTGATTGGATGAACAGAATTAAAAAATATGTCTTTACAAGGCTTATAGAAAACGTTAGTCTAATAATCTAACAAACTATCTATTTATACATAAAATAGAAAGACTAAAGTAACAGTATATTCATGACAGACAAGTTCAGAACAGGTTCTGAACTCCTTCAGATCTTCTTCAGAAGTGTCTTCAGAACTTCTTCAGAACCTCTTCAGAATATCTTCAGAACTTCTGAAGTTGGCACTTCAGAAGTTATGCCTTAGACTTTTATCTTTTCTTCTGAGTTCTGAATCTTCATTCTTCAGATCTTTTTATCTTCAGAACCCAGTACCTTTTGAAGCTATTATGATATCTCTATCAATCTCCCCCTTAGCTTCAAAAGTTCAGATCATACTTCAGAAGTTCAGAATTTCTCTAACATCTTTCAGAATTAAGCTTCTGTATTCAAGTAAGGATTCAACATTTCTAACCATCTCTTCTGCAAGCTTCTTGTGCTTCTCCCAATATTCATTGCTTAGATTCTTTGTTCTTTTATTCTGTCTTTTTACCAAACGATCTCTGATAGCCATGAGAGTTCTATTGCAACATTTATAGAGTTCTTCAAATCTCACAAATAATAGTTCTTGAAAGCATTTGCAAACGAAGCCTGGAGGTTGAATTACTAAGGTACTCTTCTTCAGATTCTGAATATCTGGTAAATTCAGATTTGGTTTGCTCAAGTGTACTTGTTTCTTGTTCAGAACATAAGCAACCTAAAAATCAGTGAGAAAGGATAAAGGCTTCTGTAACTCTGAGTAGATCTCTGAGATACACATTCTGGAAATCAGCTTCAGAGAAGGTAGAAATATCACCATTTTGTCTCTCAATAGTAAAGAATGCGTACTTGTAATTTTGTCTTGTCTTCAAGTCAGCATCAATTACTTTAACCACTGGACTTTCCTTTTTTGCTTCATTAATTGGAATCCTTATCTTTCTAATGATATATGAGTACCATTGTTTCCAACCAAAAGACTTTTGAATCCAGCAATCAATATAGTTGAACTTTTGTTCATATTCCATGAATATTTCTGGATGGAAATATTCAAGAAACACGGTTAAAGCATTTTCTTCTATTCTTTGTACTTGCAGTTGTTCCTCTTCAGATATTTGTTTTGCAGGAACCAACTTTTTAGAAATAGTTTCAGAAATGACTTCTTTTCCTTTCTCTTTTTCCTTTTGACTTGGTTTAGAACTTTCAATATTCAGAGAAAACTTTAGAATTTCCTCCAAGTCTTGTTTCTTTGAATGAATCTAGAAATCATAAGTATCACTAAGTAGATAATCAGCTCCTTTGATCTTGTTTTCTCTTTTGTGACCAGCAAGATAACTCTTTCTTACACTTTCTCTGAAATGAATTCTTTATTTGATCAGATATATTATTTCTTCTTTGATATCTGAATCTCCAACATAATCCTTTGCACAATCAAGATACCAATTCAGAGTTGAGTTAGAGTATTTTGGAATATCTGAAGCCAAAAAGGTTTTATTTCCATTCACTGTATATCTGAACCCAATATCTGCACAAGTGAACACTCTAGTTATTGCTGAATTTTCAAGGTTTACAGGTTCCAACAGATTCACTTTAGATAAACCAAATTCCAGAGCTAATTGAAAGTCATGCTTGATGATGTTCCTTATGTAGATTCCCAGAATTCTTCTGGCTTCATAAACAAGTTCAACTTCATTTCTAGCAACACAGAATGAAAGAACTGCCAATTTATCTTGCAGTCTTAGCTTGTATAAATCATACTGAGTAAATTCACACAAAGATCCGTTTCTTCTTTCTGCTCCAAATCTGTATATTAATAAATCATCTTCAACAAACTTTGAAAGACATCTAATCTTCTTTATGAGAGTTGAGTCATTCAGATTCTGAACACCATGCTTCTGAACACCATGCTTCTGAACAAAACTTCTAACTTGAAATATTTGGTGTTCAGACCATTTATCATTTACAAAATCTTCCAGAGATGCAAACTTCATACTCTTTCTGTACATGTAGAAATAAATTGCTTCAGGGAATTCTAAACTTGTTTCTCCAAAATGAAATATATCCTCCTTTTCATAGACTTGATCTAAAATAGGTTCATCAAGAAGAGGAATATCAATCTTAGGAATAATAATGCAGGGTCTGACTCTTACTTCAAATTTTCCAGAGTAGATCATTAGAATTTCATCTGCAAGTTCAGTTCCTCCCATGTGTTCTAGATTAACTTCAAGTTCAACATATTCATCTGATTGATTAATGAAATTTCTTAAGACTGAAAATCTGTTGTCCAAAAGTCTACACTCCAGACTTCTTGGTTTATTCAGAAACAGATGTACCCAACAAAATTGGCTTAGAATATTCCACAATTTTTCAGAAGCTCTTCTGAATTCTTCACTCAGAAGTTGTTGAGGCTTCCAAATTACTAAATCTTTTATCCCTTCTGAGCTTTCTCCCATATTTGCTCCAGACATGTCTTCTTCAAACATAATAACATCAGAAAGGTCACTTGGCTCTCCAATGACATCTTCAAATGCAAGGTATTCCCTTAGCATTTCTTCATTTGAGTCTGGAATTATGTCTGTATTATATGAGCTTAAGTTACCTTCAGAATCAAAGGATAACTTCTTTGTTTCATACCCTTCTTCTATAATATCTTCAGAAGTTTGGTCATTTACCTCTTGCCCCTCATTTTCTACTGATAAGATATCTTCTATAGCTTCTGAAACTCTTTTGGATGCTTCACCAACATTTTGTGCATCTTCAGAAGTTTTCTCAGAGCTTTGAACTTGAACATTTTCAGCATTTTCTGGTTCAGATAATCTTTGTCTTTTCTCCCCCTCTTGATTATCAGGTCTTTTCTCAGGGATAGAAGCATTCTGAGAAGAGGGATCGGGGATAGAAGAAACAAACATTCAAAATTTTAGCATGGAACGGTCAGTGTCTATTTCTTCTTGGTCAGAGAAATAACCTAGACCACTCTTGACCTTTTTAGGGATCTGAGCATTGATGATCTCATTTAGTTTGTCAGAAGCCTTACACAATCCTTCAATGGTAGTTTTTTTAGCCTTGAGATCAGCGATGGCCTTTTCATGCTCAGAGATAGCTTGGCCTTTCTCAATGCTTATTTTCTGATTTAGAAAGACTTGGTCTTTAAAATCTTCTTCGATTTTAGTAAGCTCTTTGATTTTAATGTGACAATTTTTAAGCTGTTTAGAGAGATCTATATTTATTTGTTGAACTTTTTTTTCCATTGAGAGCATTGTAAAAATCAACAGTCAATGAGTCAAGAGCTGATAAGCTATTGGTTTCAGAAATATAAGAGTTAGAAGAGATAGGTACCTGAGTCGATGGAGACTTTGAAGAAGAAGTGTTAGATTCCTCTTCAGCTTTCTCTATTCTGGACATGAGGCAGATAAAGTCAAGAGCTTCTTCATCTGACCCTAATTCATCAGTGGTCTCAACCCAATCTTCTTCGTGATCCCAGTCAACTTCTTCAGCGACAAGACCTTTGCCTTTTCGCTGATTCTTCTTCAGATTCTGAAATTTCTCTTTTAACTTAGAGTATTTTTCAGTTTTAGTTTTATCAGAGATATGAGAAGATGGTGTAGTAGCAACCTTTTTGGATCTGCATTCGCTGGCAAAGTGACCTTTGCGCTGACAGTTGTAGCAGATTGTTGAGGCTTTTTCAGCATGAAGAGTCTTTAACTTATCAGAGTCGGTGATTGTTGAGGTCCTTTTGAAGTTTACCTTTCTGGCAAATCTCCTGAAATTATTAGTGTGGAGGGCTAGAGAATTGTTAAATGCAGAGATATCAGAATCAGTGATATCCTCTTGGTTAGTTTGTTCTAACTCAGTTATCGCTGTTATAGAAGAAGAGGTAATTTTAGAAGGTTCCGTCTCTAAAGTCACTAATGCCAAGGAAGCACTTTTGGCAGATTTAGTGTCTTTAATGAGATTTCTTTTTAAGATTTGAGATTACTCATGATTGAGCAATATTCCATACAAAGCACTTAAAGAAAGGGTTTCAATGTCTTTTGACAACTTAAAACACATTGTAAATGTTTCCCATTGTTCAGGAAGAGCTTCCATGAACTTAGGTAGGATTTCAGAGTTAGAGTACTCACGGTTAATAGTTTTCATGTCTATTTAAAGACAGTTAAACATTTGGTGAACTTGAGAAAGAGTTTCATTTTTCAGAGACATAAAGCTTTTGATAGATATCAGAAGTAGCTTCAAAAGAAGACTAGGTTTTGAAAAGAAAGATTCAGAAGTCTGAAGACGAATGAAGAAAGGCCTAAGGCATAAGTTCTGAAGTGGCTACTTCAGAAGTTCTGAAGATTCTGAAGAAGTTCTGAAGAGGTTTCTGAAGACACTTCTGAAGAAGTTCAGAAGTAGTTCTGAACATGTCTGTTATTTTTGTACTGTAACTTTAGCCTTTTAAATTGTATATAAATAGATAGTTTGATAGTTTGTTATAACTAACGTTGACAGATAGAGCTTGTAAAGATACACATTTGTAATACAGTTTAGTGATCAATACTATATCCAACTTCAGTGATCTAATTCTTGTTCTTATTCTTTAATCTTTCCACATTCTTGATTGTTTGGGATCTAACAAATGGTATCAGAGCCAATTCATCTGTTCTTGACATTCAGAGAAGAACTTGTCAGATCTAACAGTTCTTGATATTCTTGATTGATAAATTCAAGATTCAATTTCAGGTGAATTCTCAATCTATTTTCAAATCAAAAATGTCGAAAGAAATCGTCTCCATCGGATCATAAACTAAACCACCAACTCTGTTTTTGGGTGAATATCATAAGTGGCAAATCAGGATGATTCAATTCTTGGATAATATTGATGAAGCTTTAATGCAATCAATCGTAAATGGCCCTCTGGAGGTCTATGTGGAAATTCCATCAGTACCAAGAACTGAATCTACTCCTGAGATACCTGCATCAAGAATTAAGAAAAGCCCAGGTATGTAGAGTACTGCTGAAAAAGCTCAAGCTAAAGTTGACAAAAGAGCATTAACACTTCTTACAATGGCTATTCCTAATGAGATATTCAATAGGGTAGATAGCTTAACATCTGCTAAAGCCATGTGGGATGAGGTTGAAGCTCAAATGCAGGGTAGTACAAAAGCCCAAGCACAAAGATTGAATATCTATGTGGGTACTTATGAAAACTTCAGGTATAAAGAAAATGAATCTATTACAGAGACTTATCATAAACTCAACAATATCCTGAATGATCTAAGAAGAAATGGTGTTCAGAAATCAAATTCTGAGATAAACAACAAATTTCTGAACAACTTGGGTAATGAATGGTCAAGCTTCTCTGACAACATGGTTACTAGAAACCTGTCTAGGAAATCTATTCATGATGTCTATGGCATTCTGTTCCAAAAAGAGGACAAGATCAAAACTAGACAGAATGAACAAAAGAAGGCAAATGAAACAGTAGCCTTGTTAAGCAAGAAGTATAATGATTCTATGACCATTTCTCCTAAGAGCAAAATCTCTGAGATCCCAGAAACAAATTTGTGTGATGGAGATGAATCAGATAAAGAACTTAAGAGAATTTATGATAATATTGCTTTTATGACAAAGCAATTCACTCAAAGATATAATCAAAAATATCATAATAAACCAAAATCTGAAGTTGGTCACAAGGAAAGTCAAGATGTTGGTCAAACTGAGACATCTGAACCAGCAAGATGCTTTAATTGTGGTAAGCATGGTCATTATGCAAGACAGTGCAAAATGCCCAAAGTAAAAAACTCAGGCTACTATGAGAAAAAACGTCTTCTTGCTAAGAAGAAGGAGCTTAATCCAGCTTTGGTAACCAAATATGAAGAGAATTGGTTAAGCTGGAGTGATGGTGAATATGATGAAAAAGTAGTTCACTATGCCTCAAACAGCTATATGTGCCAAATGGATCCAGAAGACAAACATGCACATGATTCTGAGGTAATTTCTTCATCTTCGGAACTAAATTCTGAAATAGATTACTCTTCTGAACCAAATTCTGAACAACATTCTGGAGATTCTGAAATGCAAAATCAAGTCCAGAATATGTATTCTGAATTTGAAAGTCTCAGAAACAGAATTAAAGGTGAAAGAATATTAGTAAATCAATTCAGAGCTGAAAGTCAAATCTATAAACAAAATTGTCAATAAGCTGAACAATCTCTTGAAAAATTTTCTGAAGAGAAATTATTGTTAAAAGAAAAGATGGAAAATTTACAAAAAGATATCATAAATGAAAAATCTGAAAAAGAAATTCTAAATGTTAAAATGGACTTTCTGAATCAAGAAAGACTTGATCTTTACAAAAAGATTAAGGAATTGGAAGATCTGAACTTTAAAAGAGGACAAACAGAACAAACTCAGAATATTTTAACAAACAAGACTCAGAATTCAAAATTTTATAACATCAAGGCAGGATTGGGATATAATGAAAGTCAAATTCTAAAAAAGGCACCTGCAAATCTTTATGACTATTCAAAAATGAAAATTTCTAATGAAACTAATACAGGTGTCATATCCAAACCTGTTAATCTCTCTTTGCCTGAAGGAATTCCTTTTGTAAAATCAGAGACTCTATTTTCTGATGAAAAATCTCTTAATTTTGGTAAAACAGAGACAATTTCTGAAACAGAAGTAATGCATAAGAATATTATAAACATTTCTGAACTTACTTCTGAATCAGAAACAATTTCTGAATAAAAATCTGAACCATCTATTAAAACTAAAAAAAATTCTGAATTATCTTCTGAACCTACTTCTGAAAGTTTATCTGAAGTTCTAAAAGAATATAATTCTGATAATAAATCAGAACATAAAGAAATATATGATGAATTCTCAGATGTTGAATCTTCACAAGATAATAATAAGAATTCAAAAATTATTTTTGATAATTCTGATGATGAGTCTGAAAATATTTTAAATGAAAAATCTTTTGCATCTAGCATGACTGAAGATAAATTCTCAGATTTAATGAATGCTTCAAATTCAGAAGATGATGATCCTATGGTTCAAGTTATTGATAAAGATGGATATTTGGTTTATAAATTACAATCAAATATGACTAAAAGAGAAATTTTAAAATCAGAAGAACCAAAAGTTCCTTCTGACAAGTTTAATACTGTTTTTTTGAAACCTGAATTTTTGAAAACTGCAACTTCTTCTACTTTATCAAATGATACTCCTATATCCACAAAGACATCTTTATCATCATCTGATTTTGCAACCAGAATTAAAAAGTTTGAAAAAGGACAATCTTCAAATTCAACTTCTAAAAGTTCAGAATTCAAATCCTAAATCTGAAGTTACAACTAAAGTAAGTAAAAGAATTTCTTATACTAATCCTCATTTCTTATCTTTTACAGAGTTATCCACTTTAGTTTGGAGAAAGAAAGGAGAAAGACTATCAAACAAAGACAAATTGGGTAGTTTTTCAAATTCAAAGAAAAGTGACGTACCAAAAGTTAATAAAGTGAATAAAAGAAATTCTGTTGACAAATCAAACAATGTTGATTCTTGTTCATCTATTGCTTTATTAAATATTTTGAAGAATCATATTCACTGCATTAACTATGGTCATCATAATTTTCATCTGAACTCCAAAACAAATAAGACACATCTTGAGAAATCAATTCAGAAATTTTCAGCTACATTGGCAAACAAATACAAAAATAAAAAGAAACTTCAAAGTAATACTAAAATTGACAAATTAAAAAAGTCTGAACTAACTTCTGAAATTCAAAAGATTAAGTCAAAATTCAGAGATTCAAAGTTTTTGACTAATCTCACAGGACCCATTCTTAAATGGGTACTTAAATATCAATAATTATTTTTGCATATATGTCATGTGTGAGTCTTAGATTCTGGATGTTCAAGACACATGACACCTTTCAAAGAACTTTTGACTGATTATCATGAAAGATATGGAGGAACAGTTAGCTTTGGAAATAATGCAAAAGGTTATGTGAGAGGATATGAAACTATTTCCAAAGGAGATGTTAAAGTGATGAAAGTTTTCTTTGTGGAAGGTCTTAAACATAATCTCTTCAGTATAAGTCAATTTTGTGACAAGTATTGGAAGGTAAATTTTGATAAAGACTACTGCCATGTTCTGAGTTCATCAAACAAAAATGAGTTAACTGCTTATAGAGATGGAGATATCTACACTGCAAAATGGTCAATTACAAGGAGTGTGCTACATTTCCACAACTATGAGAAATGATAGTTGGCTTTGGCATAGAAGAATGCCACATCTGAACTTCAAAGCCATTTCTGAACTGGAAAGACACAACTCTGTAAGAGGACTACCAAAGATCAGATGTGAAAAGAATTCTTTATGCTCTGCATGTGAACTAGGGAAGATCGAAAGAAGCTCCCATCCTCTGAAAATGCTATCTTCATGTAAAGCTCCACTTGAAGTGCTACATATGGTTTTGTGTGGACCAATGAAGACTCAAAGGATGGGTGGAAAGAAGTATATTCTTGTTATTGTAGATGAATATTCAAGATATACTTCGGTAGAATTCTTAAGACTCAAATCTGATACTTCAGAAAGACTCATTCATTTTCTGAAGAAAATTCAAGTTCTTCTTCAACTACCAGTTCAAAAGATCAGAAGTGATAATGGAACAGAATTTACTAACTCTACACTTCAGAATTTTTTTGAATATGTTGGTATTTCACATAATTTTTCCGCTGCCAGAACTCCCCAACAGAATGGTGTTGTTGAAAGGAAAAACAGAACTTTGGTAGAAGCTGCAAGGACCATGCTAGCATATTCTGAACTTCCTTTATCTCTCTGGGCAAAAGCATTTGCAACTGCATGTTTTACTCAGAACAGGACAATTCTGAATAGAAAACTACTTAAAACTCCTTATGAAATTATTAAACAAAGAAAACCCTCTATTGATTATTTTAAAATTTTTGGTTGCAGGTGGTACAGCTGGTATCTTTGTTGGCTATTCTCAAAGATCCAAAGCATATAGAGTACTAATCAAAGGAAGACAAAGAATCATTGAGACTTCAAACATTAGATTTCATGAGCCAACAATGACTTCTGAACAAGACAGTCCAGACCTCAAGCTTACCCAAGTTTCTGAAATTTTGGATTCAGAATGCAACAAGACAAATCTCACTTCTAAGTCCCAAACTTTTCTTAAAACAAATTTAGATACTCTATGTCAAGACTTATTTGATATTTCTGTGAATGTTTCTGCAGATTATCAAAATCCTTCTCTACTCAGAAGTATTCCAAGACAAGAATCTATAGAACCTACAATATCAAATACTTCTGAACCACCAATCTCAACCTCAAATTCAGAATTTCTTATTTATGAACCTGCACAACTTATTTCAGAAACAATGCAAGTTACTTCTGAACCTGTGCAGATTATTTCTGAACCAGTACAGAATGTTCAATTTGAGGGGGAGACTTCAGATCTACATTCAGCTATTAATCATGATACTGAAACTCCAGCAATCACTGATTATTATGATTCATTCAACAATGTTTCATCTATTCAACCATTGTTAAATGTGAAAAAATGGACATCAAGTCATCCAATTCATCAGATTATTGGTGATGCATCAAAAGGTGTACAAACAAGATCAGCCACATCAAATGAATGTCTGTATGTGAATTTTTAAGCAGTATGGAACCCAAAAAGCCATATGAAGCCCTTCAAGATCCATACTGGATTTTAGCCATGCTATATGAGCTAAATCAATTTGAAAGAAATAAAGTCTGGAGATTGATACATAAACCAAAAGGTAAATCAATCATTAGCACCAAATGGGTTTTCAGAAATAAAAAGGATGAACATGGGATTGTTGTGAGAAATAAAGCAAGACTTGTAGCTAAGGGGTATAGTCAACAAGAGGGCATTGATTATGATGAAACTTTTGCTCCTGTTGCAAGACTAGAAGCTATTAGAATCTTTCTTGCATATGTTGCTCAAAAAAACATGAAAGTTTTTCAAATGGATGTTAAGTGTGCATTTCTGAATGAAATTCTTCATGAAGAAGTGTATGTAGAACAACCAGAAGGCTTTGTAAGCAAAGAATTTCCAGATCATGTTTACATTTTGGACAAAGGCTTATATGGTCTTAAGCAAGCAGCAAGAACATGGTATGACACTCTCACAACTTTTCTTCTGAATTCCAAGTTCAAAAGAGGTACTGTTGATACAACTTTATTTCTGAAAAAGGAAGGTGATGATATGATCTTAATAGATGATATTATATTTGCTTCTACAAATCCAAAATTTTGCAGAAATTTTGAGAAAAAATCATGCAAACTAAATTTGAAATGAGTATGATGGGAGAATTAACATTTTTTCTTGGTTTCCAAGTAATACAACTTCCTACTGGCATATTCATTAATCAATCTAAGTATATCTCTGATTTACTTAAGAAGTTTGACATGACTGACTATTCTAGTATTCAAACTCCAATGGCCACTACAACAAAATTAGAACCTGATTTAAATGGAAAATATGTTGATAAAAAAAAATACAGAGGCATTATTGGATCTTTGCTTAATTAACAGCTAGTATACCTGATATAATGTTTGCTACTTGTATTTGTGCTAGATATCAAGCTAATCCTAAGGAATCTCATCTTCTAGCTGCTAAAAGAATCCTTAGATATCTCAAAGGTTCTCATTCATTGGGACTTTGGTATCCAAAGAATTCTGGTTTTGAAATAACAACTTTCACATATGCAGATCTTGGTGGTTGCAAACTAGACAGAAAAAGTACTTCTGGATCATGTCAATTTTTAGGTGATAGACTTGTGAGTTGGTCTTCAAAGAAGCATAATTGTGTTTCAACTTCTACTGCAGAAGCTGAATATGTTGCTGCTGCAATTTGTTGCTCACAAGTTATTTGGATGCAAACACAATTAAAAGACTATGGCTACACAATTAAAAAGATTCCTCTTTATTGTGATTAAAAAAATTTCCATAGCAATTACTGCAAATCCAGTCCAACATTCAAAGACTAAGCACATTGATGTCAGATATCATTTTATCAAAGATCATGTTGAAAAAGGTAATATTGAAATGTTTTTTGTTCAGACTGATTATCAACTAGCTGATTTATTTACCAAAGCAATTGATGAAAAACGTTTTAATTTTTTTGGTAAGTAAATTAGGCATGATGAATATGTCTGTGTAAGTATTAAGCATCAATTCAAATTTCAAAATTTTCTGTTCTGAGTTTATTTCCTTAAATTTATGAAAAATCTTACCTTCAGAGTTTCTATAGTTAAGTTTTCAGAACTTTATTTTTTTAAACTCAGAGACATAATTTTTCAAACAAATTGATTGTTTTCTCATACTTACACTTTTTTTTTTCATTTCTCTATCTTTTATTTCTAACAATTTTCATGTCTAGCATTGTTTAAGGGGGAGAATCATAATGTTTCTTGATTCAAGGGGGAGTTAAACTCTATTTCAAGTCTTTTACACTTCCCTATAACATTCAACATATGATATGGTGGAAAACACATTCTGTTGTATACATCTGAAGAATCTGGACAAAATTCTGAAGATAAACTGTTTTTCTTCTTGTTCAAACCTACTTCTGAATTATTCAAATGTTTTACATTTTTCAGAAGTTTGTAGTTTTAAATGAGTTTTATGATTTTGAAGGTTTCCAAGTCAAGTTCTGAACTTATTTCAAAAATTCTGAAGTAACTTTGAATCATTTCTTTCAAACTTCTGGACTTATTCTCAGAAGTTCTGAACCTCTTCTGAAATTTTTTGAACTTGTTCTCAGAATTTTTCTTCCCGTTATAAAGACTAATCGTGTGCCACGTGTTTTAATTTCATTGGCTAATCCTTAAGCACGTCGATTAGACGGTTCATTTATCCGAATAAATGATGATTACTACTCTAATCACTCTTACTTTTGGCCACGTGTCCATCCACGATTATTCAGTCATTTATAATCCATGATTTCATCTTCGTCTTTACTTTCTAGCAATCTTTCCCTCCGAAATCTTTCCCTGTTCATTGATCTTCATTCAAACCCAAGTTTTCCTCATTTTCAACTATGTCGACTTCCAATGTTCAATCTACAAAATCTCGTTTCAGTGACAGTAATGGATCATCAAGCAATGGTTCACTCAAAATAGTTCCTAAGAAGATAATGGTTGGATCAATGGAGATAAATCTCGATGATGAACAGATTTTAAAAGACACTGCTACTACTATGATTTCTGAAGCTGGACCTTCAAATCCAAATCCAAAATCAAAACCTAACCCTAACCCGTGAACTGAAAAAATTAGGGAAACTCAAATCGAGCCTATTGATATGGCTTCTAAGTCAAATGTTGGTGTTGCTGACTCTCAATCTCGTGCACAAAGCAGTGATGGTCCTGATTTGTCCAAACTATATGTCCCTGAAGAGAAGATACTTGAAATAAAGAAGAACAACTGCGCCCTGAATCTAAAGTCTACTGATTTCAATGAAGATCAAATGATTCTAGTTGAAATTATGAAGAAACATCCTCTACGAGCTTTATTATCCAGGAATTTTTTGGTCCCTGCCTCTTATCTACAACAATGGTGGTTTCACGCAGAAGTTGATGAAGAAGCAGATGATATTTCTTCATATGTTCATGGCTACAGAGTCTGCATTTCTGTTGAAGACATCAGAAGTATCCATTTTTTACCTATGGAGGATGAAGTTGTTGGGAAAACTTCATTTGATCCTATTCCATCATCTTCTGAGATGATTTTAGACTTTATGAAGTTAGGATACTCTGAGCAACTCAATGCATTAAGCTCATTCAGAAGGAAGTGTTTACCTCCTATCTGGTATTGCTTATTTACAATTCGGAACACTTGCCTTTCTCGTAAAAGCTCAAGTCCGATCAAGCATCTACAAATGGAAGAATAATTTTTCATGGAATAGCATTCAACAAGCATTATGATTATGCTTCTCTTATTTTTGATGAACTCAAGTCGGCATTTTTGAAGAAGTCTACTTACAACTATATACCATTTCAAAGATTTTTTCAAACCTTCATCAAAGAGGCAATGAAAGTTGTTCCTACCATTCCTGTTCTGACACATGAGGTACATGTTCCCCTTTTCAAAATGGATAATCTCAGACCACCAAATGCTAAAATACAATTCCCAAATGCTTTACCCTTACCACCTTATTTACTTGCACTTGTAAAAACATCAAATAGGTATTTGAATGAGTACCTAAACCAGTAGTCTCTTCCCATGATTCTAACAAGAGTGGTGAGCATTGTGAGGTGTCTAGAATCCCTAGGTAGAGTGGGGAGGCTTTTCATGGGGGAGAACAACCTCATGGTGTGAAGATGAAAAATGAAAATGAGAGGGTGGGTAGAAGAGTGAGAAAAAGAACTGAAGAGGGGAGACCACAAGTAAAAAATAAAGAAACTTGTGAACTAACTGTTCTAAGCCGGGCACCCACATCATCTATTACTCCACATCCTTTGGTGGGTAGTATTGAAAAAGCCAGTGAGCCCATGGAAAATCTTGTTAACCCCTCCAGCCTCTCACCCATCTCTCAACAGAAGGGTGTTTCATTAACACGCATGGGGCACGCAGCTAATCTGCCAATAGGTTCCCACTTGGAAGAACCTATTGTTGAAAAAGAAAGACATATGTCTCCCCTTCACAGTTTTGAGCACTTTGAGTCTGAGAGTCCACTCAACTTTGAGCCTTCTAAACCACTTAATGTGGATTTTATTCACAAGAACACATCTTTCAGATGTCCACAAGCAAAGTGTTAGTCACCTTGCCACAACAACCATAGATATACCTATTATAGGGTATCAAGGATTGGTTGGAAAACCTGGTGGAGTGAACATCACCAAAGCTCCATTAACAGAATCACAAGTGATTCATGATGCTGTGGCATCTACATGCCAGCCTTCTTCTGAAGGACTGCAAACAAGATCATTTGTTGGTCTTGGTCCTTTCTCCACATCTTCTGAATTATCAGAATTCAAGGATTTCTGTACTTCTGAATTTGCAAAGATTCAGAAGGACATAAAGGAATTGACGGATAAAAACTGTAAGGTGATGGAGGATAGGTTGGATGGACAGGAGAAGAAAGTGGTGGATAAACTAAATGAATTTCAACTTGCAACTACTTCTAATCTCAGCAACTTTCAAAAAGCCATTCTGTATTCTTTCTCTGAAGTTATTTCAACAGTTCAATCATTGTAGACCTCTATGACATCTTCTTCTACTCAGACAGCAGTTTCTAAATTTGCAACAAAGGATGACATCTCTCAGATTCTAAATCAATTAACCACTATTCAGAATTCCCAGGTATCCTTGAACAATCGTATTTCTGCATTGAAATGTGGTTCACAAGCAAAGACTTTAAAGCGTAGTATTGATGATAAGGTTGATCCTGAAAATCAAGAGGGGGAGAAAAGACAGAAAGTCTTTGAAGATGTTGACATTCCACAAGGTCAAAATTCTGAAAAATCTCCTGAAGAAGCTCAAGTTCAGACTTCTGAACGATCTTCTGAGAAAACTTCTGAAGCAATAGAAGATATTTTACATGAAGAAGATGAAGGTCTAGAAGTTGAAAAAGTCACTTCTGAAGAAACTATGGAAGAAGGGTATGAGACTGAGAAAGTGTCTCTGGATTATGAAAATAAGCTAAGTTCTGAAGACACATATATCATTCCTGACTCAAATGAAGAAATGTTGAATGAGTATCTTGCTTTTGAAGACATTATTGGAGAGCCAAGTGATTTATCTGATGTAATTCTCTTTGATGAAGAGATGGAAGTGAATGAAGAAATGGTTGAAATAAATGAGAACAGAGATCTGATTATATGGGAACCTCAAGGTCTGAGAATAGTTGAAAGAAATGAAGTTTCTGAAAATTTGTATATATTGGTTAGTCAATATTGTTGGAGATACATTATTTTGAATCATCCAAGGAATCTGGAGTGCATATTCTTGGATGAAGGACTAACAATTTTCAAAGAATTCCTTAATCAACTAGCTGAGTGGTTTGAAATTGAAATTGATTTAAGTCATATGGAAGCTTTTGACTTTACAGATGAAATTTTGATGATTGCAGCAGATAAGCCACATGTAAGATTCAGAAACTGAATAAATATCCCTCAGATTGATTTTCCTATTCTTGAAGAACCTATAGTTGATCAAGTCTATAAAGGTGATATGGTTTTTGATATCTCTGGAGAAAGTCAGCTTATCTTTCCTGAAGATACTTATTTCAGCATGTATAGAAGAAATCTTAGGTATGCAACCTTAGAAGACTATGTGAATGATGAATGGTCTAAGGATTACATTTCAAAAGTGAGATCTTATGTACAAAGATATGGGGTACAAGAACTGGATGATTCAACCTTTAATCAAGAAGATCAGGTGTATATCTAAAGCTTTTGAAGTTGATCTGTATATAATAAAGTTTGGAGCTGAAAGAATAGATGACTCTTTAACAGAATTTTCATTATTTGATTTTTACAAGTTAAGGTTGCAGGATAAACTCACTTTTCTGAATTTCTGTGTCAAAAGAGAAGATTGTGAAGCTGTTTCTGAGATAAGAAGAATTCTAGGAATCTATGTCAGAAATCTAATTAAACATGATTTTCAATTGGCATTAGAATTCAGATTAAAAAGTGTCAATCTCTTGGAGCCTGAAAGTATAGAAAGACAGGAATTTACAAAGATCTTCACAAATCGAGATTTGGGATTCACTTACAGGATAGGAGCATATCTTTCAAAGTCATTCATTGTTTCAGACATACCAAAGTACTCAACTTCTACTCTGAAATGGTTAATAGAATATGTTGAACAATTTCTTCCTTCATCTGATGTTGTAGAAGAAATAATTTACTTGATCAAGGAAAGGATATTTTTCAGAGATTATGTACGAATGAGTTCTTTGGCTGGGCACACAAGAATAAACCAAATCAAAGGAGCTGATTATCTTCTGAGCAATGTCTATGACTTTCAGATTCATACAAAGAAACAAGACATTGAAGAAATTCAGAAGCTCTCTCAGAAGATGGAAATCTCAGAAGTTAAAGAAGCAGAAAAAGAAAGAGAAAAAGTTTCTGAAAACAGTCTAGATGAAGTTGTTCCTGTTCCTCAGAAGTCTGAATCCAAACAATTACAAGAGCAAAGAATAGAAGAACATGCTTTGACAATGTTTCTTGAGTACTTTCATCCAGAAATGTTCATGGAATATGAACAAAAGTTTAATTATATTGATTGCTGGATTCAGAAATCTTTTGGATGGAAACAATGGTATTCAGACATCATCAGAAAAATCAGACTTCCTGTAAGTGAAGTAAGGCATTGTTTGGCAAAAATAAGCTAGCTTATAAGTTAGCTTATACGTTAGCTTATTTTCAATATACATGTTTGGATGCACATAAGCTGACTTATAAGTTAACTTATAAGCTACCTTATTGATAAGCTACTTTGAGTAGCTTATGAGGAGCTTTTTGTCATCTTTTTCGATTATACCTTTATTAATATTAATTTTTTTTAAGATGTCCTTTTTAGTCATTTAAATGGTTATCGGCTACTTTTTGCCAAACATAATTTATTAATCAGCTAGCTTATCAGCTACTAGCTAGCTTATAAGTCATCAGCTAGCTTATAAGCTATCAGCTAGCTTATAAGCTATCAGCTAGCTTATCAGTCATCAGCTAGCTTATCAGCTAGTTTGCCAAACATAGCCTAACAAAAGAGAGCCCAATAATGAAAGTAATCACAACTGATCTGAAGCAGAAAAATAATTACAAGCATGCTTATTTCACTTTTGAGAGAAAAGATGATGAGATCTCAACTTTTACAGAAGCTGATTTTCAAAATGTCTATCTCAGAGATTTGATAAAAGTATACAGAAGTTTATATCCTTTTCATGATTCTATTGCCAAGTTCAGAAAAGCTTTTCCAGTTCTTAGAGATGGTTTGTACAGAGAATTTATTTGGGCAGCCAAGACAGATTTCCAAGTGGCTTATGTAATGAGAAAAGAGAAAGTTCATATTAGTGCTCCAAACCTTAGCTTACCAAGTATTGAAAATCTCAAAAGCAGTACTCTAGTTGTTCAACCTCCAGGTTTTGTTTGTAAATGCTTTGATAGATTACACTTTGTAAGATTTGAAGAATTCCACAAGTGCTATAATGGAACTCTTATGTTTATAAGAGGTAAACTGGAGAAAAAGAAAAACAAAAGACAAAAGAAGCTTAGTGATGAAGAATGGGAGAAGTAAAGAAAGCTGGCAAAAGAAATGATAAGGATCATTGAATCTATTCTGGAGTACAGGAAGCTTATTCTTAAAGATGTTAGAGAAATTCTGAACTTCTAGAAGTATGACTTAAACTTTTGAAGCTAAGGGGGAGATTGATAGATATCAGAAGTAGCTTCAACAGAAGACTAGGTTCTGAAAAGAAAGATTCAGAAGTCTGAAGACAAATGAAGAAAAGCCTAAGGCATAACTTCTGAAGTGGCTACTTCAGAAGTTCTGAAGAGGTTTCTGACGACACTTCTGATGATGTTCAGAAGTAGTTCTGAACATGTCTGTTATTTTTGTACTGTAACTTTAGCCTTTCCAATTGTATATAAATAGATAGTTTGATAGTTTGTTATAACTAACGTTGATAGATAGAGCTTGTAAAGATACACATTTGTAATACAGTTCGGTGATCAATACTATATACAACCTCAGTGATCTAATTCTTGTTCTTATTCTTTAATCTTTCCACATTCTTGATTGTTTGTGATCTAACAGCTTTGATATTATCTTACCAAGTTAATACTGCGAGTAATTTGAACGTCATTGGTTCCTTCATATTGAACACAGAGAGTGTCCCACATGGATTTAGAAGTTCTAATTTTCATCACAGAGTGATAAACATCATCTGGAAGAGACATTGCAATAATTGATCTATCCTTTGAGTCAACAACTAACTCTTTCTTGTCCTCATCACTCCATTGATTAGGAGCTTTGAGGATTCGTCTGTCAGGTATAGCAGGAGTGTTACCAGTAGCTGGAACAAGAAGTGTTGGAACATGTTGAATATACTTAAATAGCTTCAAAAAAGACTTGGTTCTGAAGCTTAAACAGTTCAGATCTTCTGAACTGATTATGTATAGATAAATGTTGAAGTAAAGCTCAGAAGACCAAAGTCATAAGTCAGAAGTAAGGGTTCTCAGTAGTAAAGCTATAAAGGAAAGCCTAAGGCATAACTTCTGAAGTGGCAACTTCAGAAGTTCGGAATATTCTGAAGATGTTCTGAAGAACTTCTGAAGATTGTTCTGAAAGTGGTTCTAAACTAATATCCTCCACAAGTATAGATACTATTGGTCTGTCTTCTAACCACAAGTTAGATTAGTATCTTTACATGTATATAAATAGAAGGTTAGTTAGTTTGTTTTACTAATGTTCATAGACAATACATGTAGTTTCAACCACAAGTTAGATTAGTATCTTTACATGTATATAAATAGAAGGTTAGTTAGTTTGTTTTACTAATGTTCATAGACAATACATGTAGTTTCAAGACACATACTGTTTGTAATATTGTTCATATTGATAGATATCAGAAGTAGCTTCAAAAGAAGACCGGGTTCTGAAAAGAAAGGTTCAGAACTCAGAAGACAAGTGTAGTAAACCCTAAGGCATAACTTCTGAAGTGGCTACTTCTGAAGTTCTGAAGATTCTGAAGAAGTTCTGAAGATGGTTCTGAAGACACTTCTGAAGAAGTTCTGAAGAAGTTCAGAAGCAGTTCTGAACTTGTCTGTCACTTTTGTACTGTATCTTTAGCATTTCCATTTGTATATAAATAGATAGTTTGTTAGAGTGTTAGAACTAATGTTGATAGATAAAGCTTGTAAAGATACACATTTTGTAATACTGTTTTCATAATCAATACAACATACAACTTTAGTGATACATATATTGTTCTTATTCTTTAAACTTTCTACATTCTTGATATTTGGGATCTAACAGTTGGTATCAGAGCCAATTCATATGTTCTTAACAATTTAGAGAAGAACTTGTCAGATCTGACAGTTCTTGGTGTTCTTGATCGATAAATTCAAGATTCAATTTCAGGTGAATTCTCGATCTACTTCAAATCAAAGATGTCGAAAGAAATCGTCTCCATCGGATCAGAAACTAAACCACCAACTTTGTTTTTGGGTGAATATCATCAGTGGTGAATCAGGATGATTAAATTCTTGGACAATATCGATGAAACTCTAATGCAATCGATTGTAAATGCCCCTCTGGAGGTCTATGTGGAAATTCCGGCTGTCCCAAGAACTGAATCTACTCCTGAGATTCCTGCATCGCGAATCAAGAAAAGCCAAGGAATGTACAGTACAGCTGAAAAACTTCAAGCTAAGGTTGATAAAAGGGCATTAACTCTCCTCACAATGGCCATTCCCAATGAAATATTCAATAGGGTAGATAGTTTAACATCTTCCAAAGCTATGTGGGATAAGGTTGAAGCCCAGATGCAAGGTAGCACAAAATCCCAAGCACAAAGATTGAATATCTGTGTGGGTTACTTATGAAAATTTCAGATATAAAGAAAATGAATCAATCACTGATACTTATCATAGATTCAACAATATACTGAATGATCTGAGAAAAAATGTTGTTCAGAAATCAAACTCTGAGATAAACAAAAAATTTCTGAACAACTTGGGTAATGAATGGTCAAGCTTCTCTGATAATATGGTTACTAGAAACCTGTCTAGGAAATCTATTCATGATGTCTATGGCATTCTGTTCCAAAAAAGAGGACAAGATCAAGACTAGACAGTATAAATAGAAAAAGGCAAATGAAACAGTAGCCTTATTAAGTAAGAAGTACAACAACTCCATGACCATTTCTTCTAAAAACAAAGTTTGTGAAATCCTAGAGACAACTCTGTGTGATGTGGATGAATCAGATGAAGAGCTTAAGAGAATTTATGATAATATTGATTTTATGACAAGGCAATTCGCTCAAAAATATAATCAAAAATATCAGAATAAACCAAAATCTGAAGTTGGACTTAAGAAAAGTCAAGATGCTGGTGAAACTGAAACATATGAACCAGCAAGATGCTTTAATTGTGGTAAGCCTAGTCATTATGCAAGACAGTGCAAAATGCCCAAAGTTAAAAACTCAGGCTACTATGAGAAGAAGCATCTTCTTGCTAAGAAGAAGGAGCTTATTCCAGCTCTGGTGACCAAGTATGAAGAGGATTGGTTAAACTGGAGTGATGGTGAATATGATGAAGAAGTAGCTCATTATGCTTCAAATTGCTATATGTGCCAAATGGATCCAGAAGATAAACATGGGCATGATTCTGAACTAACTTTTCCATCTTCTGAACTAAATTCTGAATTAAATTCCTCTTTTGAACCAAATTCTGAACTAAATTCTGAACTAAATTCTGAACAAATTTCTGGAGATTCTGAAATGCAAAATCAATTTCAGAATATGTTTTCCGAATTTGAAAATCTCAGAAACAGAATCAAAGGTGAAAGAATTTTGGTAAATCAATTCAGAGCTGAAACAAAAATCTAAAAACAAAATTGCCAAAAAGCTGAACAAATTCTTGAAAAAGTTTTTGAAGAAAAATTATTATTAAAAGAAAAGATGGATAGTTTACAAAAAGATATCATAAATGAAAAATCTGAAAAACAAGTTCTGAATGTTAAAATGAACTCTGTAAATCAATAAAGACTTGATCTTTACAAAAAGATTAAGGAATTAGAAGATCTAAACTTTAAAAGAGGTCAAACTGAACAGACTCTGAGTATTTTGACAAACCAGACTCAAAATTCCAAATTTTACAATATAAAGGCAGGTTTGGGATATAATGAAAATCAAATTCTGAAAAAGGCACCTGCAAATCTTTATGATTATTCAAAAATGAAAATTTTTAATGACATTAACACAGGTGTCATATCCAAACCTGTTAACTACTCTTTGCCTGAAAGAATTTCTTTTGTAAAATCAGAGACTCTATTTTATGAAGAAAAACCTCTTAATTCTGGTAAACCAGAGATAGTTTCTGAAACAGAAGTAATAAATAAAAATGTTACAAACATTTCTGAAAATATCTCTGAACTTACTTCTGAATCAAAAACTATTTCTGAAGAAAAATCTGAACCATCTATTAAAACTGAGATAACTTCTGAACATACTTCTGAATTATCTTCTAAACTCACTTCTCAGTTATACTCTGAAGTTCTACCAGTAGATAATTCTGATAATAAATCATAACATGAAGAAAAATATGATGAATTCTCAGATATTGAATCTTTACAAAATAATGATGAGAATTCAGAAATTATTTTTGATAATTCTGATAATGAGTCTGAAAACATTTTAAATCAAAAAAAAATTGCATCTAGCATGGCTCAGGATAAGTTCTTAGATTTAATGAATGCTTCAGATTCAGAAGATGATGATGATCATATGGTTCAAGTCATTGATAAAGATGGATATTTGATATATAAATTACAATCTTATATGACTGAAAGAGATATTTTAAAATCTGAAGCACCAAAATTATCTCAGAAAAGTTTAGTACGGTTTTTCTGAAACCAGAATTTCTGAAAACTGAAACTTCTTTTACTTCATTAAATGATACTCCTACTTCTACAAGAACATCTTTGACTTCAGTTAAATCTTCAATATCATCATCTGACTTTGAAACCAGAATTAAAGTGTTTGAAAAAGGACAATCTTCAAGTTCCACTTCTAAAGTTCATAATTCAAAACCTAAATCTGAAGTTAAATCTAAAGTTAGTAAAAGAATTTCTTATACCAATCCTCATTTCTTATCTTTTACAAAGCTAGCCACTTTAGTTTGGAGAAAGAAAGGTGAAAGACTATCAAAGACTGACAAATTAGATAGTTTTTCAATTTCAAAGAAAATTGATGTACCAAAGATTAATAAAGTGAATAAACGAACTTCTGTTGACATATCAAATAGTTTGATTCTTGTTCATCTACTGCTTTCTTAAATATTCTGAAAAATCATATACACTGCATTAATTGTGGTCATCATAATTTTTATCTGAACTCCAAAACAAATAAGAAAAATCTTGAGAAATCAAGTTAGAACTTCTCAGCAACATTGGCAAATATATATAAAAATAAAAAGAAAAATAAAAATAATACTAAGAATGATAAATCCAAAATTTCTGAACAAACTTCTGACTTTCAAAAGATTAACTCAAAGTTCAGAACTTCAAACTTTTTGACTAATCTCACAGGACCCATTCTTAAATGGGTACCTAAATCTCAATAATCCTTTTTGCAGATATGGCATGTGTGGGGCTTAGATTCTAGATGTTCAACACATATGACACCTTTCAAAGAACTTCTAACTGTTTATCATGAAGGATATGGAGAAACAGTTAGCTTTAGAAATAATGCAAAAGGTTATGTGAGAAGATATGGAACTTTTTCCAAAGGAGATGTCAAAGTGATGAAGGTTTTCTATGTGGAAGGTCTAAAACATAACCTCTTCAGTATAAGTCAATTTTGTGACAAGTATTGGAAGGTCAACTTTTATATAGACTACTTTCATGTTCTAAGTTCAGCAAACAAAAATGAGTTAATTGCTTATAGAGATGGAGATATCTACACTGCTACTTTCACAACAGTTGGTCAATTACAAGGAGTTTGTTATATTTCCACCACGATGAAGACTGATAGTTGGCTTTGGCACAGAAGAATGTCCCAACTGAACTTCAAAGTTATTTCTGAACTGGAAAGACACAACTCTGTCAGAGGACTACCAAAGATCAGATTTGAAAAGAATACCTTATGTTCTGCATGTGAACTAGGGAAGATCAAAAGAAGCTCCCATCCTCTGAAAATGCTATCTTCATGCAAAGCTCCACTTGAAATGCTACATATGGATTTGTGTGGACCAATAAAGACTCAAAGCATGGGTGGAAAGAAGTATATTCTTGTTATTGTAGATGAATATTCAAGGTATACTTGGGTTGAATTTTTAAGACTCAAATCTGATACTTCTGAAAGACTCATTCCATTTCTGAAGAAAATTCAAGTTCTCCTTCAACTACCAATCTAAAAGATCAGAAGTGATAATGACATAGAATTTGCAAATTCTACACGTCAGAACTTTTTGGAATATGTTGGTATATCACATAACGTTTTCGCTGCCAGAACTCCTCAACAGAATGGTGTTGTTGAAAGAAAAAATAGAACTTTGGTAGAAGCTACAAGGACCATGCTAGCCTATTCTGAACTCCCTTTATCTCTATGGGCAGAAGCAATTGCAACTGCATATTTTATTCAGAACAGAACAATTCTGAATAGAAAACTACTTAAAACTCCTTATGAAATTATTAAGCAAAGAAAACCCTCTATTGATTATTTTAAAATCTTTGGTTGCAGGTGTTTTTTTTCTGAATGATACACAACATCTAGATAAATTTGCACCTAAGGGTACAACTGGTATCTTTGTTGGCTATTCTAAAAAATCCAAAGCATACAGAGTACTCATCAGAGGAACCCAAAGGAGCATTGAGACTTCAAATATCAGATTTCATGAGCCAACAGTGACTTCTGAACAAGACAGTTCAGAACTCAAGCTTAATCAAGTTTCTGAAATTTTGGATTCAGAAAACAGCATGACAAATCACACTTCTGAATCTCAAACTTTACTTAAATCAAATTTAGATACTTTATGCCAAGAATTATTTGATATTTCTCTGAATGTTTTTGCAGATTATCGAAATCCTTCTTTACTCAGAAGTATTCCAGAACAAGAATCTAAAGAACCTACAATATCAAATATTTCTTGACCACCTATCTCAACCTCGAATTCAGAACTTCCTACTTCTGAACCTGTAGAAGTTATTTCAGAAATAGTTCAAGTCATTTATGAACCTGTTATCCCTGTTTTTGAACTTATGCATACTATTTTCGAACGAGTACAGAATATTCAATTTGAGGGGGAGACTTCAGATCTACATTCAGCTATCAATCATGATACTGAAACTCAAGCAATCATTGATGCTTATGATTCTTTCAACAATGTTTCATCTATGCAACTATTACCTAGTGTGAACAAATGGACATCAAGTCATCTAATTCACCAGATTATTGGTGATGCATCAAAAGGTGTACAAACAAGATCAGCCACAGCAAATGAATGTCTGTATGCGAATTTTTTAAGCAGTATGGAACCCAAAAAGCCATATGAAGCCCTTCAAGATCCATACTGGATTTTAGCTATGCAAAATGAGCTAAATCAATTTGAAAGAAATAAAGTCTGGAGATTGATTCCAAAACCAAAAGGTAAATCAATTATTGCACCAAATGGATTTTCAGAAATAAAAAGGATGAACATGGGATTGTTGTGAGAAACAAAGCAAGACTTGTAGCTAAGGGGTACTGTCAACAAGAGAGAATTGATTATGATGAAACTTTTGCTCATGTTGCAAGACTAGAAGCTATCAGAGTTTTTCTTACATATGCTGCTCACAAAAACATGAAAGTGTTTCAAATGGATGTTAAGTGTGCATTTCTGAATGGAATTCTTCATGAAGAAGTGTATGTTGAACAATCAGAAGGCTTTGTAAGCAAAGAATCTCCAGATCATGTTTACATCTTAGACAAAGCCTTATATGGACTTAAACAAGCACCAACAGCATGGTATGACACTCTCACAACTTTTCTTCTGAATTCCAAGTTCAAAAGAGGTACTTTGATACAACTTTATTTCTGAAAAAGGAAGGTGATGATATGATCATAATACAAATATATGTTGATGATATTATATTTGCTTCTACTAATCCAAAATTTTGCAGAAATTTTGAGAAAATCATGCAAACTGAATTTGAAATGAGTATGATGGGAGAGTTAACATTTTTTCTTGGTATTCAAGTTAAGCAACTTCCCACTGGCATATTCATTAGTCAATCTAAGTATGTTTCTGACTTACTTAAAAAGTTTGGTATGTCTAACTGTTCTAGTATTCAAAATCCAATCGCCACTGCAACAAAATTCTAACCTGATTTAAATGGAAAATCTGTTGATCAGAAAAGTATAGGGGCATTATTGGATCTTTGCTTTACTTAACAGCTAGTAGACCAGATATAATGTTTGCAACATGTATTTGTGCTATATATCAAGCTAATCCTAAGGAATCTCATCTTCTTGCTGCTAAAAGAATTTTTAGATATCTCAAAGGTTCCCCTTCATTGGGACTTTGGTATCCAAATGATTCTGACTTTGAGCTAACAACTTTCACAGATGCAGATCATGGTGGTGGCAAACTAGGTGATAGACTTGTGAGTTGGTCTTCAAAGAAGCAGAATTGTGTTTCAACTTCTACTGCAGAGGATGAATATGTTGCTGCTGCAATTTGTTGCTCACAAGTTATTTGGATGCAAACACGACTAAAAGACTATGGCTACACATTCAAAAATATTCCTCTATATTGTGATTCAAAAAGTCTAATAGCAATTACTGCAAATCCTGTTCAACATTCAAAAACTAAGCACATTGGTGTAAGATATCATTTTATCAAAGATCATGTTGAAAAAGGTAATATTGAAATGTTTTTTGTTCAGACTGATTATCAATTGGCTGATTTATTTACCAAAGCACTTGATGAAAAATGTTTTAATTTTTTGGTAAGTAAATTGGGCATGATGAATTTGTCTGTGTAAGTATTAAGAATCAATTCAAAATTAAAAAAAATTATTATAGAATCTATTTCATCAAATTTCTGAAAAATCTTAACTTCAGAATTTCTGTAGTTATGTTTTCAGAACTTTATATTTCATGATTCAGAGGCATAATTCCTTCTTAATTTTCAAAAATGATTGTTTTACAATACTTGCAATTTTTTTCTTTCATTTCTCTGTGTTTTATCTCTAACAACTTTGATGTCTAGCATTGTTTAAGGGGGAGAATCATAATTTTTTCTTGCTTCAAGGGGGAGTCATACTCAAATCCAAGTCTTTAGAACTCTCCTATCACACTCAAGATCTGAAATGGTGGGTAACACATCAAATAGTACAAATCTGAAGAATATGGACAAACTTCTGAAGATATATTTTTTTCATATTGTTCAAACCTACTTATGAATTATTCAAATGTTTTATATTTTTCAGAAGTTTGTAGATTTAAATGATTTTCGTGGATTTGAAGAATTAAAAGTCAAGTTCTGAACTTATTTCAAAAGTTCTGCAGTGTTTCTGAATTATTTCATTCAAACTTCTGAACTTATTCTCAGAAGTTCTGAACTTCTTCTGAAGTTTTTGAACTTGTTCTCAGAACTTTTCTTCCGTTGTAAACACTAATCGTGCGCCACGTGTTTTAATTTCATTGGTTAATCCTTAAACACGTCGATTAAACGGTTCATTTATCAGAATAAATGATGATTACTACTCTAATCACCATTACTTTTGGCCACGTGTCCATCCACGATTATCCAGACATTTATAATCCATTGGTTCATCTTCGTCTTCATTTTTTAGAAATCTTTCCCTCCAAAATCTCTCTGTGTTCATTGATCTTCATTCAAACTCAAATTTTTCCTCATTTTCAACTATGTCGACTTCGAATGTTCAATCTGCAAAGTCCTGTTTCAGTGATAGTAATGGATCTTCAAGTGATGATTCATTCAAAATCGTTCCTAAGAAGATAATGGTTGGATCAATGGAGATCAATCTAGAAGATGAACAAATCCTAAAAGACACTGCTACTACTGTGATTTCTGAAGCTGGTCCTTCGAACCCTAACCCTAACCTACGCATTGATAAAATTGGGGAAATTCAAATTGAGCCTATTGAAGTGGCTTCTGAGTCGAATGTTGGTGTTACTGACCCTTCCTCTCGTGCACAAAGCAGTGATGGCCCTGATTTGTCCAAACTATATGTTCCTGAAGAAAAATTACTTGACATCAAGAAGAATAAATGCGCCCTGAACCTTCGGTCTACTGTTGAAGATGTTAGAAGTATTCATTTTCTTCCAAAGAATGATGAAGTTGTTTGGAAAACTTCATTTGATCCTATTCCATCCTCTTCTGACATGATCTCAGAGTTTATGAAATTAGGATATTCTGAAAAATTGAATGCTTTAAGCTCATTCAGAAGGAAGTGTTTACCCCAATCTGGTACTGTTTATTCACAATTCTGAACACTTGCCTGTCTGGGAAAAGTTCAAGTCTGGATCAAGCATCAACAAATGGAAGGATCATTTTTCATGGTGTAGCGTTCAACAAGCATTATGATTATGCTTCACTTATTTTTGAAGAACTAAAATCTGCAGTTTTGAAGAAATCTGCTTACAACTACATACCATTTCAGAGATTTTTTCAAACCTTTATCAAAGGGGCCATGAAAGTTGTTCCTGCTATTCCTGTTTTAGCTCGTGAGGTACATGTTCCCCTTTTCTCTATGGATAATCTCAGGCCACCAAGTGCTAAATTACAATTTCCCAATGCTTTACCACTACCAGATCACTTACTTGCATATGTAAAAACATCAAATATTGTGAATCTATGGGACTACCAAAACCAGTTGTCTATTCCCCTTATTCTAACAAGAGTGGTGAGCATCGTGAGGTGTCTAGAATTCCTAGGCAGAGTGGGGAGGTTGTTCATGGTGGAGAACAACCTCATGATGTGAAGAGGAAAAATGTAAATGAGAGGTTGGGTAGAAGAGTAAGAAAAAGAATTGAATAGGGGAGAACATAAGTATAAGATAAAGAAACTTGTGAACCAACTGTTCTAATCCGGGCACCCACATCATCTATTACTCCACATTCTTTGGTGGGTAATATTGAAAAAGCCAGTGAGCCTATGGCAAATCTTGTTAACCCTTCCAGCCAGTCACCCATCTCTCAACAGAAGGGTGTTTCACTAACACATATGGGGCAAGTAGCTAATTTACCAATAGGTTCCCATTTGGAAGAACCTATTGTTGAAAAAGAAGGATATATGTCCCCCCCTTCATAGTTTTGAGCACATTGAGTCTGAGATTCCACTCAACATTGTGCCTTCTGAACCACTAAATGTGGATTTTTTTCACACTTGCACACATCTTTCAGATGCAAACAAGCAAAGTGTTAGTCACATTGCTACAACAACCATAGATATACCTATTGCAGGTTATCAAGGATTGGTTGGAAGTCCTGGTGGGGTGAACATCACTAAAGCTCCATTTACATAATCATATGTGGTTCATGGTGCTGTGGCTTCTACGGGCCAGCCTTCTTCTGAAGGACTGCAAACAAGACTATTTGTTGGTCTTGGACCTTTTCCCACATCTTCTGAATTCTCAGAATTCAAAGATTTCTGTACTTCTGAATTTGCAAAAATTCAGAAGGACATAAAGAATTTGATGGATAACTCTTCTAAGTTGTTGGAGGATAGGTTTGATAAGCAGGAGGTAACAGTGGTAAATAAGTTGAATGATTTTCAGCTATCTGAATGATCTACAGTATTTCAAGCAGGCAATTCTGAATGCATTTTTTGAGGTTGTTTCTACAGTGGTTACTCTGAAAACTTCTATGCCTTCTACTTATTCTACTCAGCCAGACTCTTCCCAGTTTGCTACAAAGGAAGATATCTCTCAGATTCTGAATCAACTGTCTTCAATTCAGAATTCTCAATCATTTTTTAATAATAGACTCTCTGTCATAGAATGTAGGACTCAAGCAGATACTTCCAAAAGGAGTCTTGATGATCAGGATCCTGATAATCAAGAAGGGGAAAAGAGACAGAAAGTATCTGAAGATGTTGAGATACCACAAAATCAATCTTCTGAAAAATCTTCTGAAGAAACTCAGAATGTTATTGGTGAAGATGTTAACAGAGTTTATGAAGCTATTGATGACATTTTACACGCTGAAACAGAAGGTCAAGAGGTTGAACATATTACTTCTGAAGATCTGGTTGAAGAAGGATATCAGACTGAAAAGCTGTCTCATGATTCTGAAAAGAATATAAGCTCAGAAGACACAGACATTATTCGAGATTCTAATGAAGAGATGCTGAATGAATATTTGGCCTTTGAAGAAACACTTGGAGAACCTGGTGATCTTTCAGTTGTGATAATGTTTGAAGATGATGAAGAGATGGAGGAGAATGTTGATGAAGAAGAAAATGTACATAGAGAAGTGGTAATTTGGAAACCACAATTTCTGAACAGATTGGATAGTGATGAAGTTTCTGAAAAACTTTGGAGGTTAATATGCCAATTCTGTTGGGTATATATCTAATTTTGAACAGTCCAAGGAATCTGGAGTGTAGATTCTTGGATGACAAATTGGCTGTTTTCAAAGAATTTATAAATCAACCATCTGAGTATTTTGACATAGAGATAGACTTATGTCATATACATGATGTAGAAGTCTCAGATGAGATTTTGATGACATTTTCTGAGAAGTTGGAAGTAAGATTCAGACCCTGCATTAGTATACCTTTGATCAATTTGCCTTTACTTGAAGAACCTGTTATTGATTAAGTATATGAAAAGGAAAATCTGTATGATTTTTCTGAAGCCAGCCTAATTATCTTTCCGAAGACTCTTATAGTAATTTGTATAGAGGTAGTTTGAAGCATGCAACTCTTGAAGATTTTCTTAATGATGAATGGTCTGAAGATTATATTTCAAAGGTGAAGGTGTTTGTTCAAAAGTATGGAATTCAAGACCTACATGATTCAACTTTGATTAAGAATATCAGATGCTTTTCAAAAACATTTATAGATGATCTTTTATAAGTTGAGATTACAAGACAAACTTGCAGTTCTGGCTTTCTGTGTTAAAAGAGAAGATTCTGAACTTGTTTCAGAAATTAGAAGAATCTTGGGAATCTATATCAGAAATCTGATTAAGCATGATTTCCAGTTAGCCTTGGAATTCAGATTACATAAAGTGAATCTTTTAGAGCTAGTTAGTATTGAAAGAACTGGGTTAACTAAAATATTTACAAAGCCAGATATAGGTTTCATGTATGAAGTAGAAGGAACCTATAGAACTTTTATTGTATCTGATATACCAAAGTATTCTACTTCTACTCTGAATTGGCTTCTGAAATGCTGAATGGTTTGTCCCTACATCTGATATAAAAGAAGATATTGTCTATCTGATCAAAGAAAGAATAAATTTCAGAGAATTTATCAGAAAAGGTTATCTTGCTGGGCACAAAAAAGTAAATCAAATTAAAGGAGCTGACTATATTTTGAGCAATGTATATGACTTTCAGATTCAAACCAAGAAACAAGATATAGAAGAAATCTTGAAGATTCTGAAGATTGTAAGTTCAGAAGAAAGCCTTAAAGAGAAAGAGAAAGGAAAAGAAAAGGTTTCTGAACATATACCTGAAGAAATAACTCCAGTTACACAAGTTTCTGAATCTGAACATCTGCGAGAACAAAGAATTGAAGAGAGTGCTTTCACTATGTTTCTTGAGTACTTTCATCCAGAAATGTTCATGGAGTATGAATAGAAATTCAATTATATTGATTGTTAGGTCAAAAAATCTTCTGGATGGAAGCAATGGTACTCAAATATTATAAGGAAGATCAGAATTCCTGTAAATGAAGCTAGAAAAGAAAGTCCAATTGTGAAAGTGATTACAGCAGATTTAAAGACAAGAACGAATTACAAGAATGCCTTCTTCACTGTGGAAAGAAAGAATGGTGAGATCTCCACATTCTCAGAAGCATATTTTCATAATGTTCACCTTAGAGACTTACTCAGAGTCTACAAAAGTCTTTATCCTTTTCATGACTCCATTGCTAAATTCAGAAAATCTTTCTCAGTTCTCAGAGATGGCCTCTACAGAGAATTTATTTGGGCTGCAAAGACTGATTTCTAAGTTGCATATGTTCTAAATCAAGAGAAAGTTCATCTAAGCAGACCAAACTTCAAGTTGCCAAATATAGATAATCTCAAAAGAAGCACACTAGTTATTCAGCCTCCAGGATTTGTTTGCAAATGTTTTGAAGAATTGTTTTTTATAAGGTTTGAAGAACTTCATAAGTGTTGCAATGGAACTTTAATGGCCATAAGAAACAGGTTGGTAAAGAGACAAAATAAAAGACAGAAAAATTTAAGTGATGAAGAATGGGAGAAATACAGAAAGCTTGCTCAGGAGATGCTTAGAATCATTGAATCATTACTTGAATACAGAAGTCTTATTCTGAAGGATGTCAGACAAATCTTAAACTTCTTGAGTTATGATTTGAACTTTTGAAGCTAAGGGGGAGATTGATAGATATCAGAAGTAGCTTCAAAAGAAGACTGGGTTCTGAAAAGAAAGGTTCAGAACTCAGAAGACAAGTGAAGTAAAGCCAAAGACAACTTCTGAAGTGACTACTTCAGAAGTTCTGATGATTCTGAAAAAGTTCTGAAAATGGTTCTGAAGACACTTCTGAAGAAGTTCACAAGAAGTTCAGAAGCAGTTCTAAACTTGTCTGTCACTTTTGTACTGTATCTTTAGCATTTCCATTTGTATATAAATAGATAGTTTGTTAGGCTGTTAGAACTAACGTTGATAGATAAAGCTTGTAAAGATACACATTTTGTAATACAATTTTCATAATCAATACAACATATAACTTCAGTGATACATATCTTGTTCTTATTCTTTAAACTTTTTACATTCTTGATATTTGGGATCTAAACACGTATTAATAACACATCCGACTACGTTGCTCCAATCTTATTCTATATTTCTATATTCTTTATATGTCTTGATCTTTGGGATTTATCAATTGGTATCAGAGCTAATTCATCTGTTTGTCGATTCAATGATTTTCTGTTAAGAATTTGTCAGATTTGACAAGATTCTTGAAAAAGTTCTTTCACAAATTCAGGGGAATCACGATCGTATATTCAAGATTCTAAAGAATATATGTCCATTGGATCATAAACAAAGCCACCTACTCTATTCCTTGGTGAATGTCATCAATGGAGAATTTGCATGATACAGTTTCTTGATAACATTGATGAAGCCTTGATGAAATCTATCATCAATGGTCCTCTTGAAGTTTACGTAGAAATCGATGTTGTTCCAAGAACAGAGACTACTCCTGAAATTCCTGCAACACACATCAAGAAGAGCCCAAGTATGTATAGCAATACAGAGAAAGAACCAGCAAAAATATATAAAAGGTCACTAACTCTACTCACCATGGCTATTCCTAATGAAATATTCAATAGGATAAACAGTTTGAGTTCTGCCAAAGCCATGTGGGATGAAGTGGAAGCCCAAATGCAGGGGAGCTCTAAATCTCAAGCCCAAAGGCTGAATATCTGTATTGGAACATATGAAAACTTCAGACCTAAAGAGGGTGAATCAATTACTGATACTTGTCACATATTCAACAACATTCTGAATGATCTCAAAAGAAATGGTGTTCAGAAGTCAAATTCTGAAATTAACAACAAATTTCTGAATAATTTGGGAAGTGAATGGGAATGTTTCACTAATAATATGGTGACAAGAAATTTGTCTAGAAAGCCCAGTCATGACATATGGAATCTTGTTTCAACAAGAAGACAAGATTAAAACTAGACAAAGTGACAAGAAGAAGACAAGATTAAAACTGGACAAAGTGACAAGAAGAAGACAAGTTCTATTAAACAAGAAGATATATAATCCCAAACCCATTTCTTCAGTGAACAAAATATGTGAAATCCCTGAAGTTTCTGTATGTGATGAAAATGAATCTGATGAAGAGATGAAAATGATGGCTGAGGGTATTGTTTTCATGACCAGGCAGTACAATAAAAAATACAATCAGAAGTATAAAAGCAAACCCAAGACAGAAGATGGAGCTGAGAAGACTACGAACAAAGAAGTGGTACAGAAAGATGATGCTCAACCTGCTAGATGCCTCAACTGTGGAAAACCTGGTCATTTTGTAAGACAATGCAAAATGCCTAAGGTTAAAAATGTTGGGTATTATGAGAAAAAGCATATGCTAGCCAGGAAGAAGGATGAAGAGGTTGCTCACTATGGTGCAAATTGCTACATGTGTAAAATGGATCCAAAAGATACACATTCCCATGACAATGAGGTACAAATCTCTTCTGAATCTACTTCTGAGGTTAGTTCTTGTTAGAAGTATTTTTATGAAAGTATGAACCAGAAATTTATATAAGTCCTTGTCTTCAAAAGATGTTCCAGAAATTCATCTTCTGAATCAAAGGTGTCCAAAAGCGCCCAGAGGTTTGAAGACCCTCTGGATTCCAGCTGATGTATTATACGTGCTTCAAGTGACATGGCATGTCACACTTCTCGTGCGTAACTGATTCTGTTAGAAGTACAAGTGATGTGTCATTTCATGATAGGCTAGCTCATTGACTTTTCAAGTGTATTAGTATAAATAGAGATAGATATCACTCTAATAAAAGTCGATCGATTGAGAGAGAATTGCGCTCATTGTTCTTACGTATTGTAATCATCGGTGTTGGATATTCAATACAATTACCATTTGATCTTCATATTATTCTTCTTATTAATTGTTTACTGTTCTAGTTAAATAGTAGATTAAATTTCTTCCGCTTATCACTTTTATTCTTGTTAATCTATTGTTCTAGAGAAATTAAAGGGATCTAGGTTCTAACACTTGGTATCAGAGCTTATAATCAATCTATTGATTATTCGATCTCGTCCATTTTGGAAAAATCTCTACTCTGCTAGAATTTAATTTCAGTTCTTAAACTACTGTTCTTCATTCTACCCTGTTTTCTGAGAATTTGTTGATCTCGTGCAAATTTCTCAAAATCAGTGGTAATACAAGTTAAATTCTGAAATTTGTAAGCTACTTATTTCATTTTGATTCCTGTGAAGTTTAATTGTTTTAAATTTCAAACGTATTTCCTGCAATTTCGATACTCTGTATTTCTGAATAATGGCAAATCAAAATTTGAATGCCATGTACAACTCCGGATCCTTAACCAAACCGCCTACACTAATCCGAGACGAATATCCTCAATGGAAAATTCGAATGATCAACTTCTATGAGGATTAGATGTAGATCTATATTCCACTGTGTTAAATGGTCCATTTTTACCCATGACCACTATTCCAAGAGTACCTGCTACACCCACTAGTGAAGAAATTCCTGCTCGTCAAGTTCCCAAAGAAAGAGGAAATTGGAATGAAGAGGATAAGGCTAAAATTGAAGTTGCCAGCAAGGCAAAAAGTCTACTGATAATGGCTATTCCAAATGAGATCTTTCAATCCCTTGATTCCTGTGAAACTGCTAAGGAATTATGGGATCAACTTGCCAATCAGTTAGAAGGAGGTTCTAAAATGAAGAAGAATAGAAGAGCTCAAGCACTAAATAAGTATAACAGTTTTCGGGCACTTTCAGAAGAGACTCTGGAACAGACCAACCACAGATTTAACACTCTGATAAGTCTATGCAAGAAATGTGACATTATTCGATCCAAGGAGGATAATAATGTTTTATTTCTCAAATGTCTGAACCCAAAGTGGTAAAATCTCTCAATTTCTCTTCAAGCAAATCAGGATCTGGAGATGTGGACTCTGCATAATGTGTTTGGCACTCTTCAAGCACATGAGAGGGAAGTACAGCAGAAGAAGGCAAGTGTTGGTGGACCTCTGGCCCTCAATTCTGAATCCAGAAAGGGAAGAGCAAAGCACTAATCTCAGAGGCCGACCCAGAAGGTCTCTCTGATTCAGAAGATGATGAGATCAACTCATTTATTGAATCCTTAGCTCTTATTACCAAATAGTTTACAAGGGAGTTTGGTAATCGTTCATTTCAAGGCAACAGAAGATTTGAAAACAAAAGCGAACACCCCACTCAAACTTATGCACCAAGGCAGGAAATACAGAGGACTGAGAAATCAGAGGCTTAGAAGATGGAGGAAGAGTTAAAGAAGAAGAAGGATGTGTGCTACAGATGCGGGAAGCTAGGTCATTACTTCGAAGACTGCAAATGTGTTCTTGTCAAAGATAAGTAGTACTACAAAAACAAATACAAGTACAACAAGACAGAAATAACCAATTATGCAGAGAAAGAAAACTGGCTAGATGATCAGTCGAGTGGATATGAAGCCATGTTCTGTCGAATGTCTATGGCAACTAATTCAGATGATCAATCTTCTGAAACTCCGGTTTGCACTATCTCTGACTCTTCTGAACTTGAACAAACTATTTTAGATCTAACTGTTGATTTTGAAAATATGAAACAGAAGCTTCTCATTGAAAAGAAACTGAGAAAGAATATTGAACAATCATCTTCTATTACACAAAAAGAAAGAGATGTTTTAAAAAAGAAATGGAAATTCTGACTGAAGAAAAACTAGAACTTCCTTTTGAAAATGAAAAGATTTTAAAACTCAAAAATCAATAGAGGTTAAATTCATAGTAGAAATTAAAAATTTTGCTAAACTTCTGGAAGCTAAGGACAAACAGATAAAAGATAAGTAAAGTGACAAATTAAATTTTGTAGCACTGAGAAATTATTTTCAGAAGGAAAGGGAATATCTACATGTTGAACTTCAAAAAAAGAGCTCTTGATTAAAAATTATCTTGATGCTCAGAAGGTGCATGATAAGATAAACACACAAGTAGGGAAAACAGGCCTTGGTTTCGAGGATCTGGATCCTTACACTTGTAAAAAGAGATCAACTCTAGACTCTGTTTTCTATATGGGCAAAGAACAGAAACCTGTCTTTCCATTCTATATGAACAATCAGCTTTTAAAAAATAAAATATGAGAATGAATATCGAGTTAGAAAATTAAAATACAAAAACATAAAATATTCTTTTGGAAAAGGAAGTCAAGTTGATCTTAAACTTGTTAAGAAGAAGGGAGATATTTTTAATTTCGGTTCATTCACTCATTTAACTTTAAATCCAGAAGTTGATGTGTTCATACCCTACAGGCAGAAGAAGAACTAAGACTCAATTTTGAAAAAGATCTTCTCAAAACTCTAGATGAATGCTTTACATCATATAAAATAGAATTCGAAAAACAACTTTCTGAAAACCATCCAGATATCGCTCCCTGTTCCTTTATTGACGTAAACCTCACTCAAGAAACAGAAAACAATGTTGAAGTTATATACCCTTGTGAAAACAACGATGAAAATGATGATGATTTCTTTGACATTTCAGATAAATCTCTATCTATTTTTTAATACAGTCTGGCTCCTACTTATGTAAAGGTTTCACCTTGTATAAAAGACAACAATGCTCCTTTTATGTATACAAATGAACCTACAGAGGTAAAGGCTGCTGGTCCAAATGTTTTAAAACTCCCAAATGCGGAATACCAATATTCTTTGTTCCTCCAAAGGAACAGAGAAAAGAGATTCCTATTCATCCGGACTTCCTTGGGATGTGTATACAAGCGAAGTCATGTCTGGAACTTGAGAAAGAGGCAAATCTCAAAAAGAATACAAATTTTGAGCAACAAAATCAGAATCCCAGCCACAGAAGTTTACTCGAGAGCAAAAAGCAAAATGGAACTATATTTCTTATGTTCCTTCTGTTTCATTAAAATCAAGAGTTCCAAAGAAGTCTCCCGAGAAGAAGCCTACAGAAAAGAGTTCAAACGTTCCAAACCATAAGTCTAGGCTAGATAAGAAGTTCAATAGAACAACTGATGCTAGAATAGACAACAATAAGAAATATTGTAATTATAATTCCAGTAATGAAAGTTCAATGAATTCTTTTATGTTCCAGAACTCTGAATGCTTCTCTTTATTCTTAAAACTCAAACAATTCTTCTCACGGCCTTCTGGTTATTCTTCTGACAATCTTAATCACTCTTTCAAAAATCAAAACAAAAGAAATGGTTCAAACAAGCCAGGCAAACCAGAAGTCTCTGGAAAACCTGTGAATTTTATGTTCAAAAAGAAAAATCAAATCAAAAGTACAAACCTAACACCAAGGGACCCATTATGAAATGGGTAACTAAATCTCTCTGCTTTTCTTTGCAGAAACAGCGTGTGCACCTCAGGTATCTTGACTCATGGATGCTCGAGGCACATGACTGGAACAAGGAACTTACTCTCAAAGTTTAAAGATAAATCTGGTGGAGCAGTTACGTTCGGTGATGATGGCAAGGGTCAAATAAAAGGCTATGGTACTCTTCAAGAAGGTAATGTTACCTTATCCAAAGGAGCGAATGTTTCTGGACTGAAACACAATCTTCTAAGTGTAAGTAAACTGTGTGACTCTAAAATGATAGTTGTATTGGATGAAAAACATTGTTACTTAGTTACTAAAGCTGGTCAAGAACTTTGGAGAGCTAACATAAAAGGTAATCTATACATGATGAACTTCACTTCTAAGGATGGTAAAGAAACCCTTTGTCTTATCTCAAAGAAGAGTGAAGTAGCTTGGCTCTGACAACAAAAGCTTTCTTGTGACAACTGTCAAAATTCGAGCTTTCAGGTTAGCTTCTATTAAGTTTATTAGTGTTTATATAGTTTAAATCTTAAGATTAAGAAATAGTTGGTTTAGAATGGCCGAAAAACCCCTAGCATTTCCGGTAGTCGCTTAAAAATGTCCGGTTCCGACCCGTAACTGTCCGAAACTTCCAATACAGTGCCAAATGCTCTAATTTATACCCAATGTATATAAAATATATAGTTTTAATGTTTCAAATATAAAACTTCTATTTTTATAGAATTTTATCACTTTTGGGCTTACATTTTGAGGAAAAATGGCCAAAAATTGAGAAAATGACATTGTATTCTTAATTGGGCTTGAGTTTTATGTTATTTATAAAACAAATATATGATTTTGAGAGGAGTGGGCCTCCATGGCCGGCCTCCTCTCTAAACCCCATATAAATACATTTTTTTTCATTTTTCTCCTCATTTTGCATGTTCAAAATTCAAAATTTGCTCTCACCTCTCTCTCTCTAAAAGTGAAGAGACATTTTCTCCCTCTCTAAAACAAAAACTCCAGCCATTTCTCATTTCAAATCATCATCAAGATCAAGTTCATACAAGGATTTAGAAGCTCTAATCATCATCCAAACAAGGTAACAACTTTACCCTCATTTTCTTACCATTTTTGGGTGAAAAACCCCACTTTTCTTACATTTTTTTTTAGCTACTTCTTCTAATATCCAAAAATTCTGAGTTTGTGGAGAGATTTTACACCAAAACATGTAAAATGTTTATAAAATGGTGATAATCTATGACCTACACAAATAAAACTCAAGAGAATAGGGGAAAAATCATGATTTTATGTGTTCTTGAACAAAAATGGTTATTTTGGTTCTGGCAGATTCATGCATGTGTGTAAATCGTCAATTTCTTACAATTTTTATGTTCAAATATCATGAATCTTCTTTCTACAAGTTTATTTAGTGAGTTGGGGTTCTAATCCAAGTGGTCTCACTCAAAAACATTGAGTTTTGACCCCCCAAATGCTCATAACAAGATGCATGTGCATCTGGAAGTTCAACAGTAGGTAAACCCTACTTTGAACGACCATAACTCTTTGAATATTCCTCCAAATCACTTGATTTTTCTTCTGGAAATTAGCTTAATGAGTTACCTTTCATATTCATCTGATTTCATTCAAAAATATGGTTATTTGAGGTTTCAACTCTTCAAAACAAAATGAGTGTGCAATCTGTCCAAAGCTGACAGATTTGTGCATGCATGTTCAAATGGCCATATCTCTTTCAAAACTCAATTAAAAAGGATGATTTTTCTTTTGAGAGTTATATTTATGAGTTATCGTCAGTTTGCAAGTGGAATCACTTAAAAATATGGAGTTTTGACCCTCCAAACACCTAAAATACTTTAGGTGTGCAATCTGTGAAACCACCAGCAGCTAAACTCTACTTTGTGTGTTAGTATCTCCTTTGTTATTTGTCTTTAATGCATGATTCTTTTTCTAGAACTTCATTTTATGAGTCAGGATTCATATGGATCCAGTTTCATGCAAAAATATGAAGTCTTGAGGCACTAACCAATTTATTTAAGTTAAGTGTGCAATCTGTCAGCTAATGGCAGAATTGTGCATGCAACTTTGTAGTGTCATACCTCCTTCATAACTTCTTGAAAATCAGTGAATCTTATCTCAAAAGTTTCCTTTATGAGTTATGATTCCAATCCAACTGGAAATTCTAGAAAACACTGAGTATAACTCCTTAAGTGAGTGATTCACTAACATGGTGTAATCTGTTTTACCGGTTGTGATATAATATTTTGCATGAATTATTTGAACCACTTGTACATGTCCAAAAGGCATGAAATTTAGTCACAAAGACCATAACTCAGTAATTTATTTGATATAAAAATATAGGAAACTAGATCATTTTGGAAGCCCTTGAAAACTGATCATTTTTAGGACAATTAGTTTCTGTCAAGAAGAGAAATTTTGGACTTAATTGATTTTTATAAATATTGATCGTGTGATGGATAATAAGATCACTTTCGGTATAAATTACGATATTAATGAGCATATGAGCATTTTGTATAATTGGACATATATAGACACTTATGGGCTTAAGATTTATTCACCTCTAAGTAGTATTAGACCTATAAGTGACGGTTTTGAGTATTACTCTTTGATAGGGAAGCGTTAGGTCGTTGTGCGGAGATTCGGATTGTATTGTTTTGCGTTGCGGAGCGTTGCTATAAGGTGAGTATTCACAGCCCCTCTTTCAAAGTGTTTTATACGTTTTGGGGTGAAAAGCATGATTGAATGTGTTTTATGAGCCATTGTAATTATGATTATGAAATCTTGTTAAATTTGATGTTGTGGGCACTAAGGCATGTACACTAATAGTTATATTTTGAGTAAAATGTAACATAAAAGTTTGTACACTACTATTAACTCAAGTGAGGAGCCGAGGGTATTTGTGGATAACGCTATTTGGACGGACAATCCCACCTAAAAACCGATAAGTAGGGGTGTGGATAGCAATCCCACCTAGAAACTACAGGTAGGGGTGCACGATACTTAAAAAAACGAAGGTTCTACATATGTGGGGTATTAGTCCCACCGCTAAGGTAGAATTAAAAATATTATTTTGTGGTCCAAAGGTTTAGTGGTGGCTCTTTATATACAAAAATTAGAGTACATAATGCCTTAACGTTTTAAGATATCAATAAGTGCCAAAAATTTATTTTGCTCATATTCACTCACACAATTGATTATTTTTTTGAAATATTGAAAACCTGTGAACTCACCAACTCTTTGTTGTTGACCTTATTTTATCATGCTTTTCAGGGGTAAGAAAAGATTAACTGGATTTTCTTTTATGTTGGCGCATCGACATCAACCATCTTGTTTATTTTGAAACTGTTTAGTTTAAACACTTGGTTTACCTTGTTTTGTTAGAACTTGTATTTGATGCGACGTAATTTTTTTTTTTTTAAAACTTAAACTGTTGTGTATTGGAATGGATGGTTGGTGTTGTTTTTATCCTATCGTTATGAAATCTTGCGCTATCACGCCTCGTGTTTCCGCTTTAGCGGGGTGTGACAGACTTGGTATCAGAGCCATAAGTTATAGAGAACACCGGTTTTTTTTTTCTAAACAAATACTATAACCAAAAGTTTTTGAAAACTGTTTTTATAAAGTACTAGTATAATTGGAATAAGTGTCGACTTAGCATATTGATATTAGGCAAAGCCTGATCACCTATGTCTAATTCAATATGTATAGGGGAGACATGGAACAATTATATTGGGAACTTCTTGCCCAAATGGAAAGCATGGTCATAAGTGTGAGTTTGCATAGGTATGTTAATTTTTTTTTTACTAAAGTGCATTTAGTAATTAAATTTGTTACTGCCGCAGTTTAAAATGTCTAGCTCTTCTTCCACTCCCGATCACTCCCCCGACGAATCCGGGTACTTTACTAGCCTCCCTAGGAGAAACCAGCCCATGCTTGAAGAGAGTGATCCGTCTGAGGAAACTGACGCGGCCACCCGAGAGACTTCTGTGGAGATTTCTGTTCCTGCGCCACCTCCGGTCGATGTGGCTGGACCGTCACGCGGACCTAGGACTATTCGGACAGCCCGAAAGCGTGTCCTCCCTGGCCGAAGGGTGGTATTCACGGTTCCGTCCGACCCGTCGGGCGAACCAGCTGGATCGCGATCTCGATCGCGAAGCGTGACGCCTCCGTCTCCGGCCGTGAGAGTTCCAGAGCCGCAGCCTCAAGGGATGACGGCAACCGAGAACCTCTGGGTCACAGGATTGGAGGTTCAGATACAGGGACAGCGAGATAGACTAGAAGAGATTAAGCAGGCCTTAGAAAGCATTCTTACAGTCTTGCACACTCAAGACGAGATCACTACGGGGATCAGGGTGATCGCACATGAGGCCGGGAGGGCTACTCGGAGGCTGTACACGTATCTGTTTTGGGCATTAGGAGCACTGATGGTGATGATAGGAGTATTGATTTGGGTAATGATCCATTAGGGAACTTCTGTTATTAAGAATCTTTTGGAGGACCATATTTGCTTTTGAGGCTTGTAGCCTAGATGTTTAAGATTAAACAATTTTATGTTATTTGGGTTGTACTTTAAAACTTATGTTTGAATTACTTTGGTTTATTTTTGGATAATTATGTAAGTTATCTATTTATCTCATGTTGTTTTGAAATGTATGTGTTCGTGAGTAGTATTGGATGTATGTTATAAGATGTGTATGATTTAGTAAGTAGATTTATAATGGCCATTGTAACACAAAATTGACTAAAACTCACTTTAAAATCGTGTTTAGAACAATGCCTCCAAGAAGAGAGAATTCCGAAGTTGCGAGACTTGTGTCCGAACAACTCATGGCTGCACTTCCGAACATTGTTAGTCAAGTGGCATTGCTTTGAACAATAATCAAACAACGGTCAAGGGTCCGGAAACGAGAGAATGTACATATAAATCCTTTAGAGGCGTAACCCTAAAGAATTTCATGGAACTGAGGGAGCCGTGGGATTATTAACTTGGATAGAGAGCATGGAGTCTGTGCTCCATATTAGCAAATGTACCGAAGGTAAGAAGGTAGAGTTTGCTACATGCTTATTACAAGGACGAGCGTTAACATGGTGGAATATACAAGTACAAACCCGTGGTCGAGAAGCTGCTAACAGTCTTACGTGGGAGGATTTCAAGAAAATGTTGAAAGAAGAATACCGCCAAGAAGCGAAATTCGAAGGCTGGAAGCGGAATTGTGGAATCATGAAATGAGAGGGAATGATATCGACTCCTACACGGCCCGATTTCATGAATTGGCAAAAATGGTACCGCATCCGGTAACGCCCGAAGAGAACCGCGTTGATAGGTATATTTGGGGATTATCTCCGGAGATACGCGGGGATGTTACCTCAGCAAACCCAAAAACTCTACAAGAGGCAGTAAGTTCGGCAACCAGACTCACAAACAATGCTACTCGCTCGGGATTGTTTGTAAGAGATAAGGCACAAGGGAAGAGAAAACTAGATGAACCAATAAGAAAGCAGTTTGGAAAAAGGACAAGCAAGGAACAAAGAACTACAGGTAACTACGGAATTCAAACTCAACTGCAGAAAGGGAAAGGACCTTATCCCAAATGTGACAAATGCAATAGACGACATACCGGACAATGTATTATCCTCAAAAAAATGCAACAAAGGAGGTCATTATGCCAAGGATTGCGGGAGCACGGAAAGCGGGCATGTTTTGAGTGTGGAAGCCCGGATCACTTTCGGAATACATGTCCATGATGGAATCAGAGACCGAACGCTCATCAAGCAAGACCGGCCAACCGAGGAAATCAAGGAGGTCCGGCAAGAGGTCGAGTGTTTGAGATTGGAGCAGAGGAAGCAAGGCAAAACCCAGATGTCGTTACAGGTACGTTTCTTCTGAATAATCATTATGCGTCTGTACTATTTGATTCTGGAGCAGATAGGAGTTTTGTGGCGACAGAATTTAGATCAAAGATAAATTTAAAACCTCAAAAATTGAAAGAAATATATGTCATTGAATATGCCAACGGACAAGAATGTAGGGCTAAAGACATATTAATGAACTGCACCTTAAGTTTGGCCAATAGAGATTTTAGTATAGATCTAATACCGATTAAATTGGGAAGTTTCGACATAATCGTGGGTATGGATTGGTTGTCCAAAAACCGAAATTTGAAATTTGTTGTTCCAAAAAGATCATTCGAGTTCCGTTACCCGAAGGGGGAAAACTCGAAGTACACGGCGAGAAAACTAGAAGGAGTGTTAAAATAGTAACGTGTATGAAAATGCGAAAGCATTTGAGAAAGGACGGTATTGTCTTTCTAGCTCACGTTAAGAATAAGAAAGCTGAAGAAAAACGCGGTCAAGATATTCCTATAGTTCGGTACTTTCCCGAAGTATTCCCAGACGACTTGCCTGGAATACCCCCGCCAAGGCAAGTTGAATTTCACATCGATTTAATTCCTGGAGCTGCGCCCGTGGCGAAATCACCATACCGGTTAGCGCCATCTGAGATGCAGGAACTGTCAGAACAACTTCAGGAGTTACTCGATAAGGGATTCATCAGACCCAGCTCTTCACCTTGGGGAGCTCCAATCTTATTTGTTAAAAAGAAAGATGGATCTTTTCGAATGTGTATCGATTATAGGGAACTCAACAAGTTGACAATTAAGAACCGATACCCCCTTCCCCGGATTGATGATTTGTTTGACCAACTTCAAGGTGCAACGTACTTCTCGAAGATCGATCTTAGGTCTGGATATCATCAAATGAGAGTGCGAGAAGAAGATATCCCCAAGACGGCCTTTAGGACTCAATACGGTCACTACGAGTTCCTAGTCATGCCATTTGGTCTAACAAACGCACCGGCAGTCTTCATGGATTTGATGAATAGAGTATGTCGACCATACCTAGACAAATTCGTGATCGTATTTATAGATGATATACTCATTTATTCTCGAGACAAAAAGGAGCATGAGCAACACTTGAAGTTGATATTGGAATTGCTCAGAGACGAGAGGTTGTACGCGAAATTCTCTAAATGTGAATTCTGGATTCGTGAGGTACACTTTCTTGGCCATGTGGTGAATGAAAAGGGGATCCAAGTTGATCCAGCTAAGATTGAGGCCATTAAGAAATGGGAAGCCCCGAAGACACCGACCGAAATCCGACAATTTCTGGGATTGGCAAGTTATTACCAGCGATTTATCGAGAATTTCTCTAAGATCGCGCAACCACTAACAACTCTAACACAAAAAGATAAAAAGTTTATTTGGGGAGAGAAACAAGAAGAAGCCTTCCAGACGCTCAAACACAAGTTATGCAACGCACCAATTCTGGCTCTACCTTAAGGAGTCGAAAACTTCGTAGTCTACTGTGATGCTTCACATCAGGGAATGGGCTGCGTGTTAATGCAAAAGACAAAGTTATTGCATACGCTTCGAGACAACTAAAGATTCACGAGAAGAATTACACCACTCATGATTTGGAATTAGGGGCGGTGGTGTTCGCACTCAAAATGCGGAGACACTACCTATACGGCACCAAGTGCACCATTTTCACTGATCATAAAAGCCTCCAACACATCCTTGACCAGAAAATGCTCAATATGAGGCAGAGAAGATG